>VMDO01000082.1:264115-400315 GCA_007922755.1 Pedetes capensis | reverse complement strand
CGGACTGGGTCAAATGAAGAAAGAGGAGGCAGGAGATCAGTGGCATTCTGAAGTTTACTTTGGAGATAGGGGATGATAAAATGTGACTACAAACAGATATTTCTTTCTGTTATTTTTATCTCCCAGATTAGAGAAGAAAATCAAAATGGGATAAACATGTACTTAATACCTAATTTGGGGATTTGGAAAAGCCGAGATCCAAGGGGATGACTGAGGGAAGGGGTAGGGCAGTGAAGAAAGAACTGGTCCTTGGGGACCATCTTGCCAGACTGGAGTTGATTCCCATATTTTTCTTTAAGAATACTAGAGAGATTGGAAAAGAAGCATTCAGCTGAGATAAGGCTTCATTGTGAGACACAAGCTGCTTTGATCATTTTGTTACTGCTGTGGAAAGGCCGTTTAAAGGGGCTTTTATTGGGAATTTTAAAAAGTTATCAATTTGATAATGAAGAACCAGTGTAACTCTTGATATTTGCTTGATAAGTGTTTGCTTTCTTAAGGGAGTAAGGGGATTTCAAATCACCCTTATCAGATGTGCTGACACATAAGGCAGCATTACTGCTTGATCTTATTTGTAGAGTCATATTGAAGAGGTCTCCACTGATGATGCCACAGAATGTGACACTATTTTTCTCCATATCAGAAACACTATAAATCATATGATAATATTCTTTTACATAAGAATTTACCTACACTGATTGCTCTCAGGCTTTTATCAAATCTATCATTTCTTTGAATGTACTATCTGTACTTAAAATACTATTATAGGACTATGAGCTAGATTTTTAAAACTCAAACTCTGAAGGGCTCATGCTGAGTTCTAAAGCAGTATGGGCTTTGGAGTCAGCCATGTCTTGGTTTGACTCTGTCCTGATACTTACAATGAGACTTTGGATACATCTCTTTGAAATCCAACATTATCTTCTGTAAAATGGGGATATGAAAACTTATTTCTCAGAGTTATTATAGAGATTAGATAAGAAAATGTATATATATATTACCCAGGACTGTACCTGGCATACAGTAGACACTCAGTACAAGGGTTCTTATTGTTATTAGCATTATGGCTATTATTATACTATCACTGGATAACTCTGTAGATCAACAATGGAACAAAAAATGGTGTTCAATGAAAACAAGGAATTTACAAGATTAATATCCTGAAAGTCAAACTTGTAGAATTTGGAATTATAAAATTCTGTGCTTCTCATTAGTGAAGTTTGTTCAGAATGAGATGAAAATGATGCACTTTATTTTTACAATTATTAATTCAAATAGATATTTTATTATTGAATTCTACTGAATATTGTGGGAACAATTAGAATTAAGCAACAAAACAAAACAAACATCCCTCACCAAAATGACTTTTTGATTCTTTAGAATAATAAGAAAACTCAGAATTAACTTCTGAACTTACATTTTGTTTCTGGAAAAGGTCAAGGAGAATTGAATTAGTCAGCCAATATGTCACTATGGCAGAGAAACCAACCAAAGCAAACGAATAGAAGGAAATACTAATTAGGGGGTCATGGTTAGAGGATTAGTCATAATGGTGGCAGGGCAGGCAGCAGGTGGTGGCAGATGGCAGAGCCTGTGTCAGATGACCTCATGGCATAGTGGGCAGGAGGCAGAGAGCGACCAGAGCCAAAGGTCTGGGTAAAAACCTCCAAAGTCCTGCCTCCAGTGACTTACTTCCTGAAAGCTAGATCCTGTGTCCCAAAGTTTCCATAGCCTCCACAAACAGCGCCACCAGCTGTGGACCAAATGTTAAAGCATGTGGTCTTTGGTGAGCATTTTAGATTCGAACCATGACAAGGACCATAGTTGTGTAAACATAAATCTTTAAACAAAAATTGGACCTACAAAACAGCCACCAATTATTGGTCATTCCCTTACGTGGCAATAGGAGTATGGGGAGATTGGACAGAATGACTTTTGCATTCTACATAATTTCTTTATCTAGGACTTTCGGAGTCAGTGGGAATAACCCATGAACATTACTACCATAGGGCACTAAATGCATTTTTTCTGAGAATTCTCCTTTCCCTCAAATAAACCTTTAGACTGAACCTGCCACAATTCAAGGAAAATTGAGCACAGCTGGGACGCCTACAGGGAAAAAAAGCACCATCTCATCTGAAGCATGTAAATATAGCCTATGAGAAGCCAAAATAGATAATAAGAAATAATTTAGGGGAAGGTGAGGTATTAAGAATAAAGGGAATGAAATGTTTTCAGGAAAAGAAGATAAACTCCATTTTGTAACATTTTTCTCTTTGGTAATTAGCAGAAACTGCAGTTTGAAGTAGGGATTAAATCCTGTCCTATGAAGGAATTACCTTTCTTAATTTAGTTTTCTCGTTGCCACACATTATACTCAGCTTCAGATATTGGACCTGAAATGAATTTCAGGTGAATGGATGGGGAGCTGTGGTCACAGAACATGAAGAGGTGGTAACAATGTCCTTTCATGCCCTGTAATGGCTGATCACTACAGGGTAACAAGAGGATATAGATGGGGACCTAAGCAGGTTTCCTGTGTTAGCCCACATAATTCTCACAGCAGCCTTAGGAAGGAAAGGCTACTATTTCTTCCATTTTAGAGATGAGGAGACTGAAACTTGGCAAGTTTGAGTGATACCTTCAAGGTGCATTTTTCAGAGAGTTGGACCCAACGCGCCTCCAAATCTCATGACTTTAACCATAGGTCTGTTAAAGCAGAAGTCAGAATGAATGAGACTCTCATCCTCTGGGTGAATACATTCAGCTTTTTATGCACCTCTATGAAAACTCAGAGCCAGGAGAGGAACCTGGTGACCTGCCAGGTCCAAAGGAACTAGAGAGAGATACCTGAGGATCAGAGAGTGGAGGGCTTGGTTGAGCCTTTCAGTGCTTCTGTTAGGGTCAGGCAGATAGGAGACTGTATTTGGACAGCACTCTGCCACTTACAAGCTATGTGATCTTGGAGAAGTCAGAAAAGCCTCCAAGCCTGGTGTTCCACCTGTAGCACAGTCCTTAGTTAAGAGTGCTTGCCTATGCTATACTTCTGCTACTCAGCATCCGTCAACTCTTCCCCTGGTCAGACTGTTCCAGATTTCCTGAAGAATGCTGTGCAGTACCCATTCTCAGGTTGCATGCCCTGGGGGGTCCTTGTACAACTTAGATCTAGCCATTAAGAAAACTATATTTTTGTGACCATCGAAGTGTGACCTGGTGAGAGCCAGAGAGATGCAGGTCCAGGTTCTTGGACAACTATTAATTGCAGAAAGTGAAGCAAATGGAGGAAGTCAGAGCCAAGAAATAGAGAAACTGAGCATCCTTTGGGAGTTTGAATCTAGCTATGTCTGAAGCCAAAGTTATTTCACTTAAATGGGTAGTAACCCATTAGAATAAGATCCTAATTGTACTGTACAGTTGTGAGAATGAAAGTTTTTTTTTTTTTACGTTAACACTTAAAGTTTCTGGCACAGATGAAATGTATAGTATTAACTATTTTAATTTTTCTCAAAGTCTGAGCTTAGACTGTGGGAACTTAACCATTTTTTCCTTTTAATTTTTTCCTTTATATCTTTTTAAAACTTTCTTTTGGTTTTAGTAATGTTATTTATTCAGCAACTAGTATTAGCATAGACAAATTCAGACTAGTCATAAGTAAAGATAAAATTGACTATCTAGGGTTTATAATTATAATGTATTCCTGAGAACAACTTGACAGCATTCTCAAAATCCTGAAAAATTTCTGTTGTTTTTGATTCTGAAATTCACTTCAAAAACTACATAAGATTCAGATAAAGATTTGTGTGTCACAACATTGTTTATGAGTCAAAAATGGGAGGAAAACAACTAAGTGTTGAACTACAGGGAATAGCTAAGAAAATTATAAGCCAATTATGGAACTAAGTATTGTATATTCATTTAATAAGGACATTTAACAAGAATTTGTTTATAATAAAGAAAATGAATGTGCTATAGTACTAAATGAAAATGGGATACCGAATGTACAAATACTGTGAATTGAATTATGTAAAATATTTCCTTCATATTGTATTATATATACATAGAATAAAATGAATAAAAACACCAAAGTATTTGTCAGAGAGAGGGTCAGCCATGTGCAACATGTCCTATGAGAATTAGAATTGGCTGTCTCTTGTGTTATTGTGATGCCTTGGGCTGTTAAGATGCATTGACAGCTATATCTAGAAAAAATATTTGGGTTGTTGAACTAGGGGCCCAATACAGGCATCATCTATCAGTTGTCCATGGCAGGGACTTAAAGGAAACAAACCAAAGAACATTTTCCCAGACAGGGAAAATGTGGAATTAAGACCCCTCCTATGTGATATTCCACTTACCCATTGCATTTCTCTCCTTCAGCCTCCATTTATAAATGTAACCATTGGTAGGAATGTACAATAAGGTAGCCACTACATAGAGAAAATAGTACAGCATGTCCTAAAAAAACCTAAAAATAGAATCACCACAAGATTCAGCAATTTCACTCCTGGTCTTAGGCTCAAAAGAATTGAAAGCAGCTGTCAAAAGGAGATTTTCAGAGACATTCGCATAGCAGTATTATTCACAGTATATGGAAATAGGCCAAAGATAGAAGCAACCTAGGTGTCTAGGGATGGATAAATGGACCAACAAAAGTAGTATATACTTACCCTGGAATATTATCCAACCTTAAAAAGGGAGGAGATTCTGACACACACACTACAACAGATGAACTTTGAGAATATGTTAAGTGAAATAAATCAGACACAAAAAGGAAGCATATTTTATGATTCCACTTTTATGACATTCCTAGTCAAATTCAGAGACAGAAAATAGAATGATGGTTGCCAGGGCCTGAAAGGAGGGGGAATGGAGAGTTGTTCAATAAGTATGGAATGCCAGTTTTGCTATATGGTGTTTACCATAATTTTAAAAATGGAAAAGTAGATAGAACTGTTGAATTGGTGGATCAAGAAATTACCCAGGTCCCCAAATTGTAACAAAAACATGGATTCTGGTTCATTGTCATTAAAATTTTTGCAACTCTACTCTCACCAATAACAATAGCTACCATTTATTGAGTACTCTTTTTATATTAGATTCGCAATGTAGTGCTTTATACATTTAATATAATGCACCATGCTATGAGTTAGATATTACCATCCTTGTTTTGCAGAAGAGAGATAAGGCTTAAGGAGGGGAAACCTCTTGCCCAAAGGCACACAACTAGTGAATATCAGATGCAACATGAGCCCTTCACTCTGGCTCATCTCTGTGAGCAACTCTGGTCTCTTGAAAGTACTAGGTCCCTACCTATCCTCTAGCATGAAGCCTTCTGATACTGCAGGAGTTTGGGCAGAACTTGCTCCTGTAGTCATCTGTTTTAGAGTTCCTCACTCTCCCTGGTCACTGTCATACCAGATGCTTAAGGACAAGGCACAGATGTCATCCTACCCGCGATATACAGGGCTCCTCTAGGTCTACTTGATTCTACTGCACAAGGACTGGGAGGCATTTCCTTGGCTTCTCAAGGTTACATGTGACTCTGAGTTAGAACAGTTGTCTAGGACATTCAGTCACTCATTCACTTGACAAAAATTAACTGAGATATTACCCTGCATCAGGTACTGTTCTAGACACTAGAAATTCAAAAGTGATTAGGATGAATAGTGCCTGGCCTCCTGGAGCTTACACTGTGGTGAGGGTTGACAGAAATAATCATATAAATAAAGGCACAATGAAAATAATTTCAGGTGGTGGCAAGTGAGTAAGAAGACAAAGCCTATATGACTATATGAAGCATAACATGCTAGGCCAAGGGAGCAGCAAATGCAAAGACTTTGAGGTTGAAGTGAGCTTGACATATTTAAGCCAGAGAACATAGTTTGGCTGGAGTAAAATGAATGAGGACAAGCAATAGGGACTTAGGTTGAAGGGGAATGGAAGGCTTGGTTATGGTGAATACTTTGACCATGGCAAGGAAGGAGTTAGGGTTTTATTCTGAGTTCTCCAGGAAGCCACCAGAATTTTCTAAGCCAGGGAGAGGCATGCTCTGTTGCAAACATTGGAAGTACAATTCCCAGCTAGGTGACTGTTTCCAGCATCCAGGGGAGGGATGGTGCTGTCCAGGGTAATGGTATGCTTTGGAGATGGTGTGGGTGTGCCCCTTCAGGGTTCATGTGGTAGAAGTAGGGTCCCCAGTGTGGAATAATTGGGAGGTGATGGGATGATCAAGAGGAGAGGCCTAATGGAAGATATTTAGGTCTCCAAGGGTGCTGCCCTTGAAACAATTAATGTAGTTCTTGTAGGACCTCGGTTCATTCTTGCAAAAGTGGGTGGTTATAAAAAGATCAAGCCTAGCTCCTGTATCTCTGGCTTCCTGTCACACCATGTGATCTCTTTTAACCCTGTCTCCCTCCATGATGATACCATTTGCCATGAGGCCCCAGGTGAGACTACCTGGCTTCAGTCTTGGACTTTTAGCCTCTAAAATTGTGAGCTAAATAAGCTTCTTTTCTTTTCTTTTTCCCTACCTCCCTCCCTGCCTCCTTTCTTTTCTTTTCTCTTTTCTTTTCTTTTTTCTTTCCTTTCCTTTCCTTTTCTTTCCTTATCTTTCTTATCTTATCTTCCCTTCCCTTCCTTCCTTTCCCTTCCCTTCCCTTTCCTTCTTTCCTTCCTTCCTTCTCTTTCTTCCTTCTTTCCTCTTGGAAGTTGAGCCCAGGGCCTCTCACATACTTTACAAGTGTACCTATTTATTTATTTATTTATTTATTTATTTATTTCCTGAGACAGGGTCTCACTAAGTTTCACAGGCTGCCTTTGGCCTCACACTTATAGTCCTCCCACCTCAGCCTCCTTGGTCACTGGAGTTACAGGATGCACCCCTGTGCCCAGCTCATAAACTTCTTTTCTTGATAAAGTACTTAGCCACAGGTAAGTGATTGACTCCTTTTGAGTCAGCAATTCTGTAGCACTTCCCTTCTTCCTATACCCTTGGAAAGGCTGGACAGAGCAGGGGAGTCCTGTACTTCAAGCTTACATTCCTTTCTGCTTCTTGCTGGTCCTCATGGTATTCTGCATGGGCCTGGCTTCCCTGGCAAGCTACCGTGTCTCAGGATTCTTCAGCTTCCCTTTGTGGATCCCCACTGCCACAGAACCAGAAGACTGCTAACTATAGGTGCTCAACATATGTGTTCAACATAGGCATGAGCATGAAATAAAACTTTCAGTGGCTTATGCAAAGGAAAAAAATGAAGACTCCAAAAGATTTTTAGACACCAGATAGCTGCTCTTACACAGGGCTTGATGAGTTCAGTGTAAATGAATCAGAACCATGTGCTGCGGATTTCTCTTTGCAGACATTTGGGTTTAAAAATGAAAGACAGAGTTTGAGGAACAAGAGAAAGCATGGCCGAGTTTTGCAAGGACCCGAATGAGAACTTCACAGAATGGAGGGCCTCAAACATGGTGTGATTTTTTTTTCCCCCTACTCTAATTTCTTTCATCCCCAGCCCGTGAGAGCTGCTTGATATATGTGACATTCTGGGGCACTTTCCCTGCAGACACTGTGTTCCTGGTATTCCTTGTTTCCTTGCCAAAGCCTTGCTATGTTGTGGTTAAAACTATGCTTCACCAAAGTCATTTTGACTTATCCTAAGAAGTTCACAGGCTTTGTTCTCACGAGACCCAGGCTTTTGATGGCAGGAGCCAACTTTGTCTTTTAGGCTATGCTGCAGCCTCATGTAGCTGAGACAGGGCACTGGCTTGGCATCATTCAGATACTTAAAGGAGCTTCATGACGTTGGGCAAGATAGCATGACAATGTTATCACCTCAGCTTCCTCATCTGCAACATGGGGGGCAAATTCCTTCCTTCTTTGTTTCTAAGAGTTGTTTAGAAGGGTTGTGTAAATTGCAGAGCACATATAAATAAAATGGATGACAGCAAAGAATGCTCCAGAAAGGTTGCAAATGGTTTCAAAATGGTACATTCAACTTGTCTGGAAATGAAATGAGTTTGTGTTCTCTTCTTATCTTTTATGCTGAGGGAGGGTCAGGGTACAATCTAAGTTGAAATGAGATAATTTGGAAAGAATTCACAAACAGTATCACTTCCTGTGCATAATGTCTGGCTGTCATAACTTAGAGGCATAGAATTTTTAGAGTTCACAGAGTTTCATGTTGATCTTTTTATTTCATCATTGGGAAATCTGAGGGTCACGGGGGAAATGATTGGCCCAGGTCATATAACTATCTCACTATGCCATGATGCCTATTGCTGAGAGAAAATGGTACATTCTTTTAGCAGTGGGGATATTACAAGGAATGGATTTCAGTTATTTTGAAGCATTTTATTGGCATTTATATATCAGTATCTATCTGCCTGCCTGCCTGCCTACCTACCTACCTACCTACCTACCTACCTATGTGCAGAGGATGGAACCCAAGATCACACACATGCTAGGCAAGAACTTTCCCACTGAACTATTCCTCTAACCTAGTACTTTATATTTTTATTAATGTTTTTAATCTCCAGGGCATAGCACAGTTCATGGTATGTAATAGATAATCAATAAAAATCTGCAGGCTGAGAAAATGAGTGCAGTGTGCCAGATAGAAGGAGGAATAAGAGAAAACTATGTCCCAGAGGAGCACACAATCTAGCTACAGAGACAAGAGCAATAGGAAGAAAGCTTGAAACACTGCAAGCAAGAGCAAAGTGTAAGTAGAAAGACATAAAGCTTTAAATTTTTTTTATTAAGGAAATAAAGCTTTTAAAGAAAGTGGGATAATTCATAACTCCCCGATAAGCAAGCAGCATCTTATTCTTCATGTGGTGAACCTGCAGTTTTCTCAACCATCAGCCCCCTTCTTGAGTACATGAGCCCATGACTCAAGCTGGCTCAGGCAATCCAGGTCTCTGATTTAAGCTCTTGGGACAGGGATTGAGTGACCTTAAAAACAGGGCCAGCCATAGCACTTCCATGTTATCTGGTAATATGAACAATATTTAGGGAGACAGGGTCTTTTTTTTTTTTTCAATTTGGATTATTGGTCTGCAGCATGTAGACTTGGAATAATCAGTAATCTTCTTTCCTGACATGCAAAGAGACACTAGGAATTATGTCAATTGATGGGAGAAAATGGAGTCAAGAAGGACAAAGGAGAAGTTTCTGGGTTCACTCATACCTTAAAGTACATCCTTAGACATCCAGTTAACATAAGCTAATAAATTCTTTTTCTTTGAAAGAGTTTCTATCACTTTCACTCAAAAATGCTGAATATGACTGGTAAGGAGCTTGGTTGCTTTGTTAGTGTTGGGTTATAAAGCTGTGTGGGTTGATAAAGATGAATGGATCATTTGTGGAAGCCAGGGATGTCTGCAGTGCCTCCACATGAGAGGAAGGGGTTAGGTTTGAGTGCTGAGTCATGGAGGAGAAGAACGAGTTATCTCTGGTATTTTCTGGGAAGTAGGAAAGGCCATCTTCCCCTTTCCTTATGACCCAGCCCCACCTCCACTTGCTGACCCCAGAGTCTACAAGACCCACCTCTGGAAACCACTATTTGGATGATGTCAAAAGTTCTCCAGGTATGGTCAGTGGAACACTAGATGCTCTGAGTAAAAGTGTACTAGTGTGGTCATTTCATTTAACACTAATGTTTTCTAAGACTTGTAGAGGCAATTGGAATATATATTTCCTGAGCTTCTTTGCTTTGTATTCCTTTATTTGGTGGACATTCTCCTAAGAACATCTTTGAGAGCCCTTGGTTAAGGCATTGTTTCCCTAGAAAACCCCTGCAAAGTCACATACTACTTGGGGGAAGTCAGTTATTAATTTAATCTTTATTCTTTCCACAAAGCATTAGAGATACAGAAGGGAGAAGAGTGGAAATGCAGTGAAGAGACAAAGAATGGATTGGGGAAGAGAAAGGGAAGAAGGAAGAATGTTGGTTTAGATCAGAAACTAGGATAGAGGATGTGATGATAACCAAATGAAAGGCCAGGCTTTTTGGTGACCAAGACAGAAAGCATAGGGAATCAGTTTGAGCCTCTTTCCTAAACTGAAGAAACATTCCTCCAATACTCTTGAGATTTTTGGCCATTATTAGGTACTAATTGCAAGCAAAATGTTTAATTGGAAAGGTGAAGAGTTTCTTTTTGTTTTTTTAAGCACTAAACCCTAAGAAAATATTGATCACATTTCCTTTTGTTTAAGCACTGAACCCTAAGGAAAAAAACAATCACATGATTCCTTATGTAACAGACACTGAATAACATAATGCATGGGCTTCAAAAGCAATTTTACAAAAGACACAGAAACTTTGTTCATATGCCTGTTTCATCTGTTCGCATGCAATAAAAACCAAGGACATAGTACGAAATCATAGCACTTGGCAGGAATGTTCACATAAAACTAAGGCCATGTAGCCTAACACATTGCTTGGATGACCTCAATTTATATGAGATAGATAGGGTTTAGGGACCCTTAGGAGGGACAGCTGTCCAGTTAGCCAGTGGAAACGACCAATGTGTAGAGTAGGTTGTCATCCTAGTTAATTACTACAGAAGAAAGCTGAGGAATGGCTGTGAGTGAAAGGCATGGAGGGCAGGGTGATTTTTATGGTAGAGGGTAGAGAAGGGGAAGGCAGGAGGGATGGGGTTGGGCAGAAGTAGTGTAAAGACTCAGGGCTATGCAATAAAGTGTCTTGGTAAAATTTTCGTGGAGTACACACCATAACATAGTGCTGGTACTATAAGGCCTGGCTGCAAGGCCACAAATCAGAAAGTAAAGGAATAATAAATAGCCTAAGATTCAATATGACTACATTTCTGGCCCCAACACTCAGATAAATAGTACTGTTTATGACTCAGCACACAAAAAAAATGTCAAGAAACCGAAATTTCATCATTTCTTGGTTATGGAAGTTCTCTTATTACGCAGAAAAGCCTGCAGCAACTTGCTGTACCCTTTATTTGTGTGTCCTTTCTCCCTCAGATACTATTGTCTGAGTAGTTACTCTGCATATACAATTCTACACTTGGCCTCCAGGGTGTGGAGGTCTTATTTGGGTTCCTTAAATCCCCAGCTATACCTCAAACTCAAATTTTGCTAAATATTGCATCACTTTTTCAAGTCTTGACTTTGTTCTCAGAATATCTGTGGTCTATAATCTCCACAAGACCCATGAATTTATGTCAATATTTGTGGTGATTTTCTTTTCATTTTTATTGGCAATTTTTAATGCATTACTTAATGGGTCTCATTATGACACGTTCATACATGCATTTCATTGTACATTGCTCACATTTACTCCTTATTTACCATTTTATGACCCCCCCTTCTCCCATATCCTCCCTCCTCACTAATGGTTTTCCTTATACTTGCATGCTTTTGTTTTTTTTTAGACTGTATCTATATATGTACATCCCAGTTTTGCCATAAGAGCAAAATACATGATGTTTCCTTTCTTTTCTCCCATTACTCTTTCTTCTTGTGCCCTCCCCCTTTTTCTTTAGTCCTTGATCTTTCCCTACTTAGGTCCTGCCTGCTTTCTTTATCTGTATGTTTTAATAATGAATATATATTGAAATCTAACATCCACATATGAGAAAATACATGATATTTATCTTTCTGGGACTGGTTTATTTTGCTTGAAATGATGGCCTTTAGTTCCATCCATTTTCCAGTGAATGCCATAATTTTATCCTTCTCTGTGGCTGAAAAAAACTCCATGGTGTGTGTGTGTGTGTGTGTGTGTGTGTGTATGGTATATATATGTGCGTGTATGTGTGTGTGTATGTGTATGTATGTGTGTATGCATACACACACACATATATCTCACAATTTCCTTATCCACTCATCTGCTGATGGACACCTACGCTGATTCCCTGTCTTGGTGATTGTGCATATTGCCACAATAAACTTGGATGAGCAGGTATCTCTATGGTGTATTTACTTTTATTCCTTCGGATACATACCGAGAAGTGAAATAGCTGGGTCATATGGTAGTTCTAATTTTAGTTTTTTGGGGGACCCTCCATACTGATTTCCATAGTGACTGCACCAACCTGCATTCTCACTCACAGTGTATAAGGGTTTCTTTCTCCCCACATCCTCGCCAGCACTTGTTGTTGTTTGTTTTGTTGATGATAGCCATTCTAACTGGGGTGATATGGTATCTCAGTATAGTTTTGATTTGCATTCCTGTGATGGCTAGAGATATTGAACATTTTTTCATATGATTTGTGGCCATTTGTATTTCTTCTTTTGAGAAGTCTCTGTTAAGTTCTTTTACCCATTTTTTGACTGAGTACATTGCTTTTTCTTTTTTTTTTGGAGAAGAACCCAGCAACCCCCTCCCCCAAAACTATCTGCCATTGAAAACCCTATGAATAGCAGAGAAGCAGTAACAATACTATTTCTCCTTTTGTACATGGGGTCGCTATGAGTTGGACACTGACTTGATGGCAGCTAACAACAACAACAACATTGCTTTTTTGGTGTTTAATTTTTTGAGCTCTTTATATAGTCTAGATATTAATCCCTTATCTGATGTATAGCTGGGAAAGATTTTCTCCCATTTTGTAGGGTGTCTCTTCATTCTGATAATTGTGTCCATTGCTGTGCAAAAGCTTTTTAATTTCATGCAATCCCATTTACTAATTTTTGCTATTATTTCCTGTGATGTTGGGGTCCTATTCAGAAAGTCCTTGCCTATGCCTATGTCTTGAAGTGTTTTCCCCTAGCAGTTTCAAAGCTTCAGGTTTTACATTAAGGTCTTTGATCCATTTTGAACTGATTTTTATACAAGGTGAGAGAGAGGGATCTAATTTAAGTCTTCTGCATTGTGGTGATTTTTGAATAATATTACATTAGCGTGGAAAAGGAGAAGTGGAGCAGAGAAAGAAGAGATAGAAACAGTTCACAGGAGCTTTGATTTTGTCAGGGGACATGTTATGGTTTAGATATGAATGTCCCCCAAAGGTCATGTGTTTGAACAATTGGTCCCAAGTTGGTGGCACTGTCCTGGGAGGTCATGAAACTTTTGGAGATGAAGTTCTTATTTTGTGGAAGTGTCTCTGAGGGTGGGCCTTTGGAGGTTTTTACCCTGGACCTATGATGTGGTTCTCTCTCTGCCTCTTTCCCTGTGATGCTGTGAGGACAACTGCCACAGATTCTGCCTCTGCTGTGACCATACCTTTCCTACCTCCATTATGGATCAATCGTCTAGACATGAGCTTCCAATAAATCTTTGTAAGTTTGTTTATGTTGATTTTTCTGTTACAGCAATAGTAGCTAGTTAATACAGGACACCACAAAAAATGCTAAAATATAAGTGATGATAGGGCCAGGGATGGAGAGCAGTGAGATCGAGGACTTGGGAGAGGACAGCACTACCAGGTTTTATGAGTACCAAGTAAGAGGGATCATGGAGGATCGATGAGTCATGGAAAGGAGTTTGGAGGCTATCTTGCTAATTGCCCAATGTTGACACTTACAAATGAGCAAATGGAGGTCCAAGTAGAAGTTATTTGTCTAAGGCCAGATAGCAGCAGAGCTAAGGTTAGAACCAGACCTCTAGACTACAAGGTCAGTGGTCTATTTGCCACTCTGTGCTGAAGGCTGCACATGTGGGAAGAGTTATCTTGCTCTTCTGAGAACTCACTGGCTTTGAGAAGGTTGGAGAGTACAAGATGGGTTAGACTTGCCTGGGAAAATCCCTCAAATCAACAGAAAGGGAGGGAAGAAGAGAGGATGTGGACTGCAAACTTTGTAGAAATTTGCTGGTGTCTTAATGAGCTCCTGAAAGTCAGAGCTGTTGGAGAATACTGAGAATCCTCTCCATTTGGGAGGTCTAAAAGACAGAGTAGGCGTATGATGCATTGAAACTGCCAGTGCCAGGCCAGGCCGGCATGAAGCCAGCAGGCTGGGCTGTTCGTATTTCATAATAAAGGGCAATGATATCCATGGAATCCTGCTGCTGAGGAAACAAGGCTCCAGCAGACTGAATAAGTTACACAGTTCAGCTTCTTCAGAGACAACACAAATCTGCTGTGGTCACTCCACCTCATTCTGTGGCTTCCCCATCATGGATTTGACCCACATTTACCAGCTCTTTTCCCAGGGTACCCCAGCAGCTTCTTTCTGTCCCCATAATTTGTGGACAGCTCCTACAGGAACCTGGGTCTACATCACCATCTTCAGTGGTGCTCATGTATTGCCTGGCTGGAGGAAAAAAACTGTCCTGCACAAAACACTTTCTCTCCTATTCTCTTGCTCTCTTTGATCTTTACAAAATGTAGTGTCACACAATGGCAGCCTCAGGGGTCAGCCTTTTGTTATTAGTTGACTCCTCCAATGGGTCTTTAAGTCTAGAACTGTTGGGAGCCCTTTGGGATGGAGGTTAGGGTACAACAGGTATCAGAGGGATGATGACAAATGAGAAAGGTGTCAAGAGAGGTTGTTCAAATAAACAGTTGGATGCTTGCAAGTAGGGCCTGAAGACCTCAGATCTTTCTCTCCTCTGTGTTTTTTTTCCTTTCTCTCTCAAACAGAAGATTAAGTTTACTGTGAACATGAGCTGATGAAAAGAATTCAAATAGTAGTTTGACTAGGACCCCAGTCAGACCCACAAGAGAGCTACAAATTGCTTTTGGAGACACCAGTCTCCTTTACAGAAAGCAAGCATAAAGCCCACATATCTTCTTTCTATAAGGTACTAACTTGTAAATTAACCTTTAATGGTGTATAAATGATGTTCTGAAAGAACTGCTTATGCAGCTATATTTATGATCTAGAAAATTGCAAATATTTACAAGATTATAGGTGTTAATGGTCTGTCAAAAATGTTTGTATATTGTACATACATTAAACCCCGGTTTCAGACCACCCTGGTATAAAAGACCACCACTCTCTAGTCCCATATAGTGTTTCACTTTGATTCCATATATGCCAATCCCTATAATTAGCCTGCTCCCTAATATAGATCAACTCTACTTTATAGAGAATTCTCCCAATCATTTTCATTTCATTTAAATCTAGTACCCAGGCTGCCCATGTAAACTGTTTGCTAAATGGCCCAGGATGGCCAATTGATCTTATGTCAGCAGTGGCCTGTGAACTTGTCCGTCTTGTTTCAGAGTGGGCTCCACTGTAGGGCCTGAGTGCCTATTGTTTGATTGCCTTCTCAAAGTAAAATGAAGCACGTATACAAGCTCTCATGTCCACCCTCTCTGCTGATGTTTGGTCATTTGAGCACTAAATGTACATAAGCCACAAACATAATTCATTTCAAAGGCCACTCATTGTTGCAACAGCACTTTAACTAAGGTGTTGACAATGGGAATAGACATCAGACAAGGGGGTAATCTTTTTTTTTCTCTTCTCCTGTAATTGCAAATTCTATTGTGGCTTGTTTCTCTGAAATATCTTGCTGTGTTACTGTTCTATGTGGGGATTTGGCAGAAAGAAAAATTTAAAAAAGGTCACAGGTTGTTTTGAAATGGTTCTTCCATCCTAGTTTATTATCTCATTTGCACATTTTCATTAATGTCAAACTGTTTCCAGGGCTGTCTCAATATGATCGTTCCCCCCCTGAGGCATTTGCCAGAGCTGTGTCTGCTTTGTAGGAATTTATAGAGCAAGCTTATTTTCAAATTCTAAGAAAGGAGCTGCCCTCCCACCTACTTTGATAAAGGCACATAGGAATATGGTTGCTAAAAGTCTTGATGTGAAAAGAGTAACTTTTGAATTTTTATATAGACCTCCAAATAATCACTCCCTCCTACTCCACTCCCCTGTCCCACCCTCAAAAAACAGAGCAAGGAAACAATAAAATCTATTTTTCCTTAAGCCCTTTAACTAGCCCTGCAGACACAAGCTTATTTTCTTGAAAATAAAATAGGTGTTTGGGTGGTTGCAATGGATTGAAACTATTGAAGTCTCCGCAGAGGTCTTAAACTGAGCAGGCTGGATGGCTTCAAGGCCCTAAATGAAGAGCAAAATGCCCCAGATGAAGGTTGGTGGCCAATCTAAGAAGCCAAACGCTATGTTGGGGACAGAATGGTCCCAATTCTCTTCATATTTTCTGTGAAATGATTCCTTGAGCTACTAAGTCTTTTGACTTGCCCAATTGTTGAGAAATGTTTGTAAAAATGAGGTTAAGATTGTTGGAGGGCTTAGATATAGAGAATTCTATTGGCACTGGCTTGGAAATCTCTCCTCCTTGAATTGCACTTCTGATCTTTTAGGCTCCTTATTCTCCTCCTGGGTCCTTGACCCTCCTGTAATCCCCAGGCAGGGAGTAATGGGCCTCTCTGATATGTCCCCAGTGTGCCAGAAACTCTCATTGAAATTAGGGAGCAGACTACAAAGGACAACTAAAACAGACGTTTTCATTCAAATAGTATCAATTAGATGCTGTTACATTGTTTTTATTGTGATAGCAATTTATGATTAATAGGAAATGAGGAAATTACTTCTCAATAACTGTACAAGGTATATAAATAATATTGTTTAAAATATGGCATCCACTGGAGAAGAAGATAACAAAGTTCATGCAGGTGACAAATAGAAGCCTGTGATTTGGAGGTGGAGGCTACAAAGCATCAGGTCACCACTTATCAGTTTTCTCATTTGGTGTCTGAATAGAATAAGTAAACACAAGATGAAGAAAGACCCCAGTTAGGGACAGATTCCATCTCTATTCAATTACCTTTTATATTGATCTAGGAAGGCCAAACACCAAATGTACTATATTTCCGGGATCACAAAAGAGAAGAACACCTTAGCTATTTCTCTCATTCAGGAATTAGTCCTCTTTTGTTCAAGAAAAGCCCATATTAAAATTAAGGGGTCACCTTGGCACTAGAGAAGTGAGGCTGTTTGGACCCTGGAGGGAAGTAGCTGGAATGGTCACATAACATGCTTCTGCTCTGCATGTTGAGGCTAGCAGAGTCTGTGAGGGATTCATCAATTGTTTCAAACTATTTCTTTTAACATTATGGGTTTGGCAAAATCCCAGACATACTTTACCAAGTGCTTTTTTCCTTCATTTTTAAACCCCATATGTATTTCAAATGCAATCCATATGTTACTGATTCATTTACACTTAACTCATCAAAAATACCAATGAATTAGTTGGGATGAATTAGTTGATGCCCAAGGAGAAGTATCGTCCCTCTTTAAAGAAGAGATTGGAAATCTTTTCCCCATTTCATTCCTATTTGCAAATGCAGTTCAAAGTAATCTCTCTCCCTTCTGCCATGCACACCCTTCCCCCACCAATTTTTAATCACATTAGAAAAGGCAATTCCAAGGAGCACTAAATTTGGGGAAATTCTTCATTCCATTCTCTCTCCTTTAAAAATATTGTGTGTTTTAAGGGAAATCTAATCCATATGCTTCTGATTCATTTACACTTAAATCATTAAAATATTTTGAACAAGCCACTTGCTGAAGAGAAATGACTATGAACCTTCTTTTATTATTATTTCTTCACGCTCTTTTTTGAATGACAGGAAGTTACACTGGGAAAGCCAAATATCCAAAAGTTTAAATTTGGTATGATAATTCTTAGGCTGACATGGTCTAGATAAATCTATTTTTGCCTATCCTCACATGGGACCCAGTGCAGTTCTCTGCTTGGATGGCAGATGTATACTCATGATTGCATGTAATCAGCCCTATTGCATCTGCAAGTAAGTTACTTCCTTTGAGAAATTTGAATGGAGTGTTTGCCTCCTCTCTGTGTTTAGGGGGACAGTTATGCCAAATCTTTTGGACCCTAAATATACTTGGTAAGATGGGATTTATAAAGGCACCACAAGATGAGACACAGGAGAAAATTGACCTGAAATTTTTTCTGTATTTTCCCAGCATAGATGAAAAAACACATAGGATATACCTTAACTAGTCCCAGTTAAGGACTAGCTAAAGTCATTGATCCTGCAGCCATAGCACTGTGGCATCCGATCCCTTCAGATCTCAAAAGTTAAGCAGGATCAGGCCTGGTTAGTACTTGGATGGGAGAACGCCTGGGAACACCAGATACTGTAGGCTTGGGAGAAGGACCCAGCAACCCATTCCCCCAAAAATCAATCCACTGTTGAAAACCCTATGAATAACAGAGAAGCACTGATAATAGTGTTTAACATGTTACACATAGTGTCTTTTTGAGTTGGACACTGACTTGACGACACCTATCAACAACACCAGCGAGGTCATTGAGCCAGTGTCATCAAGCTCACTGACAGTAGAGGGGCAGGTTGTTGCTGTCTCTTTCTCTCCATCCTCTATGATGATAGAAGCCAGTGAGTTTCACTTCCTTTTTTCTATCCTTGCTGCTTCCCTTTCCTGAATTCCCTAGCAGCTCACAGTATAAATTCCAGTGGGAGTACCTCCTTATCCAACCCTCTCATGTCACAGAGGAGGAAACAGAAGTCAAAGACATAGAGACTTGGACATAGAAACTAGATCCTGTCCTTTTGCTACTTTGACCTAATAGTTGTTGTTGTTGTTGTTGTTGTTGTTGTTGTTAGGTGCCGTCGAGTCAGTATCCAAATCATAGCGACCCTCATAGGGTTTTCATTGGCTGACTGTTTCGGGATTGCCTTGGGAGTGGATTGCCAGGCCTTTCTCCCATTTTTGCGGTGCTGGGAACTGAACTCCGGACCTCAAAGACTGCAGTGCAATGCTCTACCAACTGAGCTAAATCCCAGCCCCTGACCTAATAGTAGCTACCAAAAATGAAATGCCTTTGTGCGAGATTTGGTATATCATATGCATCATATCTCCCAATCCTTAGCAGTCCTAATGCATCACTGCTTCTAGTTTTCAGATGTGCACATGGTGATTTTGAGTGAAGCTACAGAGTTCATGAATAGAAGAACCAGGATGAACTCTCATGTGGGCCTCACACCAAAGCATAGTGATTAAAATGAGGACTGTGGTGTACATTTGAATGCCAGCTTTACTATTTAATAGTTGGTAGCTCTTGACCTGTTGTTTAAAGTTTTTATGTCTCCATTCCCTCAAAATGGTGATAATAATAGTACTTATATGCCAGAGGTATTCTGAAGATTATATAAGATACTCTGTGTAATAGTGTCTTTATATAATAAATACTCAACAAATCACAGCTAATATTTTTTGACTCCTCTAAACAAGTATCTATATCTCTAATACTTTGGAAATTCCTCAGGACTATTTCACGAATAAAGAGGCCAATAGTAGCTATCACAGGCCAGATAATCTGTGAATGCTCTAAAGTTCTGTCACTTATCAGCTCCTTACTCCCAATCCTGCCCAGCGATGCAGAAACTCCATGTGTATTGTCTTCCCAACATGGAATCCAAAATAAAACCCTCTATACTATGCAAATATGAAAGCAAAGTGGAGACAATTTAGGGGGGAATGCAGCATGCCAGCAATCATTCATTAATGTTATTATTTTCACATTTATAGGCTAGGGTTATCTTTGAAATACAATTTTTATGCCATCTTAGGGCATTAACATTTCTAACGTAGACCATGGATTGTGAAAGTATCCAAAAGTTCACCTAACAGGTGAAGCCATCTGAACCCCATTAGAGTTGTGGAATGGAAATTTCATGGCAAATAAAAATACTGTATCATTTTAATAAAAGCATCATGTGTAAGTAAACGTGGAGGTAGGAAACAGCTAAAAATTGTAAGTCCTTACCCAGCTTTTCTTACTCTAGTTGAAACCCTAAGCCTCCAGAAGAAGAGACTTTTAGCAACCACATCACTGATGTGCCACAGAAACTGCTGCTATTGCCTAGATTTTCTCATATCCTAAGTGGAGGGATGATATTGAGGTTTCCTGGGTGACATCTAAATAGGGTCAGGGTGAACAGCTGACAGAGTGCTCTTGGAAGAAGGTCAGAGTTTGATTGGAGGCAAGGAAAAGACTTTGCAGGTAACATAAACAGAGAATGTTTCCCCTTTGATTCCAGAATCCTCTCCCACAGCTCCAAATACTGCTTCAAAAATCTCATAGCAACCTGTTTCCTACATCCAGAGTGACATATCCTTTAAAATTTTCTTAAATTGCCCAAAGGAATCTATGGCTCTATCTATTTCCACAATACTGAACATCTGGGTGAAGCCCTGTAGGGGAGAGAGTACCCTAACCAGACCCCATGTCCTCATATGCTTGTGGCCTGTAGGAGCAGTGGCTGAATAAACTGACCAGAGCTCTGGGAGGGAAATGCTTGGGGAGAGCAGCTGAATGCAAAGTGCAAGGTTTTACACACTGTTGGAAAATACTCCCACCGTATCGTCTGGGTGTCTGCACACCCTGGGCCCATAGGATTTACCCTCTTTTTCCAGATGCATGAGCAAGACAAAGACTGTTAATAGTTAAGGGCCAGCAAATAATTAGTGGTGTAGTACATTGCATTAATGTGGCCCTGTTGATTGTGGTTCTATCTGCAGCCATAGAGGTAAGGAACAGAGAATCCTGCAGGTCCTCATGGACTCCGGGATTCAAGGGTCTGTGACCATGATTTTAGGCTTCTGGTGTCAGCTTTTCTTAGTAGAGAAATGACATCTTGACTCCCAGTGCCACTACATTCTTACCTTCTTCATCATCACTACTCTCATCATCAGTACTACTATCAACATTAGCTATTGAGTGCTTACTATATCCAGGCCCCAAACCAACTGATTTTTGTAATCATTTCATTTAATCTACAATAATCCTTAGAAATTGGTCCAATCACAATGTCCTATTTATAAATCAGGAACCCAAGGTTAAGTGAATTGTTCAAGGTCACCAAGATAGCAAGGGACGGATCTAGGACTTGACTCAAAGCCTATGATGTTGATCAGTATGTAGGTAGACAATCCAGGCCTAATGTGATTGAATGGATGAATAAATAAGTAAATAGATAATTACAAAAGCCCATTCTGACTTGATTTACTTTGATCACTCTTGATCATCTTAGGGGGCAGTAGCATTTGGCAAGAGCTAGGCATGGGTTTGAATTCCAGATATGACACCTTGTAGATATGATTACCTTAGGCTGATAATTCTGAGTTCAGTTCTTCACCTGTAAAATGAGAACATTAACCACTCCCTAGATTTATAAAAATTCTTTTGTGTAATATGTAAAGTACCTTTTGCATAAATGGTTCTTACTATGTTTTACATATTAATTTTTTAACACTCAAAAATGTTTTTTAAAATTGATGATTGCATGTGGGCGAAGGCTCTGAGTCAAGAAATGAAAACTACGGCTAGGCACTCTAATTTGCGGCCTTACCTTCTGTCATTCTAAGACCTTCAGAATGTGAGACTCTCCTTCTTTCACTCTTCACCCTAAGTTTCACAGCCTCCAGTAATTCTCCACCAGGCAGAAGTACACCCTGTGAATCCCAGCCTCCTTTTATAAGGCCAGATAATTGGAAGAAAGTTGGCTGGTGTCTGCCAGGAAGAGAATGCCTGGGTTTCAAGAGACTATATATGTATATGTATGTATGTATGTATGTATATATGTGTGTGTATGTATGTATATGTATATATGTATGTATATATATATATAATTTTGCAATTTGCAAATAATTATTTCCTTCCATCACACAAATAAGTGGATTAAAGTCAATACTTCCCTACTTCTCAATAAAATGGCTTGACTTGAGTCTTTGAAAATGTTTTCATTAATTTTTTCTAACTCCTACTGGCCTGTTCTCAGACTCACTGGAGTGTTAGCAATGTGCAATGCTGGACAATGAAGGGATTTGGAATGAAAATGTCCACTCATTGGGCAGGGCTCAGCTCAGAGCACGTTCTTATTAGGTAAAATTGTTATCTACTAATTTTTCTCCATAGCAATTTTGCTATTTGTACATAAATTCCTAATATGAAATCATGGAGGCTTAACCAGTAGTGAGAAAATGTAAACAAGGTACCTGAATGTTTAGTTTTGATGGTCTTGAATGTCTAAAATTTAACAAGCATGTGTAAAAGCTGTGTGATATACAAGAGTCCAGTGAAAAGTCGACCCATTTACAAAGCATGATTGGGTTACACTGCCACACTGACTTTCTTGCTTTGTATACAGGCTACTTCTTCATTGGAGGAACACACAGATTCAATTTCCATTAAAAATTAACCATTTCTGAATTTGTGCAATTCTGACTTCTTTGACAGACCATGGAAAAGATGGAAATACACTTTTTTCTTTTTACAAGTCTCTTTTCATAGGAACCTCCTCTTCTACTCAGTCTGACGCAAAAGAGAGTGATCAGTGTCCCTCTGTGGGGCGAGTTTCTGTGCTTTCTATATTACCTAGGCAGAAACCTACATTCCAGGTGTTTGGAACCATGTTGCACCTCAAAATACATAGGAAGTGCAAAGAAATCTGGGATTTATTTCCCACCTTCTCAATCCCACTGCACCACAAGGCACCAATATTCTTTTCAGTGTATTCTATAGTCCCAAACTCAAGTATTGTGGAGATATAACTGTGTCTTTTGCATCATTCACTCTTCTTCCTTCTGACTCTCCTTGACAAGTCACTTAAGCCTTAACGTGGGTTGGTCCCCAATGAATCTTGTGGATGGAGGCATAATATTCAGAAAGGGGTGAAGAAGCAGGATCCTTTCTGTCAGAGTTGCCATATATTTGTAGGCAGGGCCAAATGAGTGAATTCTTCTCTGCCAGAAGACAAATCCACTAGTCCTTTATCAGCCTCCTTTGTACCATCTCTTCCCCATATCCCAGATAGTAGGATCCAGGGTTCCTGTGCCTGGAGTCCTCTCTCGATCTCTTCTCTGTCTGTGTCTTGCAAGAGTCCTTCCCAGAGGGGCCAGGGCAATGGCCTCAGGTGCAGCCTGGACGTGGAGATTTTTTAAAGTTCCCCTGGTGAGTCTGATGTGCAGCAAGAGTTGAGAAGCACTGCTGCAGAGAAATCCAAAAGAGGACCTTCTTCCCCTCTGAGGACCTATAAGTGTTTGGGAAATTAGGCTGCACACAGTGCCAGAGGAGCACAGTTACTGGATACAGAGCCAAGGGCAAGGAGTTCTGGAAAGTCCTGTGGGAATGGAGTGTGGTCATTCGTGCAAGCTGCTGAACAGAGATAATTTACCAGCTTTAGTGTGATGATGCAACTGCAGTGTCCTCAGAACAGGTTTGTTGTGACTTTCATTGGATACAAACACTTTTGTTCATCTACATTCAGGCCCCTGTTCACCACTTAACACTGTCTTATAGATATAACTTTAAAATGTGTGAAAACACTCACACTTTGCACTCTCTTAGGTACTGGAGTGTTTCAGAATGCTGTAAACTACCAATGACTGGATAAGGGTAGAGCTGGGGCAGTGGTTCAGAAACCCAATATGTAGAAGTATTGTTTTATTTGCCTTTGTTCTTCTGAACATTTTCTAGCACATGTTCTGCTAAAGCACTTTAATTTTCCCAAAAGGCTACTGGTTTAGCATTTGAAAAGTCTTTCAGCAATGCTGAATATCTGTTCTCCAAGTCCTTGAAAGAATATATGACCTTTATAGCCTTGAATGTTCCATTGTTCAGCCCTTATTAAAAAGTGAGGTTTAAGAAATCCTGTTCCATAGGGCTTGTGTAGAAATGTGAAGACAGTTATGTAAATGCCCAGAATACAATATTAGGAGCACTGTAAGATTCAGATCAAATCAAGTCCTGGGTTAGTCCTCTTGGTGGTGTAACGGTCGTCCCTGGATGAAGCCAGAATATCAGTGAGCTTTGCACTGGGACCACTGCATTCTGCCTTTTGTCAACATGTTTTCACTATCCTTGACATTATATTCCCACTGAAATCTAGAATGGCTCCAGAGCCAATCTGTCAAGATTTGTTATTGAGTCAATAGAAGTAATACCTTTTCTAAGAACCCATTGAGGCTGTAGGACCAGGAGCAGTCTTATTTTTCCTGAGAATCTAGACCTTGGTGATCTGATACCTTTTGGAAACTAGGTTTTCTTCCTGTTTCCACCTCCAGTATGTACATGGATTACTATAGTAACCTATTTTAGTTCTTATGTAGAATCTTATATGTCTACATCCATACCACCCTGGTGTCCAATCCTGTCTGATTTCAGATGCTGAACAAAGTCAGACCTGGAAAGGACTTGGATGGGAGACTGTCTGGGAACGCCTGGTGCTGTAGGCTTGGGAGAAGGACCTGGAAGCCCACTCCCAAAACAATCAGCCATTGAAAACCCTAAGAATAACAGTGGAGCACTGACATAGTGCAGGGCATGGCATGGTGTTGGGTAATGTTTCGCTCTGTTGTACATAGGGTCACTATGAGTCGGACTTGACTCAATGACACCTAACAAAAACAGCAATGTAGAGCCTTATAGTTATGTTTAATTTATTAAGTCACTTTTTGTCTATTCTAGTTTTCCTCACCCCTCCTTCTCACTTAGGATTCCCTGAATTATAATTTTTATCTTATTATACTATATGAATTTCAGATAAAAACATTTAAGAAACAAAAGTAAGGCAAATAAGCAAACAAGTAAATACAGCAGGCCTAGAAATGCATTTAAATAATTCTGTTAGTAGATTGAACTCCCTTATCTTTTCTTTAATGAAAATAAGATACTACTAAGAGTTGTAGTTCTGGTTCCATTATCAGTAGCTGTATAACTTTGGACAGAACGCTTTATTCTCCCCAGGTCTTTTGTTTCTTTACTTATAGAGTGAAGAAGTAGAAATGCATGTTTTTAAAAGTCCTTTACAATAGTGACAACCTTCAATGTACAAAAACGTTTGTATTCTCTGAACGAGTCATCAACCACAAAGGTTCTGAATGGCAGATGGAAGCCAGTTTGTGATCCAGTGTTCTGTGGATAAGCCAGAGCCTGTAATATACAAGAAAATGCTTAGTAACTAATTGCCTTGGTAACTAATTGCCTTGAGCCAAATTGGAAGCTTCCTTAAGGACTTTATAATCTAATGGATACCTGTCAAGTTCATTCTTCTGGATAGCCGAAAGGGAGTGAGCCTGTAATAAGTACATGGTAGATATCTATGGAGTAAATAAGTGGAGGGATGAATGAATGAATGGATGAACATATTCTTGAATGTTGTTAGGTGCCATCAAGTCAGTATTCGACTCATTGTGACCCTAGGTAAAACAGGGGAAACATTATTGTCAGTGATTCTCTGCTATTCATAGGGTTTTCAATGGCAGATTGATTTTTGAGAGTGGATTGCTGGATCCTTCTCCCAAGCCTACAGTATCTGGTGTTTCCAGGCAGTCTCCCATCCAAGTACAAACCAGGCCCGACCCTGCTTAGCTTCTGAGATCTGAAGGGATCAGATGCCATAGTGCTATGGCTGCAAGCAAATTATGTGTTGTTGTTGTTGGTGGTGGTGGTGGTATTAGGTGCCGCCGAGTTGTGACCCACTCATAGCAACCCTCATAGGGTTTTCAATGGCTGAGTGTTTTTGGGATTTCCTTGGGAGCGGATTGCCACGTCCTTCTCCCATTTTTGCAGTGCTGGTAGTCGAACCCGGGACCTCAGAGACTGCAGAGCGGCACTCTACCAACTGAGCTAAATCTCAGCCCTATTCTTTAATATCTTATCCAATTTGTTGTTAGGTGCTGCCAAGTCCAATTCATAGCAATCCTATGTACAACAGAATAAAATCCTCCCCAATACTATGCCATGCCTGGCAATATGTCAGTGCTTCTCTGCTATCCATAAGGTTTTCAATAGCTGATTGTTTTGGAATTGTTTTGGGCTGCCACATTCTTCTCCCATTTTTGTGGTCCTGGGGATTGAACTCAAGGCCTCAGAGTATGCAAGGCAAGCACTCTACCAACTGAGCTAAACCTCAGCCCCAATATAGGATTTTTATATGGATACTGTGATGGTTAATTTTGATTGCCAACTTGATTGGATTAAGAAATGCCTAGGAGATTAATGAAACACACTTCTTGGTGTGTCTGTGGCAGCACTTCCAGAGACAATCAGATCGTGATGGCTCTCACATAAATGAATAGATTAATCCCTTAATGGATTTATAATATAATGGAATTACTGGGAGGTGGTGTAAGGTAGGGGGTGGGGGTTAGTTGGAAGGAAGTAGGTCCCTGGGAGCATATCCATGGGGATTATATATTGCTTTGACCTCTTCCTGTATGCCCCTTCTCTCTGTCTCCATCAAGAAGTGAAGAACAGACTCTGCCATATGCTCCCACAACCAAGATGTTTTTCCCAAGTGCATAGGGCCAAGTGACCATGGTCTAGACCCTCTGAAACTATAAGCAAAATACATTTTTCCTCTTTTAAGTTGTTTTGGTCAGGTATTTTGATCACAGCAACACAAAAGTAACACAGACTCATAAATCTCTTCCTACAAAAGTTAGGAGTACTGGTGATTTTTCTTCTCCTTTTTTCTCTTCTCTCCTCTCTTTCTCTGCCTCTTTCTCCTCCTCTTCTTCACCTCCTTCCTCTCCTGGTAGAATATCCATTTCCTTGTTAGTTTTCAAGCTTTATCTGGGGTAGGAGTTTAAACAAATGAGATAAAGTCAAGTGGTTGATCTTTATAAAAAAAAATAAGTGGGAATGGAACTGTGCAGTTCTGGGGTGGATACCTAATCTGGAAACTAGAACAATGGGGAGAAAACATTTTGGGCAGTAAGAGACTGATATTCTTTGCTAAATGCTTGATAAAAGTCATTGCTGATCTAAGGGCAAGTAAGCCAAATTTTGGCTTAACTACTATGGAACCTACCCCTAAACAGAGCCTTCATTTTAAAAAATAATAAGCTACACACTTAAATAAGATTTCATTTATTATTTGACTCTCTGAGTTACAGATTGAGCTTTCAGAAGTCTTTCTTATGAGCTACCATCGAAACTTTATTTTATACCATTGCAAAACTATACAAAGCTCCCATGTTAAAGGAAACCAATTAAAGAAATACTGAATAATCACAGTTTGGCTTTCTTTGGAAGTAAAATGACCATTTAAAAAAATTAAAAACAATACTTTCTTTTTTATTAATGATATTGTGTGTGTGTGTGTGTGTGTGTGTTGTGAGCAGCTTTAACTCCTTTTTGGAAAGAAGAGAATATAAATCTATTCAATAAGTGAATTTTTGGTACAGGTTTAGCTCACCCTCCACCTTTCCTGCATGGGAACAGCTGTTCAAATTATTTAAAAGTAATAAAGGCTCAAGTGATAATCAGTGGTAGTTATACTATTTTAAATATGTGATCATGCATAACTGTTTATTAATAAGGGAAAACTTGGACTGCATATCATATTTCCTAATCAACTATTGGCTTGCTGAAGCCAAATAACTCTTCAGGGTGTGTCTTTCCATCTCAGTTGAGAGAAGCTCTGACATGATGTATGGACCTAGTTTGAATGGCAGATTCCAACTACATCCTTTAAGAACAAATACTTTGTGGAAAGAAATTTGTATTGATTCACTATTTTGAACAACAGTACCAAACTCCCTAGAGTAATGAAATATTATGTTTGCATTTCTGTATAGGAACATGTCCATTAAAGAATGACAAATTCTTGGCCTGTGTGCTATCACTTTCCCCTATAGTACCCATAGCAGACATTACTAATCAATTCTGCCCTTCTTTTTTATGAGTTGGGATTTGGCTTCAGAATCATTTAACCTACTCTTTCAATAGTTCAAAGGTAAGATTAAAGTTATTTGCCATGCATTTTGTGGCAGGAAAAAAATATAAGAGAGTCTTAGAAATGATTTAATTATGCACATCTCACTTCTGATTGGTTTCTAAATAAAGAATAACACTTGGGGTTTTCAAACCCTACTCTTTCAAAGGGAACAGAAAATGGATGTTCCTTGGATTTTGTTGTCTTTTCTGTTCCTTTCTTAAATGCAAAAATGAACAATTGTTCCTATGAAG
This sequence comes from Pedetes capensis, assembly GCA_007922755.1. Lineage (NCBI taxonomy): Eukaryota > Metazoa > Chordata > Mammalia > Rodentia > Pedetidae > Pedetes > Pedetes capensis. The sequence goes on along the minus strand of VMDO01000082.1, from coordinate 372,407 downwards.
ATACAGGGGGATGGGTATCAAGGGAGGCCAAACAAGAGGGACTCCAGTGTCCTTCCCTTGTTTCAACCACTGTATAAACATATATGGTAAAAATATGCCACCGAAATTTAGCTTTTGCTTGGGAAAAGTGATAATAGTGGTGTGGCAGAAAATCCAGAAATACTGGTAACTTCTCCAGTGATTAAATCTTAGCAAGTGCTTTGGGACTATTGGCTTTCCACAGGGAAAGAAGTAAAATCTGTCTTCTACTTTATCTTCATGTGAAAAGACAACAAATCCATAGCACTGAAGAGTCCAGTCTTCTGCACTGAGGACTAGGGTCCACTATGGATCTGTTTGTGGAATTTCTGTCCTATTTTTGGACCTCTGTGACAATGTGTACTACTTTAATGACTGCAACTTTAAAAATTTAGCTGTCATTCATGGTAAGTTTGCCCAAATTTTATCCCTTTTCAGAATTGTCTTGGCTATTCTAGGCCTTCTGTTCTTCCATATGGGGTTTAGAATCACTTTGCCATATTCTATGAATAATCATTTAGGTTTCCTATGAATGTACAGCTGAGGAGATAATTGTCATTTTTATAATCTTGAGACTCTCTGTCCAAAAACATGACACATCTGCCATTCACTTAAATCTACTTTCAGGTCTTTCAACAATCTTTTCTTATGAAAATATCAATGCTTCGGAAGACCTTAACTATAGTCAATTACTTGCTTAAGGAGCTAGTCTTACTTGCCCTGAGCTATCTTGGCCAGCCTGTAGATGCCTTGGGAATTTTCAGCTCTCTCCCATGCTGTTCCCACAGGGGAGTGTTCTCCTCCAATATCTCCTGTCTCCCCTGGTCTTCGCCTCTTCAGTGTGATTGAGTTCAGTTACAACAGTGGTCACATACTTGACAATGAACCTTTTGGCTGCCTTACCTTCTGTGACTCCCTTCTCCACTCTTGTTTTTCACTCGTGGTTCCTGAGATCAACTCCCAGTAAACCACCTGCACTTTCATCCTTGCCCCAGGGCCTGCTTCTGAGGCAATGGTGAAAAGTGTTAAATAGATTTCCAAGTCAAATGTAATAAAACAGATTCTCAGAACCCAATGGCGAAATCTTCCATTAGTGGTAACTTCCAAGGAAGTTCCTTCAGGGGAAGAGACTGGGCTTTGAGGGCCAGCAGATGCTTGAATTCCAGCTCCTCTACGTACGCTCACCGGCCTTGATTAACCTCTGCCATCCACCTGTGTAAAACAGGCTTTTACACCTCATGGTGCTACTCAGATTATTAAATGACGCGTTAGACCTTACATTCATTCAACAAGTGTGTACTTCTCCAGGTGTAACCTATGTAAGGAACATGGATAAGTAACTGGCATAGACTGCTTTATGATACATGGAAACTATGGTTGTTGTTCTCCATTGATGAATGAGAAAAAGAACAAATTTTGGAGAACTAATGACAAACACACATTTGGTAGTATTGGGACATGCACTTGCCAGGAATGAGTCTGTTCCCTCTCTTCCAACCTGTAGATGCTGTGTGCTACCTGGGCTCAAGGATCCAGTGTATTAACTGCATGGCTTTACCAACCACTGTGAATCTGTCTGTAGATGGTGACCCTTATCCCTACACCACATCACTTTCTCCTGAAGTGATAACTTGTCATATCCAAAAGTATTTATACAAATACAATTGGAGGACACTGTGCTGCCCAGTTCTCCAGGATTAAGTAGTTAAAACAATATTGCTTTGTATACACTTAATATAGGCACCTACAGGACCTGATATCCATTATCTAAAGAGTATTTTAAAATGCAGTGTTGGAGAAGACATATGGGGGCCCAGTTTTATTTAGTCTTAACAATCTTAAGAAGAGGACAGTTAAGGGTGGGGAAAAGCACGTGTTTTGGACTCAGATGGACTTGATTTTAACTCTAGTTCTGCTGTTTTCTACATATATGTGACCTTGGGAAAATCTGACCTTAAGTTTCTTCTATGAACTTCAGACCTTACTTTGCAATGTTATTAGCAACATTAAATCAGGCAATTTTGGGGAAAATGTGTATATAATGCCCAGTTTAATTATTGGTACATAATAAATACTCAGCAACAATAAAAGGTAATGATTGCTACTACATAGTTTTTGTCTACCTCTGAAATATAACATAGTGTTTTCTTACTTGGAGTTGTTAGTCTAAAGCTTAAAATATTCATAAGATATACATTCCAAACAGTTGGTGTATAGGTTTTATTAAAGTATAAATTTGGCTTCCAGATGACTTGTATTTTTATTTATTATTTATCAAAATCTCTAAATTTCCTCTCCTATCATGAAATTCAGACTTGTGCCTCAATTTACCAAATAACCATTTCAAGTGTCTTTCTATGCTGCTGGCAATCAGGGTGAGTAGCAATGCCACTGTCATATGAAAAGCAACATTTATTTGTCAATTATCAGACTAGATTATTATATTTTCTGTTGCTATTACATAAAAGTGAATGGAAATAGAATGGAATAGAAAATGGTAATATAGTTCTAATGATAATTGTAGATTTAAGAAGGAAGCCATTGGATATGCTGAAAGCAGCAGATCTTTAACGTTGCTTTGATGTTCTTTTGACATGTGCTAGTTAATAGTGTGTTATAAGGTGAAGAAAAACAGACTTTTGGGATGAGTAATTGATGCTTGAAACCTATGCATAAAAGACAGGATATAACTAGAGATTTTCTCAGATTCAGTTCTCTGAGTGGAATCTCATATATGACTGCCTTTTAACATTCACGGGTTAGATTTTAGCATAATTATTATTTATATATATCAAAGGAAATTACCTATATTTTTTAAAAGGATCCTTGAAAGTGGGGTGCTCCTTTTTTCCTTATGGAATTATAACAACTCATAGGAAACACTGATCATGTCAGCTAAATAAAAGCTCTGATTGACAAATTTGCATTTTGGCTAATAAAAAATTATAACATTTATTATTGATGAACTGCTTAATAGGTTAAATCCTTCCACATATGAACACCAGGACAAAAAAGAGGAAAGGGAATTTGTAAGGAAAATAATAGGAAAAGGTTGGAAACAAAATGAGTCCCAGAAGCATAGCTGGGTGACTTTGTAACATGAGCTGCAGCCAGTGCCTTATGTTACTCTGTATCTATCTGTTAGGGATTTGTAGGTTGAAGAAAGTACTTTTTAAGGGCAACAATTATACAATATTCAGTTTAGTCCTCATTGAGGCTTTTCCTGAGGCTGGAAGATAGCACATACATCAAGTTCTGCTTCTAATACTGTTAGAATCACCTTGCAAACTGTGTGTACTTTCCCTTCATCTTGTTAGAGCACATGGTACTATGGAACAACAGAAAGAGCAACCCTGATTGCAGATGCTTCCTTTTGGACAAATAATATATACATCTCCAAAGAGATGCTGTGTTAACAGGCAGGACTATTTTCACTTGATTGGGGAGGAGAGCCATCTGCCTTTCCTTCTCTGACCTTTTAGTTGGTTGATACTGCCTGTCTTCTCTTTTAATAAATTACAACAAAGCTCTCCTATTAAAACTTGATGCAGTGCTATAGCAAAACTACAAAAAGCAGTTATCTGCACAGCTCCTTCAGGTCTGTGTGGAAATTTGAGAATAAAAGTAGGATTCTCCCTTTTCCTTAGAGAAGTGCTTTTCTCTTGATCATTTCTCCTAGCTCCCCTCTTCTATTTAGTCTTCACTTTAACACATAATTAAAAGGGACTAGAATGTTTCTCCTTTAAAGCATTGTAAATGAAATGATTTTCTCTTGTATACAGATAAAATCATGTTACTTTAAGGGTTTACTATCAATGTTACAACATTTCAGCATCACAATGAAGTTCATGCATGTGGAATTTGGGCTATAAAGTGAGTGTATAAGGTAAGAATTGTTAATGCTCAAATTTAACAGTGAAAATTCCTTCATTCACTCATTATCCATAAAGCACCATAGAGCCATCTTCCAGTATGTTCAGTAAAACCAGTGTGGCAGGAAAGATCACTGCTGAGCACCAGTTGAGGTTAGATTCCATGATGTTCCATCACACACATACACACTCACTCTCTTTGTCTCTGTCTCTGTCTCTGTCTCTCTGTCTCTCTCTCTCTCTCTCTCACACACACACACACACACACACACACACACACACACACACACACACACTCGCTGTCTCTCCTCCCCTTGCCCCCAGAATTGCTTTATGATTGGTGAGCCCTTCTCCATGACGATCATAAAGGGCAGAAAATGAATTGCTTCCCACTAGCTCTTATCCCCAGTAAAGGATCACTGAGTGGGAAGGTGGGTAATTCTCCCACAATTTCACTGTTATTTTCCTTTTACTTTTTTGATGACTGTTATATAGCTAAACTTGCATGTGACAAAAATGAACCACTGACTATTTGAATTTAAAATACAAGTAATGTTTTCGTGGAGCTATACCCAGCAAATTTCAAGCGGATACAGACAAGCAATCAGAAAATTCTTGGTGATTCACATATTCAAAACTACTGAAAGACACTTTGGGGAAACACATATTGAGGTTTTTAAAAACCTTATTTGCCAAGACTACAAAAATATGTTGATCCTTCTATAAGTTAAACCCTTCCAAATGGAAAGCTGTGGCTTAAACTCTGCTTTTCAAGGTGAGAATATGGAAAGACCCATCTACCTACTATCCAGAAGCCACAGTGCTCCCAATAGACACACAGGTCTCACCACTCTGCTGCGTGCACCTGGACCCAGCAATGCTCAGCCCCCACCTCCTGGTGGCATGAGTCTGCCTGGATTCATGAACTGACTCAGCAGCTAATTCTAGGGATGGAAATCCAAACAATATAAAAATGAATGAAAACAGCATACACTCATTCAGCTTCTTGTCTCTTCGTATTGAGACAGCTCCCCTTCTGGATTTTTCAAAGCAACCAGAAGAAAGACCCGCCAACACAATAAGTGTTGTTAGTACAAGTAAGAGAAGACCTCTCCAGAATGTGAGAATACAGAAATAGTGAAAGGCTTCTATGGGTATAAAGACAATGAGATGTGGGCACAAGTGGCATAGTGGAATATTTGCAAAGGCACAATTAAATTGTGATTTTTAAATAAGGAAAATAAAATCTAATCAGTTATATTGAACCACGTTTGAAGAAAGGCCTTCTTCACACAAGAGCAGCATACAACTTAAGTAACTGGAGAGTTGAATCAATGAGCAAGAATCTAATAGTTTTTTTCTCATCATTGCCTAGTGTACATGCAATGAATGAGAATACCAGTCTTCTTGAAAGAGTACCATGTCCCTAAAAAGAATATATGCCATCTGATTTCCTGAGGCTCCTGAACACCGAACTTCTAATTATAATTTAGCTTTTGGTGTACTTTTTCCTCCAAGGAAAATTTACTAATTTACCCAACTACATAAATGTTTAGCATTTGCAAGTTGGCACTGTGGTTTATACATCAGTCATTTGTGAGTTCATTTAGTAAGGGGTCAGTCCTCCTTACTTCCCTTTCAAAATGCTCCTGGAATGAATTTTCTAGGTTATAAAAAGAAATTCCTAAAGATTTCCCTCCTATAGGTTGAGGCTTGGGATGCTCATGATTCCTAACTTTGAGTCATTGAGAAAGTTTCTTCTGGGAATGTGATGTTATGTACCAACCACACAGGGAATATTAAGATAAATGTCCCAGAAAAAGGTATTCCCTTAGAGTTAATGTCTCCTATGTCTTCCTTTCTTCCAATGGAATATAAGCACTTTGTGAGTACAGATGTTGTCTGCCTTTTTTATTGACTTATCATTACCAAGCACACTTAGCATAGTGTCTGACAGAGAATACATACTTGGTACACATTTTTAAAATTAGCATGTTGAGAGCTGGGCATCATGGCACATGCCTGTAATCCCAGCATCTTGGGAGGCAGAGGCAGGAGGATCCCAAGCTCAAGGTCAGAGGCAGCCTTCTCAATTTAGTGAGATCTGTCAAGCACCATAAAAGAAAAAAAAAAAAAAACATGTTGAGGTGTTATTAGTAGAGAATGAAAACCTGCCATGCACACAGTACTTAAACTAGCCTTCCATATGCCTGCCACCTTGCCTTAATCCAAGTGTGTTAGTCAGAACCTCCTCCAACCGCTTTTCACTCCCTGCCCCTTCCTGCTTTTTTAGCCCCGCCCTCCACTATCCTGTGCCCACACTTTATGCAGTCTATGACTGAACTCTGGGACCAACTGTCTTCTCCACTGTGGGACAAGGAAGTTTCATTTAACTGAAAATGTCTTCAAAGGCATATAATTCCACAACATGACAATTATACAGGTTTTCAATTTTAATTAAAAAATCTAACATTCTTCAAATACCCCTTAGCATAGAGATTAAAACTGTGCTTCTCTAACTACAATGTAATTTAAATGTATATGCTTATAAATCATTTTAGCATTTTAGTAAATGCAGCTCTGTAGACATTTTTCCTAAACTGATCCTCATGTTAAGAAGGTGGTTCACAACTCTCCAATTCCCTTACTATAATCAGTGTAATGTGTTGATTCAGGAGCTTCTTGCAGTTTTGGTTGAATTTTAGGTAAGCCAGTCCCACTTTTGACTTTCAGGTCACACCAGACCTTCTCATTTTTGTCCAGTTGTACTTTGTTCAATTATGGCAGGCAACATGTGACTTTTGCTTCATATCAGGGTGTGCCCCTATTTTTGCCAATATTATCATCTTTCTCACAAGTATGAGATCCTCTTTCCTGTCCCCTTGGGTGGCTGAGGGCCCAAATGGCAACATAAGTGTAATAGGTGTTCCATTCCAATTGGTTTGGATTTTCCTGTGGGCCCTTAGTCTCCTTGCTTAAGCTTTAGCTTTTGTTTGTTTTGTTCCTATTGTCACAAGGTATCTGGCTAAGAATTTGGCCTCATTCACTGGACATGTGGTGTTCGTGTCCTGTCCTAGCTTATTGACTTCTTGACCTTGAATCTCTTCCTAATCACTCTGGTAGTGGGTCATAATAACCTGCTCCATCTGATGCTGATATGACACAATTTAGGGAGAAAAAAATAAGGTGGAAAAGGTTCACTAGGTCACCATCCACCAACTTGGGAACATATCTGGTTGCAAAATCCGTAATATGAATTTGTAATGAATGTCAACTGTATTAGTCCTTTCCACTGGCTGGCTTCCTTCCCTCAGCATCGTTGGTGAGATTTATTCATATGGTTACACACAGTGGTAGATGGCACCTTCTCACTGTTGCAGTGTTCCACTGTGTAAATGTGCCTCACTGCATTTCTGTTGGCAATACACATCAGCATGGATTTGCAGTCTTATGGGGTATGTGTGTTCATTTTTAGGGGGATGCCAGTTTTTCAAACTGCTTGCACCAATTGTCTCATTTACCAGCAGGGCCCAAGAGTGCCAGTTGCTCTATATCATCACCAACACTCTCAGTCAATCTCTTTCCTTTTTTATAAGACAAGATAGTTCATAAACTAGAAATAAGGTTACATTAGCCATTAATCCTAAATTAACATGAATGCACCATAATCCAGTGATTCTTTTTGAAAGCAACTGTAACATAATAAATATTCTTATTCTTAACTGCACTCTGAGACTCTATACATCACATCGCACCAACAAGTTCTGTAATGTCTATGATGGCCACTGGCTACAAGCAAAAATAGCTGACATCAAACAACCTCTTTGGGTGCTTTGGAACCACCCAGTCTCCCTGGAGGACTGAACTGTGTCTACACAATGACCCCTGGCTAGCAGGATGAGTGAAATCATGGCCATAAGGAAGAGAGATAGAGGACATGGATACACTATTGTCATGGGTCTTTGAGAACCGGAAATCATGATTAATTCACATGTAAGAATTAGAGAATAACAGAAATGAGTATTTAGTCAATTGTTAAATAGGATGCTTTAATTCTAAGTGTGAGGGTCCTTGGTATGATTATCATCATACTGCACTGTGGTGTGTTGCTTGTTTTCTGGACTAGGCCTATGTTTCCTGGAGACAGCCTCAAGCCTGTTTCTTCAGTCCCAGATCCTCAGGGCTGGTGTAGTTCCTTGTGTATGAGATCTCTCAATACATACTTGTGAGACTTAAGTGAAGGAAGAGTGGACATGAGTTAGAATAAATAGCCAGGAAAAGATGATGAAGTTTTAGGTAGACAGAATGGGAAATAGAGGGATTTCTAGGCAGAAAGCTTGTACCATATTTATAGCAATGTTTCCTTTTATTGCTATAATTTTTTTTGTATTTAAAGAATCTACAATTTTTGATTTGTTCTCTCAAAAAGTCATGCAAGTTTATGGGACTTAATGAACTAAATCAAGTATTATCAAAAAGTATAATATGTTCACAAATAAGATTGATAATTCTGTAGGTCAAAAATTAAAGATGGGGAGGTTGGGTAGGGTGGAGATGAGGGCAAGGAACTCCCTGGGCTTTGGCTTGGAGTCAAGACAAGGAAGGACTATGATCAGGGAGTGTTAGTAACTCAGTATTTATAGTTTCCTAGGGAATAAAAATGCTTCATAGTCAGTGGAAATCTGAGTCTGGTCTCACTGCTCAAATAGTGGGTAATGTGGACCGCTTGGCTTGTCAAAGGAGGCAGAAAAAGATTGTTCTTCACTGTTGCCCTCTTGAGAGGCTGAGGACCATGGCTTCGCTTTACAAGAGCTTCTGAGCCAAACTAGCACAGGCTTAGGGGTTTGGACTTTGCATAGCCTTAATATCACTCTGGAGAAGGCATAAAAGGACCTATTAAAGATTTGGCTGGACTAAGCCTGGCGTGGTGGCGCATGCCTGTAATCTCAGTGGCTCAGGAGGCAGAGGCAGGAGGATCGCAAGTTCCAGACCGGAGGCAGTCTGCGCAACTTAGAGAGAACCTGTCTCACAAAAGTAAAAAAAATGGGCTGGGGGTGCAGCTCAGTAGTCCAGCACTTGCAAAGCATGCGAGCATGAGGCCCTGGGTTCAACCCCCAGTACCAGGGGGAAAAAAAAAGATTTGGCTGGACTGAAAGTCTTTCATGGGGGCTCAGCTGAGACAACAGCAAAATTTTTGCAAGAGGAGAGTGAAGAGTGGGTGGAGAGGGATGAGAAAGAGGAAAGACTCAAAAAACATTAATCCATATCAAAGTTCTGGTGCACAAAGAACTTCAACACCAAGTAAATGTAAAAAAGAATGCAATGACCAAAAATAATATTAGTAGACATTCTTGCAAGTGAACATAAATGAAAAAAATCGAATGGACTATTTACAAATTGTAAACAATATATTTTTTAAAATCATGAACAAATAGAATGAATGTCAGAACTGTAATGATGGTAGACCATCAGATTATCTATGAGTATAATCTGTCACATAAATAAGGGAATAAAACCATAACATCTTAATAGAGAAAATATTTGATAAATTTAAACACACAATTATGATTTAAAAATAGATCTTAGTAAACATGGAATTTGAAGAATCTCTCTGAATATAATAGAAATCATTTAACCAAAAGCATAAAGAAAGCATTATTGTTACAGCAGACTTTTCAATACATTCTTATAAAAGTCAGAGACAAGTCAAGCATGGCAGTCATTATCCTGGTACTCAACATGCCTGGAAAGCCTATGACAAAGCAACAAAATAAACAAAATCAGCAGCACCAAAATCAGAAAGGGTGATACCATATTATTTGTAGAGTCTGTGATTGTCTTTCTGAAAATTCTTGAATGATCTACAGGGACACCATTGAAAATTTAGAGAAATTAATAGGATTGCTGACCTAAAAATCAAACATGAAAGTCAACTCCTAGACAACACTAGTAACCATTTAGAAAATAAGATAGAAAAGTTCACATAGCAACAAGCTGTACTAATAAATACACCCAAAGAGATCTAAGTATTTTGTAGAGGTTATAAAACATTTTTGAAGTTCATAAAGAAGATTGACTGTGTTCCACGATATATCAAACTGATGGATGGGAGAGAGAGCAACAAAGATGTCAACTCTCCTGGTTATCCTAAGTCAATGCAATTCTATCAAAATTCTAGTAGAAATTTTTTTTTGTGGAAGTTCAAAAGCTAATCTTAAAATTCACTGGAGAAAGTAGACAGAGAATAGATAGACAATAATGAAGGAAAAGATCAGTGTATCATATATTAAGAAATAAGCCAGAATATTTAAAAGAATGTGCCTTATAATCAGGGTTTGAGCAACAGCTTATCTCAAACAGATTAAATTCCTCAGAAAAAGAGCCAGGCATATGGAAAGCAAGGTCATGATAGAAATAGTATAACAATTCAGTGGGAAAATTGTAGAGTATTTATTTGATAAATCACGCTGGATCAATTGGTTTTCCAGAAGAAAAACATAAAATTAGATCCCTACTTCAAACCATAAAACATATAAATTCCATGAGGATAAAAACCACAAATGTGAAATCAAAACTTAAAACTTTTATAATATGCACAAGAATATCTTTATCACATTAAAGTAGAGGATTAAAAAAACCCAAATCCCAAATGAAAGGATAAAAAAAAGATTACATTAAAATGTAAACATATCTGTAATAAAAATTACTCAACAAAATGTTTTTTTAAAAAAATCCAGGGACTGATCTGATAAAGATATTTGCATATGTAGTTTATTTTTATAATAAATCCTTAAAAATGAAATAGTAGGTGACTAACAAACAATGAAGAATGTGAATAGGTAATTCAAAATGGAAAAATGAATGACCAACACTCATATGTGAAGATGCTTAAGTTCACTAGAAGTTAGGGAGCTGCTGGGCGAGGTGGTGCAGGCCTCTAAACCCAGCGACCCGGGAGGCAGAGGCAGGAGGATTGCAAGTTCGAGACTAGAGGCAGTCTGCATCATTTAGTGAGACCCTGTCTCAAAATGTAAGAAAATGGGCTGGGGGTGCAGCTCAGTGGCACAGCTCTTACAAAGCATGCAAGCGGGAGGCCCTGGGTTCAACTGCCAATACCAAAAAAAAAAAAAAAAAAAAAAAAAAAAAAAAGGAGTTAGGGAGCTGAAAACTAAAAAAATACACCATTTTGCACCCACCATCTTGAAAACAGTTTGAAATCTGTAAATAATCTGTGCTGATAAAGATTTAGAGAAACAGGCCATAGGGCTGTCATACATACCTATCATCTCAGACACTTGGGAGACGGAGGCAGGATTGAGATTCTGAAGCCAGAGGTGGCCTGCATAATTTAGTGAGACCCTGACTCAAAAAATAAAAAAAGGGGTGAGAATGCAGCTCAATGATTGAGCACTTTCCAATTATGCTTGAGGCCCTGGGTTCAACTCCCTGGTACTGCAAAAAAGAAAATAGAAAAAATGATTTGGAGACATAGGAACTTACATGACCTGCTCATGGTAATATAAACTGGTCAGCCACTAGGACACTAATTTGGCAATATCTAGTTGCATGCATGAGGTACATACCTTATCCAGCAATTTCACATCTGGGTTGTTGTTGTTGTTGTTAGGTGCCATCGAGTCAGTATCCGACTCATAGCGACCCTCATAGGGTTTCCAATGGTAGACTGTTTCGGGATTGCCTTGGGAGTGGATTGCCAGGTCCTTCTCCCATTTTTGCGGTGCTGAGAATTGAACTCAGGACCTCAGAGATTGCAGCACAGCGCTCTACCAACTGAGCTAAATCCCAGCCCTCACATTTGGGTATCCTAGCAAAAATTCGTCTCAGGTACCTAGAGCTTCAGGATACTCATTTCAGCATTGTCTTTAGTAGCAGCAATTGTCAATAGACTAATTGTTCACCAATAGGATGAACAGTAATATATTCATGCAATGAAATAGTATATAGAGTTAAACAGCAAATTGCAGCTGTATTTCCATTTGGATAAATCTCACTAATGTAATATAATATAGAAAATGAATGACACATATGGTTTGATAACATTTATGAAAACTTAAAAAACTATGAAGAAATGTTGGATTTTTTTCTTTTTGATAGAGAAAACCATGGTTTAACACACAGGATTGTGGTTTTTGTTAGAGAGTGGTAGAGTAGAATAGGATCAGAAAAAGGGGCATGTGAAGATTCAATTGTATTCATAATTTACTTCTTTTAAATCTATAAAAATCTAAAGCAAAATTTGAAATGTTAAAATTGGTCAAGTGTGAAATATAAGTACACGAGTGCTCATTATGTTACTTTCTTCCCTATATGAAATATTATTTCCCCTACCTTTCTCTCTCCTCTCTCTCTTTTTGTTTTTTGCCCCTTTGAGAGTCTCCAGGCTCGCCTATAACTCTCTATCCTCCTGCCTCAGCTTCCTGAGTGTGGGGATTTACAGGCATATACATCACCTGGTCCTACACTTCTTTTTTTAATGAACAAGTTTATAGATATTGTACTGACAGGTCAATCACTGTATCTGTCTATTCTTAGTTCCCTAACATGGGTACTGCCCTTGCCCATAGTTCTTGATGTTCATCCAGTCCACTCCTCACAACAGTGCTGGAGTCGCAGCTAAGGAACCAGAGATATTTCAATCTGAGGAATCCCAACAACATGTTGACCAGTGACCTCCCAAGGGAAAAAGACCTGAATCATGTGGATTTCTTTCCTTGGAGTTTGGAATTCGTGGGGATTTCCCAAGTGGAAAGTAGAGCCAAAATGCCCATTTCTTGATGTCTGTGCCTTTTTGGGTCACACGCAATTTGGAGAATAAATAGATTGACCTGGTAAACTAAGGCAGACGACCCCTTAAGGACCCAGAGAGAAGACAGCAGCTCTGATTCTTGATAGCTCTCCATTTCTTATGGCACTCTTCTGTTCTAGGTAGCATATTGTCCAAGTAAATTCTGTTTCCTATATGTGGATTTCATCACGTATCTACATTACTGCAGTTCTGTCCTCTTACTCTCTTTTAACTTGAAGTCTGAAAAGGTTATATATGAAAGATATAATGATGGACTCTTTGAGTCAGTGATCAGTACTAAAGATGGAAACATTTTCATGGTGAGGAAGGTAGGAAATGGCTTCTAGAGACTTAGGAAACTGGTCTTTGGTCAAACTTCAAAGCAGTTTTTATTTTTTAATTTTTATTTATTTGCTATACTTGAGGGTTGAACTCAGGGCCTTGCACATACTTTGCAAGTGCTCTACCACTAAGCTGCATCTCCAGCCCATTTTCTATTTTTCATTTTGTGTCAGGCCCTCGCTAAATTATGCAGGATACCTCTGGCCTTGAAAGCACTATCCTCCTGCCTCTCTCTCCTGAGTTGCTGGTATTATAGATATGTACCACTACACTGGCCCATACAGTTTTTTTAAAAAGTAATTTTTGACCAGGTGATGTAACACATGCCTGTAATCCCAGCGACTTGGAGGGCTGAGGCAAAAGGATCATGCTTTTGAGGCCAGAGGCAACCTGCATAACTTAGTGAGGCCCTGACACAAAATGAAAAATAAAAAATGGGCTGAAGGTGCATCCTGGTGGTAAAGTACTTGCTTAGTATGCAGAAGGTCCTAGGGTCAACCCCTGGTACTAGGGGGAAAAAAAAGTAACTTGTAAGTTGGAGAAGAAACCAACTTGTTATTCACTGTCATATTTCAAACTTTTTCCCTTTCCTACCTCCACTGCTGTCTTAAGAGGAAGGACCAATGTTAGGCTAGAGATGGTTTAGACCAGTTTACAAGGGGTGATTTTCAGATTGTTCAGAATTTGTAAACTATTTGCTAAACACAGACATTCTTAAAAATTAAATTATGTAAATTTACAGTTACACAACTTAAAAAGGAAACAAATTCCCCAAACTAATTACCTCCTAATTATTTTGCTGCATTTTATTACTACATATGCTTTTTACTCTTTTTATATGTGTTTTTATCTGTGTGTTGAGATGAATAAATGTGTACTGCTGCCTATCTCACTAATTCTGTTTTCAGTGACGTATTAATATTTGAAATAGCCATCGTGGAGCATTTATGCCGCAGAAGTTGATAAATACTATAAACCAGGGCTTGATTTACTATTTTGTTGATTGTCTAGATGTAAGCAAGTGATAGGTAAAATGCTAATAATGCAGATTAAACAAAAAGAAGTATTTTGCCACATTATGAATAGCATGGAAATTTGAGGAAATATTCAATGGTATTAAAAAAAACCCTATTATCCAATTTTGCCTGCAGCCATACCACTGTGGTGTCCGATCCTGTTGGATTTTAGAACCTAAGCAGGGTCAGGCCTGGTTAGTACTTGGATGGAAGACCACCTGGGAACACTACATGCTGTAGGCTTCAGAGAAGGACCTGGCAATCCACTCCCCCCAAACAATCAGTCATTGAAAACCCTGTGAATAGCAGAGAAGCAATAACAATACTGTTTCACCTGTTGTACACAAGGTAGATATGAGTTAGATACCGACTAATGGCACCTAACAACAATTATCCAATTTACCACCGAAGTTTCTCACGTTATTGATGAAGAATATACCTGTGGCATATGTCTTTGTTGCACCTTGGTCTTACTCATTAACATAAACAGAAATATCAACCACATTTACGTGGAAACTACATTCATTAGTTGCAGCTGTAAGTTGTCTACACATACAAGAGTTCAGCAGAAATGGCAGGATTCTGTGAGAATCAGTTGGTTGTATAGGATTTATTATAAAGAGTATTATGTGTGCTGCATGTCCATTATATCACTAAACTTTATAATAAGAACACACACATACACACATAATTGGTGCTGTTGTAGATCAAAAGCAATAGACTAGTAATTTAGTCATTCTGAAGCATTGGGCAGGATTAGGAGAGAAGTAAGTGAGGGAGATCTACAGCAGTTGGGAGGAGAGAGAGGAAACTGAGTAGTTTTGAGTAAAGATTTGTAGGATTCTTGTTGAGGGATGGAATATAGGTCCACTTTGAACAGCTTTTGTGAAAATTCACATTTTTCCATATCTATTTCAAAGTTTGTGTTACTTTTGAATGCATATCTGAACTTAGGTAGCCCATGACACAGTTAGTTATATTCAAGATACACTAACATTTTGATTATGAAATTATTACTTGGCATCAAGATTAGTTTACTATGGACAAGTTATGCCAAACTTGCTTTTGTTCCTTTTAGGATAGGATGGTTGCACAGCATATTCATATTTTGAAAATAACAAAAAATAGCAGTGCAACTCTCATTACTCCTAATTATTGTTTTTATATTATGTCATCTTTCTATGTTCTTTGCTTGGATGAATCATCAGAATAACCTATCATGCAGACATAAATGGTCTATTATCACATTTTACATGTCAGGAACAGACTCAGAGAGGTGGTACAAAGAGTTCCAAAGCATATAGCTAGATTAGAGTCCAGGCAATCTAACTCTGAAGGTATCATTGTTAGTCAACTCCATAATGGTACAAAATTGTCAAGCATTTGCACAGTAGTATAAAGTTAGTCTTTTAATTTGTAAAGGGCACTGATATCAATCCAAAGACAGGTCTCTGTCAGGGTATTTGAAAGCCACCTATTTTTTATTTTGTTGACTGATTTAATAAAAGCATTTACTAAGGGTCTGGCTGTTTAGGAGAAAGTCATAGGCATTTCTGGAGGGACAATGATGAATAAAACATAGTTTTACCTTTGAGGAACTTAAAATCCAGATATTCACTGTTTTTATCAATCTCTTGAGTGAAGTCAAGAGGCAAATTGAACTGGGATGTGGTTTAAAAGAATTCACATTTAAAAACTCCTTCATAGTTTCCAAAAGTATTTTGAAACTAATATGTGTTACAGGGAAACATGTAAAGGTTTGCCTGTTATTCGAAACCAGGGCCATACGTATAGGACTGGAAAAAAATCTGCTTCTGTAGCTGTCTTTATGTCACCTATCTATAGGTTTTGGGATTCGTTTCAGGACTAATGAGCTGTTAAAACTTTTAATGTGCTCTTAGGTTATACTAATAGAAATAACACGTCTGGAATGAGAGTTTTGTTTTATTTTATTTTCTCAGAGCTCTGTAGTGGTCAGCCATCTCAGTGGTATCCTTTTTGGTTCAGGCTCTAACCTTTTAGGAGAGAAACTGACAAAGGTAACTAGGACAAATGGAAAAAAAGAAAACCCAGTCACATGAAGGCTTGCTGAAGGAATTGGGGATGTTTAGCCTGGACAAGGAGGTCTCAGAGAGTACATAGGATTAGATTCCAAAATATTTGGAGGGTTGTCTTGTGGAAGAAGTAGTCAATTCTTCTGAGCTGCTCCAGAAGGCAAAACCAGCACAAATGACTTGAAGTCACAAGGAGGTTATCTCAGGTTAGCAAAAGGCAGACAATGTTGAGCTATTAAAAAGTGAATTGGGCCACCATCTGAGAAGAGGAAGAGCTCCTAGAGAGGTTGTTGAGGGTGGTTTGGGGTAGGCTATTGAATCACATCATGTTGAAAGCGACTTCCAAAATTAAATGCCCATGATTTATGATCCTATACCAGGAACAATTCCCTAAACCTTTAGAAAACACACAGTAAGATCATATTTTCCCCAATGCAGAATTTCGGGGATGATAATTAACATATGAGTAGCAATTATCTCTGTATTCCTCCTAGAAGCAAAAGAAGCAGCAATGGTTAGGCTATGACAAGAAAAGAAATATGTGTCATTTGTGCATAAAAGCTGGTGACCAATGGGGATAAGCCCTAGGAATCCACTCTATGGAGAACAGGGGGCTGTATAAAGAAGTGAACAGAGAAGGGATATGAAGTTTCCACTGGATGCAACTTTAAATCCTTCAGCACAGTGCCTAGCAGCCATAAAAAAGGAAACAGAAGTCTGCAAAGCCTTCTCAGAGGTGATGAATAGAGACAGAACAAATCACTCTGCCTAGATCAATGCTACATCCCTGCAGTGCCTGCAGCCCACAGACCTCCTCTGCAAAGAGCGTTTCAGCCATGGGGAAGGGGGAAAAGTCAACAGGAACGGGGGCAAAAAATTCTGGCATGTGGATTTTGAGCTAATTCAGATAAACCAAATAACTGTAATTGGCAAGTGGACACTTAGACACAGAATATTTAAAGAAAATCTCACCAGAAGAGCCCAGGGGCAGTCTTTAGAAGAAACTGCTCTAGGGTTTTTGAATACATGAAAAAAGAAGAAAAGAGATTGACATTGTAACCCAGGCAAAGCTTAGAGGAGAAGCAAGAAGAGTCAGGGGAATAGATCTTTGCTCAGTCCATGAAAGCCCCAGATGAAATCCTAGCCACATCATGCCATTTATTAAAAGCTGTTTCTTCCCTGTGAATCAACCAACTTCCGCTAGCATTCTTTCTGACTTATTTCATTAACATTTCCCTCTTTTTCTGGAGCAGTCAGAGCCCGGGGGAGTCTCTCTCTGCCCCCACCTCAGCCCCACCAATGGGGCATTGAATGAGAGCCAGGGTGTTGTCTATATAAAGAGAAATTGCAAAACCACAAATTGCAGAAAATCGTTACTGCCAAAAATTGAAAGGAACACACAATATCGCCATGCCTCTTAAAAAGCAATTGCGCATTTTACAGGCCTCTGGATAATTCAGGTTTGTTTGGCAACTTTCTCACCCATACCACCCAGAAAGAAGACAGTTTTCCCCCACCAGAGGCAATGGTCCTCAACAATATTGAGCGTTGAACAAAACAAAAGTGGATGCAAGTCTCTGTAGGATACTGATTTAGACCAATAGACTTCTGTTTTCCACCATCATGTAGTACTGACTTCAAGGTGTACAGTTTGTCATTAGAGTGTCAAGGAAGCCCTCTAAAGCAGAGACTCTAGTAACCCACTTAAGAATTGCTTACAGAGCCAAAGCACTTTTGGTGTTAAAATTCCCCCCCCAACATAATCTTATGTGATTATCGTAACAACCCTTTGAAGAAAGCAGGAAAGAAAATGTGTTCTTTCCCCCTCCCAAACTCTCCCTAATAAAGAAACTTAGAAACTGAGAGGTTAACTAACATTCTCAAAATCATGCCACTCTTAAGGGAGTGAACTAGACTTAGCTGTGAGTCTTCTGACTTTTACTCCTTAGTTCCTTTCATGGCCCATGGCTCTTATCTCTGTGAGGACATACCTTCCTGATTGGAATAAGCTGTCCTCCTTCAGTGGGGTTGGCATTTTATGGGTTCCATACCCATTTATAGGGCTTTCACTGGGAAAGCCTCCTGCCATTCACTACAGATCTAAAGCCTTGTCAAATGAAGCACTGATTGGGTGATTTTCCATGCAGACTGGCTTGTAATATAGTCACCATTAGGATGTAAGGCCAACTCCAGAGAAGCTGGTGATTGTGGCTGCCAAAAGGAGGTCCAGTCACCATTGCTCAGTGATTTTAATGTATTTTCATGATTCCATGGGTCAGATGAATATTTTACCAGTTGCTCAGAGATGATTTGGGGAGTTGCACAGATCCATTTTATCTGGATAGTATAAAACTCCAGTGCTACTTTATGTCTTAGAATAATAATACAGGTCACTGTACATTGTCTATGTTCTTGAGAAAAAAAATATGAAAGCAGAAGGGTCACAATTTAAACTCCCAGGTGAACTAGCCAGTCTTTTGACTTTTTTTCCTCCTAATCTGGGACAAGAGGTGCCTTCAAGTGCAATTTTGATAAGAATGGGTTTAGCTCAGTTGGTAGAGTACTGCTGTGCACTCTCTAAGGCCCTGGGTTTGATCCCCAGCACTCCAAAAAATGGGAGAAAGACCTGGCAGCCCACTCCCAAAACAATCTGCCATCAAAAACCCTATGAATAGCAGAGAAGCACTGACATAGTGCCTGTTATGGCACAGTGTCAGGTAGTGTTTCATCTTGTTGTACATAGGGTTGCTGAGTCAGATTTGTCTTGATGGTACCTAACAACAACAATAACAAGGGGTAGTAGTCATATATGTGCTTATCTTGACATATAATGATTTAAAATCCTGCTTCAAATTGCTCTTCATCTAATTTTCACAATGCATACATACCCAACTGCATTTTAGGATTTGATATGAAATCACTTAAAACAGTATTAAAGCTAAATAGACAGTAACATATGATAAAAAGCTAGTAAATATGAATATGCAAGAAAATAAACATAGTTTCTCCCCCAAACAGCACTTTATGTTCAGAGGAAAGAATACAGTCAAAAGCTAACATTTATACAGGCAGTATACTCATGATAACACATGAAAAGGAAGACTATTCATAAAATGTAACATGACTTTATTGTAAAAGCTGCTTAAAATATTCATAACATGCAGGTGTCTTGATAATGCAACAAAGATGAATGCAATATAATACAGAACTTGACATTTAAAAAATTATAGTGAATGCATAATACTTTGACATTAAATTTGAATGATTTTGAGAGTGAATATCTCTTGTGCTAATGTTTGAATATTCGGTGTAGAGTAATGAGATCAGTTTATTCTACAGCATAAACAAAAAACATCACCTTGGGAAATCAGCAAAAACTAAATTTTTCTTGCAGTTCAGCTGAACTCATCATTTTCTCAGGGAATGAAGGACCTGAGAGAGAATTTATTAAAGCATGTATAGTATGTATAATTTAAGTGAAACCTTTGATTCTGATGGCTCTAAGAATATCCCCTTAAATGCTTCAGTGGTTGCTGAGATGCAGAATTCCTCCCTGCCCCCAGTACTGGGAGATTGAGGGCTGGGGTTTAGCTCAGTTGGTAGAGTGCTACCTCTGCATGCTCTGAGGCCCTGGGTTTGATCAGCACTGCAAACATGGGAGAAACAATCCTGAAACAATCAGCCATTGAACACCTTATGAATAGCAGAGAAGCACTGACATAGTGCCCAGCATGGCACAGTGTAGGGGAGTGTTTCGTTCTGTTGTACACAGAGTTGCTATGAGTCAGATCCAACTCTACAGCACCTAACAACAACAACAAACTGGAAGATTGAACTCAGGACCTCGTATATGCTAGACAAGTGCTCTATTACTGAGCTGCACCCCAGCCCCCTTTTAAATTTTTCTTTTGAGAGAAGGTCTGGCTAAGTTGCTGAGGCTGTTTCTGGCCTCATACTTGTGATCCTCCTGCCTCCACCTCCCAAGTTCCTGGGATTACAAGTGTGCACCATAGCACTTGGCAAGATGCGTCCTTTATTGGAAATTCTGTATGAATCAGGAGATGCCTGTTGATGTAGCCTCTGTGGCTGGACCTGGCGCAACCTCCTACTTTATGATTATTGATCTCTTGCCTATTTATCTGTGGTTACAAACAACTCATTACCTTTTGAGTCATCTTTGAGAAGCCAGGATCTTTATGTTGAATCTAAATCTGTTCCCTGTTTTTGAACTTGGGTATTATCAGATTATTTTGAGAAAGAATTTTTATACATATATACATATATGTGTATCTACATATGCATACATAGGTATGTATGTATATTTACACATATATGTGTGTATATATTAATGTGTATATATATACATACATACATATATATATGCACACACACATATATAGTTGGTTAAAATCACTCTTAACTTTATTTTGTTAAGAAAGAAAAGAAAAAATTAAAAAACACTCCACTCACGTCCTAATTTCCAAAGGCAAAGCTCTAAAATATTCAGAACTCTGAGTTCAGACCCTACTGCAATTTCATTTGGGTTTTCAGAAGAGAAGGCATTGGTAATTTGCATATAAACACTGGGAGTACCAGAGAAAAGAAACATAATACACAGTAGATTTGTTATAGAAAGAACACTGGTTTGCTGAGTGGCCATAGTGCAGGAGACATAGGAAGGAATTATTAAGCTAACTACCATAACAGTCTGTGCTACATGGTGTAGACCAGCTGAGCAAAGAGTTAAATTAGTCATCCATTGAGAGATGCTGAAAATTCACGTTTGATGTCACATGGCAATAATGTCTGAATGAATGCATAATTTTCCCCCTCATTTTTATCTAGCTTTTTAGATGCAGTATTGTCACAGGCACAATCAGCTTCAATCTGCTTCCAAAATGATTTCTAAAAATGCTCCATGATATTACACAAATCAGTTGTGTGAAACATTAGCTTCAAACTGTGGCTGCTTTTGTTGAGCCAGACTTTTTAAATGCAGCAATGTGAGATGGGAGCCTTAAAGATTAGAAGGTTTTAGGAATTACAGCTGAGAAGTAGATACCATTTCAAGGAAGAAATGTACTTACATTTTGCTGCAAGTCAAATGCTTCTCTTTAAAGGTTAGCCTCTGAAACAAAGAGAGAGGAAAGAAGGTATGTTAAAAAATTGTACAGTCACCATTTCAAAATGATAAAAAGCATTGAGTTGCCTTTGATGGTGTAGCCACTGACTGAAAAATAATGCAGAACCTAAAGATGAAAATATATTTATTGGAAGATTCTTCTTAGGGGTACAGGGAACTGTAGCCCACAAAAAGAAAAAGAAAGCATTTAGTTCTTACATTTAATTCTTACATTTCATCAGATACTCAGTTCCCTGCTCCTGAATAGCCTAAAATTTCAAGACCACTTGATGCTTGCTTTGTCTCACAGATGTGATCCTGTAGAGGAAATGTGATGAGTCTGGCTGCCTAGTTCAATGGCAGAGATTCACAGCATTGTCTTGCTTCTGGTTCATACAACATTATACTGTGTTCTTGTAGATCCAGTTCTGACATATTGTTCCATTAAATGAAAGTCCTCTGAAAAATTATAATTTTCTCAATTCATGCTTATTGGGATAAGTGGACAGTTTTCTTTTCCAAGAAATGAACAGCATTTTGGGGGGATGCTGAAGGGGAGATTGAAATGAATGCCAGGTTTCTCTTTATTCAAGATGGCAGTTAAAGAGGAGGAACAATTAGACTGTGCCTGTGCTTAGAAGGAATTTGTCAAGTGTGCAGGCAATTTATTCAGAGTGGCAGCCCACCAGACACTTCAGCTTCTTTCCAAATCCATTTTTTTAAAATCTATTGTGGCTATATTCAAAGGGGTACTTTTCAGAGTAGTAGGTTTAGTAAGGATGTCAGAGAAGTCCTCAGGTCATCTGTAAGACTGAGTCCTCAAATCATAGTGTCTCCAGACCTACAGATGATGTTGTCATGCTTCCTACATTGATATGGATAAGTCAATTTCATTACTTCAGTGAGCAGTCTTTTTTCAAGCTCTGCCACTTTTCTTAGTAATCATGGAAAATTGATTAAACCCTCTGAATTTGACAGAAATAATAAAAGTGGCAATTTCAAAGATTGTTGTAAGGGTTAAACATTAAGTGCAAAACAGCTATATAAAATAGTCTCCATAGTGAATGTTGGGCTGGGATTTAGCTCAGTTGGTAGAGCACTGCACTGCAGTCTCTGAGGTCTTGAGTTCAATTCCCAGCACCGCAAAAATGGGAGAAAGACCTGGCAATCCACTTCCAAGGCAATCCTGAAACAGTCAGCCATTGAAAACCCTTTGAGGGTCGCTATGAGTCGGATACCAACTTGACGGCACCTAACAACAACAACAACATAGTGAATGTTATAGTTTGGATCTGGAATATCCCAGGTGTTAAATATTTGGTTCCCATATTCCCACTGTTGGGAGGTGGTGGACCTTTAAGAGGTGGGGCCTAGTGGGAGGTCTTTAGGTTATTGCAGCTATGCCCATGATCAAGATTGTGGGACAACATGCCTATAGCAACGGTGCCAACAGATCATGGACTGGAACCATTAAAATCTGGAGCAAAAATAAACCTTTCTTTTTGTAAACTGTTTATCCAAGGCATTTGTGACAGTAACAGAAAGCTGACTAGTACAATAGGGACTTAATAAATAGTACTTTTTGTTGTTGCTGTTATTATTGTTATCAGAAGGCCAAGCTGGGAAACCAAATGAAGGAACACAACAAATCTATGAAATGGGAACTAGGAGAACAGCTGTGGAGGTCTTCTTCCTTGAGTGAAATGTTTCCATTCTTGTCTGTCAAAGCTGTACGATTGTCCCAGATTTCTTCCCCTGATTACTTTCTCCAGTCTTTATTCTTTGAACTGCTGAGTATAATTCAATCAACAGCCACATTGGGAAATCCCTTAATGTTTTAGCAAGCCACCTGATTCTTCCTTTACTGTCCATGGGGGTGAGGCTCTTTGATTGACAACTTGTTAAATTATTAAAGTGCTGAGTCCATGTAGAAGAGGGATAATTACTCTTTACACAGATAGGTGCTTGATACATTTTTACTGAACTGAATTTCTTAGATGGATCCTATAATTTGACTCAAGAAGATGCCACAAGTAACATGAACTGGAAAAAGTTATGAATACTGTTCTGATCACAGCCTGGCATACATTTCCCTCCGACCTCACCCTTCCAAACAAAAAAGTGTACCAAATATTCTTCTGAAGTAGTATGTTCATCACCTTCTTTGAGGAACTTGTTGCTAAGAAACAAGTTCAGAACTCTCTCACCTACTGAGTACTACTGCATTTACTACTGCATTAGATAATGGGTTCTTTAGCCACAAAAGTATGAACAAAGAAAATTGTCCATTGCTTCACAGATTCATTGCAAAAGAACTTTTCATTTGGGCCATAATTTCACAGCAATATCATTGATTACTTTGAACACTATTCAGAGATGTCATTGAGACTGCATTATGTAGCTACCTAATACAATGGTACTGATTATTATTCTTGGGGTACAAAATAAATTAAGCAGTTACAAACACTATAGTTACTTGGTTTTGCAGACTACAGAGCTACATAAAAACTGGTCTTTGCTTTTTAAAGCTTGTTTCCACAATAGAAAAGGGAAACCCTGAGTTCTTAAAGGAGAATAAACAGCCTTAAAAGGATTAACTCATTCATTGACTATGTGTAGGACACTGTACTAGGCCTTAACAACACATCCCCAGCCCTCATGATTAAAGCCTGGTTGTTGTTGTTGTTAGGAGTTGTCGAGTCGTTGTCCGACTCATAGCGACCTATGAAGAACAGGTGAAACACTATTGTCAGTGTTTCCCTGCTGTTCATAGAATTTTCAATGGCTGATTGTTTTGGGGGAGTGGGTTGTCAGGTCATTCTCCTAAGCCTACAGCACTTGTTTTTCCCAGGTGGTCTCCCACCAAGTACTCACCAGGCCCAACCCTGCTTAGCTTCTGAGATCTGATGGGATCAGATACCACAATGG
This sequence comes from Pedetes capensis, assembly GCA_007922755.1. Classification (NCBI taxonomy): domain Eukaryota; kingdom Metazoa; phylum Chordata; class Mammalia; order Rodentia; family Pedetidae; genus Pedetes; species Pedetes capensis. The sequence continues at coordinate 348,249 of VMDO01000082.1, read as the reverse complement.
TATGGCAGGCAATGTCTTGTTGTAGGGACAACTAAACAGTCTAAGAGATTATATCACCATCTAATGCAAAATTACTATGCTGGTCAATGAAGTGAAAGGTGGGATTTGGTGATCAGATCCAGACAGGGAGATCAAGGAAGTATAATATTTAATAATAGTAACTGCTAATAATGCTGAGTGCTTAATGTACCAGGAATTGCCTGAAGTGCTTTTATATGTACTGATTAGCTTATTCCTCAGAACAACGCTAAGGAGGTTCTTTTCCTACCACAGAGCACAAGTGAAGAAGGCAGGTGGGGAGTGTGGAATGTACCAACACAGGTGCATCACCAGAGGCAAAGGCTCTGGGCAGGAGGAATTGGCTTCTCTAAGGGCTTAAGAGACCAAGACCACCATTTGTAGTTTTTTGCACATACTTTGGCAGAATCTAAGATTATGAATGTTGAGATGAAGTAACTATCACATTCTTATTCTGGATATTGAATTAATTCTGTCTTATGTTAATCTTATTTGCTTAATGCTGTGGTAAGAATTCTCTATTCTACTTATTCCCAGGAGTGCTGGGAACCAATAGCTGTAAATTATCTGGGAAATTAAGAATGAACAGATGAAGGTTTTATTTAAGGTAGAATATGCCAATTATTAGATAATAGTAATTATTTGTGAAAGGTGGATCTCATCTTCACTCTGATCAAATGGTCTTTAAATCTACAACTCTATGCTGAAAGCCTATGGATTTGATGTTGGAGTTCAAGGGACTAGGTGTATGGTTCCCACTCTGAGCTCAGAGTCATTGGTATCAAAGGGCCAGGAATTCCATTGTGACCTCTAGCCAGTTATTTGACCTGAGCCTCAGTTCCTTCATCTAGAAAATGGAAATCAGAATAGCACTACATGACACATATGATGGTTGTGCTTATTGAACGACATAATACAAATAAAGCACTGAGTAGATATCTGGCCCATTCTAAGTGCTCAGCATAGGATACTTATGAGTGACTTTATGGGTTCCAAATTGAGAAGCTATTTTACAAAGAATAGTGCCTTCCATTTGGGTCAAATGTTTTACACTTGTACCTTAAATGCTCATATGAAGCGTGTGGCATCTCTAGCCTCTTCTTTCTGACTTTGGGTCTTGAATTGACTTGCCATGGGCACTACTTAAAGTCATGTCAGATTGTTGTTTCATGACTATTCATGATTTTACTCATAGTAACATTTTAGCTTCTACCTTCATTCCCCTATTGCCTGCTGATGTTTTTCAGAATTTTTTGAGCATTTCCAGTTGCTTCTCTTATGGTATTAGAATTTGACTTTGGTGGTTTTTGTTTTGTTTTGTTTTGTTTTCTGTAGCCTCAACTCTGCATTTGCCCAGACCTTGGTAGACATTCCACTGCCTTACTGTGTTTACCTATAATGGCTTCTTTTGATTTCTTTCTAGCTTTTTAACAGTTAAAATGTTTTTAATTTAAGTGAACAATTTTTTATTACAGAAAATCTGGAACACACACTAAACACTGAAGTGAAAGCATTCAGAACTACACACATTCATTTTGAAGTACACAAAGAAGTGAATGCCTTGCTCAGTACCCCATCTTCATTTCCAAGGGGTGATTACTATTAGCAGTGCGTCAGGGCTTCACTCTTCATCATTTTTATGCATATGAAAGCACAGATACATACATTAACCTTTATATGTGCACATGTGTATCATTAAAACTTTTTTTGATGAAAACAAGGTCATGAAATATAATTTTCTATAATATGCTTCTGTTCTCTTAATGATATTTTTGGGGGCATAATTTTCAAGTCATTATATACACATATCCTCATGTCCCCTTCATGGACACATCCTAATTTATTCAGTCCATCACATTATTGAGGAACACTTGGGTTGTTCATGTGTTTTATTTATTTATTTTTTCTTTTCTATTACCATGAGCTTGTAATGACTAGAACTTTTGGAACATTTACGTTTAGACTCATAGTGTCATACTGTGTGGCAATTCTTAGAATTGTGAGTACTTTATAAGAGCAGCTTAATATTAGGTGGAGAGTCCAAATTACTCTTTTTTTTTTCCTCCTGTGTTACTGGAGGTTGAACCCAGGGCCTCGTGCTTGCATGCTTTGCAAGTGCTGGACCACTGAGCAGCACCCCTAGCCCAGTTTTTTCAGTTTTTGAGACAGGTTCTCGCTAAGTTATGCAGACTGCCTCTGGTCTTGAACGTGTGATCCTCCTGCCTCCGCCTCCTGAGCCACTGGGATTCCAGGCATGCGCCACCGCGCCTGGCTCAAGTCAATTACTCTTCAGTCTAATGCTCTCCCAACTGAGCTATTCCAGCAAGTCCAAATTACTCTTAAAGAAGGCAGAACCTTTTTACTTCCATCAATAATGAGCTAGATCCTCCATATGTATTGTTCTCTAAGTATCATACTTTTCTAATCTTTAGGATTTTTCTACTCTGTGTAACCATTTTCCATCTGAACTTCAAGATACTGTATTCAGTATGCAACAGTGTTTTGCATCCCAAGAACTCTTTCTCTTTCTCACGTGGTTCCTTTGTACTTATTTCCCTAGTATCTCTAGGAATTTGTATTATTTTCAGCTGGTATTATTTTGTTTCTTCCTTTAAGGTTACCTCCTTCACAGAGAGCCACCTGTTCTGACTATATTGTTCTTTCCATGTTCAAACTGCTGAGTTATCTTCAATGCCTTGTTCACTTCCTTGTTGGCACACATCTGGATCCTGCTCACTGGTTAAGGGAGATGGGCCCAGGGCACACTTGCAGATAGGTTGTTAGGGGTTCCTAAGCAGTAGTGGGTTAGCAGGTGGTGAGGTAAAGGAGGAATCTTTTCCTGGTGAACAGTTAGGCTGGTTGGCTAGGATGACCCCCCGCCCTCACCCCACACAGCCCAAGTGGAGGGCAGAGGCCTCCCAGTTCTTGGGACCCTCAGGCAAATGTGCAGTGTAGTAATTCACTTCAAGTTATATAAAAGGGAGCTGTGTGGGCTCCACCCCCAGCTCCACATACAGAGGGGCAGTGCTGAGAGCATCCTCTAGGCCTGTCCCCACAGATTGCCTGTGATGTTGTTAAAAGGCAGATTCTGTTTCAGGAGTTCTAGGGTTGGGACTGGGATTCTGCTGGTTCCAGGACTGGGATTCTGCTGGTTCCAGGACGGGATTCTGCTGGTTTCATGAGCCACATTTTGAGTAGTAAGGCTATAGGCTCCATGTGCTGGGCACCTTCTGCTTCCTTTTTCCTAAGAGGCAGCATTCTCTCAGGCTGTAGAAATCTTGCCTTCCACATCACTGGAAATGATGAAACCCAAACACTGCCCACCACTAGTGGAACCTGGGTTGTCTCCCAGGCCCTGAGAGCCAGGTGGATAGGATACCTCTGAACTATAAGCAGATGGAGGCCACACTTCTCCCATCTGCAGAGAGCTATGTTAGAAACTACTTCATCACTCATGAGGAGAACTGGGAGAGAAGGTTATTCTAATGTCCTTGTATAATTTGCATTCACATTTTCCATCACTTCATATTAGACTTCTATATGCCTTGATTGCTGTAAAAATACTCAAATATTGGGGCTGATGGCTTAGCTCAGTTGGTAGAGTGGTTGCTTAGCATGCACTGAGGCCATGGATTGGATCCCCAGCACTGAGGGAAAAAAAAAAAGTCCAAAAATAGTTGAATGTATTTTCTACCACTTCACATTATTCTTGGTGTAGATTTAAGTCTGGTTACCACTGACCTTCTTAGAAAACATGAATTTATTGCATGTCACATAAACTTCTGTTTGACTTTCATCTTTAGCAAATCACAATAGAACTTTTTATTTCCCTTTAATTTCTCTTCTAAATTCTCATAATTTGATAATTTTTCATCAACTTCAGGCTTTTGTTGACAGGCCATATATATATATATATACATATATATATTTGTATATATATGTATATATGTATAAATATGATAAATTACCTATTTAAATGTATTTTATTTTTGTTCCCATTAGGTGAACACAGTACCTCCTTCTCCCAGGTACTGAACAAGGCATATGGGTGATCAATCAATGACAGACTCCATCTGTAAGTGCTGCATTTTGCTGGGAGCACCTTGTAGGAAACTTTCAAACTTACACAGTATATCATATACATCTTCTCATGATCCTCACATCACCTTTTGAAGACAGAAAGCAGGCCTATCAGCACCTTCAATTAACAGGGGAGGATATGGAGTTTGTTGAGACTAAATATGCATCTTCAAATCATGTAATAAGTGATTTGAGCTAGAATATAGATTTTCTGATTTCAGCGTTAGTACCTCTCAAGGCTATTTTGCATGTGAGTTTTGTATTTAAAAACTAAGAGCCTCTTAAACCCCCCTACTGGAATTGTGCCAATAGTTTGCATTGGTTTTAAGTAACCGCCACTAGAGTGGTGGGTGATCCCACATAACATACAATTGCTGTATTCTTTAGTCATGGTCTTCTCAGAAACAGATGCCAAGTTGATATGCCAGACCAAGCATGGACCATCATCTCCAGGAGAAAGATGTTAGGAATTGTGCTTATGCTACATGTTATATGCATGTATCAGTATGTCACACTGTACTACATAAATATGTACAATTATTATATGTCATTTAAACTTTTTTTTTTAAAGAAGAGAAATTCACCTAAACACTCTGAGAGTATGTCAAATGTTTGAATTGTATTCTGTCTTGGATATGAAAATACTTCTATTACCCTTTCCTAATCTAGTACTGCCTAGTGAATTTCAGTCAACCATCATGTTGTTTATCCATGAAGATAGGATGCCTGTAGGCCAGATGTCTCTCTTCTAGTGGGCTGCCCCAAACTACTTGGAGCTAAGGTGGCTTCCAGAGTGACAAACAGGCAAACTCTAACTTCATCATTATCCAATATGCATGCTTAATGGTACACCCTACCAGTGCCACAACAGTTGATGATCACCAAGACATGACTAGAAAAGGCCATAAAAGGAATTAAAAGAGCTAGTACTTGAATTGCTAGAAAAATCCCTAAATTCCTATAAAAGATGAAAATATTCCTTCCCTTTAGTAGCTTCTCCCTCTCCCTCTTTTCTTTTACCCTATAACTATAACCTTCAGACCCCTACCATGTTGGGAAATTCATTTGTGAGTCTATTCTTGGCCTAAAATAAAATTCTTCTTAGTTGTTTAATAAGTGCTCTGTCTTGTTATTGGTTCCATTCTGAGGTGGAAAAAGGACCCAGTTTGTTATCAGAAATTGGTAAAACAATTTTATTGCATATGATCTTTAAATGATATATGTTCATTATCAATAGTAATATATTAGATGGTCTTTTTTTCCAATAATGTGTTTATTTATCAAATATATCTCAGATATTTAAAATGTGTTCTGGGTGTTGGATATGTAACACTGATGAAAACAGTGATTATTTGTCACTAAGGCAACTAATTGTACAGTCACCTAATGGTACAAAAGACCTGTTAGAAAATGGCCCATAATTATAGTGACATGTGATAAGTACTATGATAGAGTTATGCCTGCAGTGAGGGAAGTTTTTCCTGAATATAATCAAGGCTTACTTTTTCCAAAGAAGGGTAATAGTGGTTTGTGGAAAAGAGTGAGTTTGGGAAACATTGGATCAAAGAAAGCTAAATAGGTAGTTGTATTGCAATCTTTTTTGAAACTTTTAGTACTTCAATATTTATTACAAATTCCAGGGAGAGAGATATCCCAAATTTATGTGTCTGAGATTTCACAATGAATTGGTGTGGGATAGAAGAGGTGTGATAGGGCAGTGCTCTAAGGGAGCAGTATGTGCATAGGTCCTGAGATAGGACATGTGCAAAGGTAACACTACTTCATAATAGATGAATCAGAGAATTCTTCCGTGTGGAATTCTTCCTTGTGGGTGAGGATAGAGGTCAGTAAGTTAGATCATCCTAGCCAGGTAAAGAGTTGAATGTTATTCTGAAAGTTATGAAAGACATTTAAAAGCTTATAAAAATGGATTTGTGCAGCAGTGGATTGAAGATGGGCCAGCCTGGAGAAGGGATGAGGAGTCAGGAGTGATTGATCTAACCCAAATGTCTGTGTTGAAGGACTGAACTATAGGAGAAAGATGAAAGAGAGGGAGAAGGAGAAAGGGACTAAGGAGGAAATTTGCAGGACCAGGTGATGGGTGGAAGTGGGTAGGGGTTCAGGTGATTCCTGAGCATGGCATAGAAGATGCAGTTTCCCACAGATATGGGCAGTATAGGAGGAGTAGCAGATCTGGACTGAACCTGAGGACTAGTCAGGAGGTAGAATTCAGGTGAGAAGAGATCGCATTTGGAGCCGAAGCTATAAATAATGTGACTTTGGATATATTGGATTTGAAGAGCCACTGAGACATATTAGCGTTAAGACCCTAACAAGTAAATATGTTAGATAATGGTGGTGCTAAGAATCTAGAGGCCATGCAATCATTCCCTGGGAGACAGAGTTCTCAGACCTCCTATACCCTAGACCTCTTAACCAAGGAAAGACGTCCATCAATTATTTTAAAACAAACACAGCATGGTGAAAAAATGATTGTTTAAAACCTGAACTGCTTGATTCTTCTGACCCGGATCAGTGGCTATAGAAATCTAGAGTCTCACCCTCAGTACTACTGAGACTTTGAGCTGAGGATTTCCTTTGGTGGAGGCTGTTCTGCATATCACAGGATGTTTAGTTGTGTCCTTGGTCTCTATGTACCGCTTGGCAGTATTATTCTCTCCCCCAGATGAGACAACCAGAAATGTCTCCAAACACTGCCAAAGGTCTTCGGAAGGACATAATTGCTGAGCCTTCCCCTCCCAGTGAGGACCACGGTGCTATACTTTCCCTTCCACATAATGTGATAGAATTTTGAAGAACACTCATTATTCCTTTGTGGAACTAAAGAGTACAACCCTGAGGAGATGAGCTTTTGTTTAGCAGAAGGTATTCTTTTTAAGTTTTATTTTGTTTTTTAATTTGACAAATAAACATGGGGTACAATATGATGTTTTGATATATGTATGTATGTATATGGAATGTTGGGAGAAGGACCTGGCAACCCCCTCCCAAAAAATCAATCTGTCATTGAAAACCCTGTGAATAGCAGAGAAGCACTGACAATAGTGTTTCCCCTGTTGTACAGAGGGTCGCTATGAGTCGGATACCGACTCGACGGGACCTCACAACAACAACAATGTGGAATGTTTACATCAGGATAATGAATATCTCCATCACCTGAAGTACTTAATATTTCTTTGTGATGAGAATATTTGATATCCTTTCTTTTAGCTATTTTGAAATATACAATACTTTATTGCTACCTGTAGTCACCACACTGTGGAACAGAGCACCAGAACTCATTCCTCCTATCTAACTGAAACTTTGGGCCTATAGATGGACATTTCTCATTTCCCCATACACCCTCCCTCCTGGCCTCTAGTAACCAGCATTTTACACTTTTTTAATAGTAGTAATTTTTAATGTAGAGTCATTTTGGTATTTCCATCCATGCATATCATTATACATTGCTCACCTTAACTTCCCCCTTACCCTCTCATGACCCTCCTCCCTCATCCCCTCCCTACCCACCAATGGTCTCCTTTCTACTTGCTTGTCTTTTTTGTGAGTATGTTTATTTATCTCCTGTGAGTTCAGCTTTTTTAGATTCCCTCTGTAAGTGTGGTCAGACAGTGCTTGCCTTTGTAGGCCTTGCTTATTTCACTATATTATAATGTCCTTTAGCCTCATCCATATTGCTTCAAGTAACAGAATTTCTTGTTTTGTTTGTTTTTTTTATTTGTTTATTTGCTTGCAGTACTTGGGAGTTGAACCCAAGGCCTTGCACATACCTTGCAAGTGCTCTACCACTGGTCTGCAGTGACAGGGTCTTGCTAAGTTAACAGGCTGCCTCTGGCCTCAAACCTGCAATCCTCCTGCCTCCACCTCCCAAGTCTCCAGGATTATAGGCATGTGTCCCTGCACCTAACTTGTTTGGCTCAGATTTAAGGCTGTGATATAGTCTGTTGTGTATAGATATACTACATTTTCAAAATACATTCATCCATTATTAGACAAACAGACTTTTTTCACATCTTGAATATTGTGAATAATGCTGCAATGAACATGAGAGTGAAGATACCACTTCCACATGCTGACTTGAATTCCTGTGGGTATAGAACTAGTAGTGAGATTGATGGATCATATGGTTATTCTAGTTTTAGTTTTTTTAGGAACCTTTATACTGTATTAATGAGTATTAGAAAATGCTAAATTGGCCTAGACCTTGAATAGGTGGTATGGAGGCCACATTCTACTATAAAAGAAAGTGAGGGGGACAGAATTCCTAAAAGAAGCTGAGGGGAGTTTGTTGAGGAATGAGAAAGTAGGGTCTACTGATGGCCAGAAAGATGGAAGGCATTTTATGACAGATATGCTTACTATTCAATCCTAAATTATTTTCTGTTCTGCACTATAAGGCCCCCCCATTGTTTAGAAGTCTTGAAATGGGAGATCCACCCCACAGTGGGAGAAAGATTATCTTCAGGCCTGTGTAGAGATTAAAACTTGTTGGGCCTAAACTTTTAAGTTTTGGCCTCACCATTATCATCTTCTTCTCTTCCTATATTTTCCTTCTTCTTCCTCTTTTTTCACATCCTAAAATAAAAACTTTCCTTGAGAGTAAGTTTATTCAATTGGAACCAGTAGAAAGCATAACTATTCTGTAAGATGTTGAATTTCCAGTTTAGGGGCAAGAGAAGTACTTTAGTTTGGATCTGTGCAGAATTTCACCTAGAGTCACCTCATTAACAACATTGTGTCACCTGATGTATCCCTTTACAGATGAATAAACTGAGGCACAAAGTCTACAGCTGTACCACCCTGGCATCCAATCTTACCAGATCTCAGAAGCTAAGCAGGGTTAGTCCTTGGTTGGTATACTACCTGGGACAACCAGATGCTGTAAGCTTGGAAGAAGGACCTGGCAACCTACTCCCAAAACAATCAGCCATTGAAAACCCTATGAATAGCAGAGAAGCACTGACATAGTGTCAGGCATGGCACAATGTCAGGTTGTGTTTCCTTCTGTTGTACATAGGGTCGCTATGAGTCAGACCTAACTTGAGGGCACCTAACAACAACAACAACAAAACTGAGGCACAGGGGACCACTCTGTTTTAGGGACACAGGTCTTTTGGTTCGTAGTTCTGTGCTTTTCCTAGTGGAGCACACTATCTCTGTAGATCACATTTCTCTGATGATCTAACACACTAACATTTCAAAAGGCCTGTGATTTGTGTACCACCACCTTCAGGTAATAACCCTACCAGAAGTAAAAAGGTGAATAAAAGCTATTTGACTAAAGGTTCACTCCAAGGATGTCTTACAGTTCCATATTTTCAAGTCTTTCCTTCGTGGCATCATTAAAATATGATCTAGTTCAGAACTTTTTCAACTTTCAAATATTTCTTTTCCAATTTCAGTCAGCTGACAATACAGATTCATGGAAACCTTTCATGTCTCATCGGCTACTGTCCAAAACTTATAATTAAGTAATGCATTTCTTAGTTAATTATTCAAATATCAAAGTGATAGTTTTTGGCAAAGAACCAAGTATGCTCCTAACCTGCTGTAGATAATATGAAAGCTGATCAATGGCCTCTGTTTACACATCTAGCTATTAATTTTAATGAAACACTTCCTTTGAAGTCACAAAATATTATGAAGTCCACAAAATAAAATCTGGAAAAAAGAAAGAAAACTGCATTGAAATTCTTTTCTTGCAAAAACTGACCTCAATTGCTGCTGTTTTTAAACTTATTCCAACGGGAGAACAAATAGCTCAAATTCCTTATGAATCAGAATGTGAACCCAGGCAACTTCTTACTCATCTTTTTACCTTTTGCAGCGTCTAGCAGGATGCTCAACACACACTGACTATTCAACAGACAGCAATTCAATGAATAACCCTCCAGGATTCTGCAGCAGCCGGATTCTGCCTGCCCAGCAATCTCTCATGGCTGCACTGCTGCCACCAATACCTGTGCCCTTGACCCATTAGAGTTTATGGTGCTCAGCACAAAGATGAAATGGTGGTTCCCCCTGTTTTAAAATTATTCAGAATTTCAAGAGAGTGACAGCAAAGCATTAACTTAAGCACAGAGTCTGTGTGACCTCGTGGGGTGCCTGCCCATCGAGCTGGCCCTGTGTGCCTAATCAGCTGCCAACTTCTGATTCCTTCACCCACACTAATCACACTGCCCAGGCCAAGTGGAAAAGTGCACTTGAGTTGTCTTTGCCATCTTTTCTTTCTCAATCTGATCGCTTCTTCTTAGGTTTACCCTCTCCATCCTCCTTGTCCTGCTCCCTGCCCCTTCCCCTGTGTTTTCTGCACCCCTGCCCTAAGTTGATAAATCTTGCCTGTTTTAGCATGTTCAGTCCATCTGGTCACTTTAATGGAAATTAGGCTTTCCCACCCCAATAGCCCTGTAAGATAGCTGCTATTATCCCATTTTATAGATGAGGAAACTGTGCATCCAAAGAGCTTAAATACATTGTCCAGTCATAGGTAATAAGTGGCAGATGGAGAGTCTGAACCTAGACAGTGTGTGCCTTCACTCCTAACAGCTGTGTTCTGCTTCTCAGGAGGTGACTAGCAGTCTGGGCCAAAGGTCCACCTTTCTGGATTGAACAGAGTTCAAATGCACATGGCTATATAAGGGACCCTTCTGGCAGGGGCAGGAGTTTGAGAATAAGCATGACTGATAGAAATAAGTAGACATATGTATCACTGAAGGAAACCTCAGCAACACTGGGAAAACTATTGGAGTTCCTTCAGTTATGTGGGATGGGGACTTAATTTATTTGACTTAGTTATGAAAGGAAAGGGTTATTGTCCCAAAAGACTGGAGGCCTCAGTATCCTTGGGTCATGGTATCAGTACACGTTGCTCTGCATCATTATTATTACTATTGGATGTTATTTATTTATATGTTTGTTTATTGTCACACAGAGGACAGCAGTAGTGGAAAATGGAGAAAGAGATGCAAAAGGGCTGGTGTTAATGAATGAGTTAAATATTGCAGAGGTCAAAGAGAATAAGTGCTGAGTAACAGCCTTCAAGTTGAACATTTTGCTGATTTTACAGAATTCTGTGGAGCAGAAACTAGAGAAGAGACAATGAGAAGATTGTGGGAGCTGCTGAGGAGAGGAAGAGAACAGGGTGGGGCACTAGCATCGCTTTTGCTAACTCTATATGTACCAGGCATATGGCTATTTAATTTAAATCTCATAGTCCCCTGTGCAGTGAACATCATCCTACTTTTTCTTATACACGAGAGAGTGGAATGTCAGAGAAGTGACTCCTGACCCCAGTGACACAGTCTTTTTGCAGGACTTGTTCTTTCTCTCTTTGACACTTTTGGCTTAGGAAGGCAACAGCCCTTCTATGAATGTTTCCTTGATGCCCTCCAGCCCCAACCCCTGCCATGCCAGACAGGGGATTCACTAGACTGTGAGAAGCCATATATCCACTGGCCATGGTTCTATAGTGGGCAGGCTTCCTGGTTTCAGCCACTGTTCCTGTGAGCGTGGAGTCCAGGATTCTTGTGCAAAAGTTCCAAGTCAGGTGCCCACTCCCTTGGGGCTTGTCCTGTGGCTGGATAGTAAGCTGCATTAGTCTGGCACCAGTTCAGAGGAGGGCAGTTAGAAGCCCTTGTTTGCCTGCTTCCATGCATTTTCCCAGCTGGTTTGTATTTGGGAGTCACTCGGTTCTCCCTAGCTACCAGGAAAGTTGAAACTTCAATACTCATGTAGTGAAGAAGAGAGGAGAAAGAATAGCATCCTGATCCCCAAGAAATTAGTGCACTGTCTGGAATTATTGAGAATAAATACAGAACTCAGACATGAGTCTGTGGGTCTTGGTATAGCTCTTATGAATAGCATTAGCATGGGTGGGCGGTGCCAAACTGTGTGTGTGTGGGCACATGTATGTGTGTGTGTATGTATGGATGTGGGTGTTTGTGGTGCTGGGGAATCAAACCCAGGGCCATGTGAATACTAGACACATGCTCTATCATTGAGCTACATACCCAGCCCTTGTTTTTTTGAGACAGGTTCCCACTATCTCGAGAGCTGAGATTACAGGTGTGCACTACCACACCCAGCCAACCTCTGTTCTGACTTGCTTTGGGGCAATGACTTGCAGTAAGTTTGTTACTATGGTCAACAGTGGGTTATTTGAACTTAGACTAGCAAAAAAGTGCCAAATTCCATCCAGAGGAGAGAACTAGAGTGAGAAGCTTTTCTCTTCAGTTTAGTGCTAGGCCCAGGGAACGTTGGCTGTAGTGGTCCCACTGGGCTCCTTCTGCCTTGTTTGGAGTTACACAGGCCCCGGGTGGACCTCCTCCTTCACGTTGCTTGCTCAGTTGCTCCCAGGGCTCCTTGCCAAATGGTCTCACGTTGGCTTTTTCCCTAAAGTGTATTCCTTAAATAAGGAATGATTTTTTAAAATCCAAATCTGATTCTGAGATGGATTTGAGAGACTGTGACCCAGTTTAGTGGCTAGAGAGGGCTGGGGTCCCTAGCTCATTTTCAGGCATTTACCTAAGCTGGATATTTAAAAGGCTATTGTCTTAGTTTCTAGGAAAGATTTGCTCAGAGTTAAGGAAGAATGGAATTGGCTTAAAATATAGACTTTGATCTTGCATTTAGAAAACAAATGGCTAGAAATGAAAGAAAAATGAAGAAAACACTCTGAGTGGAAGGCAGGGGGAGTTACTTCCTTATGAGAAATGTTGACTTTTTTAGAGACTGTGATGGTTTGGACCCAAAGTGTCATCCAAAGATCATGTCATTTGGTCCCACGCTGGTGATGCTCTGCTGGGAGGGTGTGGAACTTTGGGAAGTGGGCCTTTGACAGAAGCAGCTCCCTCCGGGCGGGCCTTTGGAGGTTTTACCCCGGACCCAGACCTGAGGCCTGACTCTCCCTCTGTTCCTGGTCTGCCATGCTGGAGGTTATCTAAAACGGACCCTGATACTGTCACTGCCACCAAGCCTACCCTCCTGCCACTATGGACTGATTTTCTAACCTCCCAATAAATCTCTTCCCCCATAAGTTTGTTTGGTTTAGTTTTTCTGCTACAGCGATGATACCTGACTAAAGACAGAGACTAAGGACAGATAGGAACTCAGAAAATTTTAAATGCTTTTAAAATTGCAGTTAGAAAGGAGGCACAATTGGAACCTAAAAAATCCAATAGAAAATGAAAAGAAAGAAAACAAAGGCGACCGACATGCCCAGAGGTGGACGATGATTGGGAGGCCTCTCAGAGCTGCTGAACTGATGGACAGAATAACCACACTGGACAGTCATGTGCATCTGTACAGGGATATGAGGGATGACTGGGCAGATCAGAAGGGAATTCTCTGCAGTTTGGCTGAGATGACACAGTTCTTGCAGCAGTGAGGCAGGATCAATGGGTGTTAGGAGGAACTGCATGCAGTCAGTCCTTCCAGTGGAAAATTCAGAAAATGTGGCAGCCAGCCCTTGGGTGTGGCTCCCCACAGGAGGATTGTGTACCCCATGGTGCAGGGGGCATCTGCAACATCTAGGGCATATTGAGGTTATTATGACTTAGGAGTCAGGGGAGCTACTGGCTGCTGAATGCCCTACAAAGCACAGGAAAGTGCCCACAGCAAGGTTACCCAGCCCAGTACTGCTGAGACTGAGAATCCTGAAGCCTGACTGGGCTGTGGCACTGGAGTCCAGATGCAGTCACATGCCAGATGACAGAGAATTATCCTACTTCAAGAGCCGAATGTAGACAAGATTTGTTAGAACTATGGATATTTTGGTAGCTTCTGAAGTCACTGACTTCACATATGCAGTTAGTGAGGATCTCAACGTACAAAGTCTAGAATAGCATGGTGAAGAAAACAAATGAATAGGGCTGAAAGCAAAGGGAAAGAGAAAGACAGGTAGGTTGTCTGCTGCAGCTAAGGGCATTAGCACCACATTTGGAAAAGGCAGGGGGCCAAGTGAGGCAGCATATTATACTTTTACAAATAGCTGGGTTTGCTTGAGAAGAGGGGAGCCTGAGAGAGAATATGAAATATTAGAGGCTTTTGCCACTGCAACAGGGACCAAGGTGGCAGAGATGAATGTTCTTGCTCCCAACAAAGCGGCACAGTGCACTCAAGGTGTGGAGATTTAAAACCCTAAAAAGGCAAATTTTGGGGAGAAAGCACATGGTAAAGGACGCAATACCCACCTGAGCCAGCTGGTTGTAGCCGCATCAGCCAGAGCTTTGCTTTGAGGATATGTTAAGGATAAGCACGCTAGCAAAGGAAGAGGAGCTGCATCATCAGCAGTGATTCATGAACTCAGTGTGCGCCAGGATCGCTTGGGTAGCTTGGCAAAATCTAGATTGCTGGGCTATACTACCACAGTGTCCTCTACAATGAGTCTGGGTGGAGCATGAGAGTCTGCATGTCTGACAAACCTCCAGGTGATGCTGATGCTGCCTATTCACGGGCTACATTCAAAGAAGCACTGGATTACAGAACTCCAGGGAAGGAGGCAGAGAGAGTAGAGGCTGCCTCCTGGAAGCCTGATGCAGATGGAGAAATGCCAAAAGTAGAGCAAGATAGAGTCTGGGGAAGGCAAAGGCATACACTTTGCTTAGCCAGGGGCCTCTCCCTCTTGAGCACTCTGTGGCAGAGGTGACAGATACCAGGTCCTTGTAAAGAATCTACCCCAGATTCATCACTGGGGAGAAGGGAAAATTGCAAGGCTCAAACCTGGACCAGAAATTAACAGGATTCAAACATTTAGCATAGAAATGAGTCGCAAGGAGTCCCAGAGATAAGAAGCACCATTGGAATTTCTTTTTTTTTTTTTTCTTTTAGTAGTACTTGGAGGTTGAACCCAGGGTTTTACACGTATTAGGCAAGTGCTCTACCACTGTGCCACACCGTTATCCCCTTTTTTATTTTTTATTTTGATACAGGGTCTCACTAAGTTATGTAGGCAGCCTCTGGCTTCAAACTTGCAACCTCCTGCCTCAGCCTCCCAAGTTGCAGTGTGCCACTGCACTTGATGGAAATTTCTCAGTTTTCCAAATAGGATGTTTTAAATATCAGTCTGAGAGAGAGAACAGAATCCATGGGCCCTTCCCCCTTCTGTCCCAAGGATATGGAAGGCCCAGGGTTACAATGAATTTCTTCACATCCCTTGGCACAAAATTTCTATGCTCTATTGTTTTATGCTCCCAGCTCACGGATGCTAAATAAGCATTCTGACAAAGCTGAGACCAAGAACATTCTCCCCTTTCTCCTAATTTTTCTGTCAATCTTTCTTCCCTGTATTAACACTTAGGGTACAGTTGATAAGTACAATATGGGTCTGGTACCTTATGTTCCATCTGTTTCTTGGCTGCTCTCTGTGCATGTTTACTACCAGCAGGAAGGGAGTTGAGTAGTCAGATTCAGACACCAAACATTCTCCTATGCTTTTAAAATCCAATAAGAGACTGTTTACCTAAACCATGATAATATCCTCTTAGTAAGGGATAGTCAGTCATGTAACCACTGGGGGAAAGAACAAAACTTTCTATGAGTTCTATGATATAATAGTAAGTGAAAATAACACAGTAACATTGAATATATGATGTTACAATTCATTGAAAACAAAACAGCCAACAAAATATTATTCACAGACAAAACTATAGATGGAAATGCATCAAGATGTACACTAGGACTGTTGGTAAAAAATGGGAATTTTCTCCAAAGATTTTCATTATGAACTTGAATTTCATATATAATGGGGAAAATGAACTTTATCAACTTTATTCTAATGAAAGTATTGTGTTGGCATTAGGAAGAGATGGGGACTTTTTTTCTCAAAGACAGGAAAAGCACATGGGTAAACAAACTTCAAAATGGTAAGGAAGTAAGGGATGGAAACATGCTTGAGGTGGTTGAGACAGTTGTGGCCAAGAGGATTGCAGGAAGACAGGATGACTGCTGATCTGATAGGGAAGGGATTATCAACCAGGAGCCTCTTACATTTCTTGATATTTCAGGATTAGTGTAGATTTGATACACTGTAATAGAAAAGATATCAAGTAAAGCTGGACTGATACTGCAAACCAATTGCAGAAGTGTGAAAGTTTTAACACTGTAGATATAATGAAAATCAATGAAGTTGGGAATTACTTTAATGAGTACCACCTGGGAAAATAGAATGAACTGGTTATGAAAAAAATCAGAAATTTCACTTTGAAAGGATAGCTATAGTATCACTTTCCACTGTAAATTAAGAATATAAACACATTGTCAAAAATATACATTGTCAAGTGAATTTGAACAAAAATATTTTAGCTTTCTGTCATTTGAGTAGAATCAGTTTAGGTTTTAATTTAAGTGTCAAGAGAAAGGAACTAATGGTTTATGAGCAGCTTTGCAGAGAGCAGAAGTGATAAAAATTACAAACAGATGATATGTAAATAAATATTTGCATCAACTGGTATAAATATTTAGAAGTGCTGACAACTTCCAATTATTTTGTTTTAATTGGTTCACATAGAAGCTCATTTTTGACAGTCATCCTCGGCCAATTAATACTTCAGTAGCTGATCGAAGCCCTTTGATCTTAAGAGTGCTTTTAGGGGACAAGTCTCTGGGTAATCACTCCTTTGTATGATGGAGAAATAAACTGTTCATTCAGTCATGAAAACATATGGATTTATAAGCCTCCTTCTATACCCAAGGAAGTCTTGGTCTAGGAGAATGGAGCCAGGAAGGATGTCACACTAAGTTGTTAAAACCAGTGGTACTGGGACTGTGGGTGGAAGAGAAAAAGGGGCAGAGCCCATAAAAAGTGAGACATTGATTGAAATGTCTACATCATGACAGTGGTTTCCAGTCAGTAATGTGTGATCATAAACAGTGCCTGGTTTCCTGAAAGAAACAACTTAGATATCAATTCAGAAAAGAAAGCAGACATTGTCTGAAAGCTTGCCTATTTGTTGCCATCTTATCTACCAATTTATGTCCTACTTTCTAGTTTATTTTTTGCTAATTATATATTTTTATTAGAAAGCCAGACATCTCTCACTATACTGTGTCTGATTTGTATTCTAAACCAATATCCAACTTTTATTGAGCTTCATGGTAGGCACTTGCGCTCTTTCCAACTCTTCCTGACTTTCTTCTAGGCATGTAGAAGATGGCTTTCCTCACTCCTTTGTGGATGAATGAAGTCACATGACTAGTTCTGGCCAATGAATTGGGAGCAAACATGAAGAGCCAGAAGTCACTTCCTTGACAGCTCATTTAATTACCAAGGCAAGTCTCTGGAGGGCTTTCTGTGTCTCTGACATGTTAACTCTAAGGCTGAAGATGGGTACACCTCAGCCTGGCTTCCTTAGTGACTCCGATGAGCAGAGACTCTGAAGGCTATGATAGGCATGGAGGGTGATTAAGCCTCTTTGAGCCCAGTACTGTGTCAACTGCTGAGGGAGACAGAAAATGTAGTTTCGTCCTTGTCCTGAAAGCTGTTCCATTTAGTTGCAATGATGAAATATAAAATATCAGACGTTATTTAATAGGAGTTGTCAAGTGGCAAATAGTTCCTCAACAGTAGGAAAGATGATACAGGTCAGATATGACTGGAAGGCAAAAGGGGCCAGGCTGTCACAGGTAAGAGAAGAGGTAGCCAGGTAGGAAGGAAGGTCAGAGAAGATATATGCACTGAGTAGGATGTTAGCTCTGAACTGAAGAATTTGGAGAAATAGAGAAGAGAGGAATAAGCCTTCAGGTAAGAAAAAGGAGATGAGCAAAAGTAACTTTGTGAGAAAGTGCAATATGTTTTCAGGAGATATTAAATAGACCTCTATCACTGATACCAAAGATTACTCAAGAAATATTAAGTTGGCCTGCAAAATGCAAGCATCTTGAGCCTATCAATTCATTCATTAATTCAGCAAATATTTACTGAGTACCTACTCTGAGCTCATTACTGAACAAAACAGACATAACAAAGTTGTATCCTCATAACAAGTACATGGTTGAGTGGCTTGCCAGGTGAGGGAGTCAGGGCTTTTCTTATAAGCAATGGGAAGTCTTTGAAGGTTAAGAAGTAAGAGAGTGATATGGCCAAGGTGTGTGTGAGGATAATGAAGTTGAACACATCAAGCATGTGGCTTGGAGACTGGCCACAGAGACAAAAGGCCTGGAGATCCAGAGTGGATTCTAAGGGCCTCACCTCATTCTGGGACAATCAGAGAAGGACCCTGAGTAGAGCATCACCATCACTGTGGGAGCAGATGGGTCCAAAGGATGGAAAAGGAAAGGAGATATCTTTGCTACATCCTTGTTGAACACATGTTAGCCACAAGTGTAATTGCCTAGGAAGCAAAGACATAAGGTGTGTATATACTCTTCCCTGAAGAAGTAACTACCTGGGAGATCTTTGGAATGATGATATAGAATAAAAATTTTGTCTTTTGGCAACTTCTAGGAGATAAGCCAAGTCACAGTAAGAATGTATAGGAAGAGTAGTATTCATCAAAGACCCAAATGGTCTGTCTGTCTCAAGACCAGGCCAAACTCTCTATTTTAATTTTTACCTTTATAATAAAAGTAAAACTTGTTTGTAACAGAAAGTTTAGGTGCCATAAAATCTAAAAAGAAGATAATGATAACAACTCAAAGTCCTTGACCCAGAAATAACAATGATTACTATTTTGGTTAACATTTCAATTTAATATTTCTTGTGTGCATACACACGTGCCTCTTTTCCCAAAGTGAAATTGTAAATGCAGTTTGTGTTTCCAAAGCACAAATTATAAATGCAATTTTGCCTTTTACATTTATGTAATAATGAGCATTCCTTCACGTTGTTAAATTTTTTTCAAAACCTTGATTGTAAATAGTTATATAATATTCCTATGTATGGACATTATTTCATTTTCTTTATCTATCAAAAGGAACATGTCTATTCTCATATAAGTCCATGTTCTTCCATTATGAGTCACTGCATTAGGGCTGATGAAACCAAGAACAACATTCTGAACAAGGCAGGGTATTTACTATCCTTGAAAGATGCATGGACTCAAGTGATGGAGAGAAGGGTATAGAGGAGCTCAGGACAGGATGACACAGGCAAGGCAGAGAGAGGGAGAGCCTGTCTGTGCTATCATAGATAGACAGCTATCTTGAGGAGGAGAGTAAAGGAAGGCTGGTGGGCTTGCAATACTAGGATGAGAAGCTTCCTCAATGATCCACAAGTCATAGAGAACTGAAGAAGGACTCTAGTAGCACCTGTTGGTCCATACCAATGTTTTAGAAAGATTGTTCTGATGATCCTGTGAAGGTTGCCAGATGGGAGCCATGGAGGACAGTTAGGAGAGCTCTGTGCTTGGCTGGGCTGAGGAGGAGGAGAATGGCTGTCACTCTTCGTACTCATTTTGGTGCTAACTGTAGTTCTTCATTGTGTGTCTGTTACTCTTCATATGGTTTCCTCAGCATGTCCTGAGGATCAGCTGCTGCTTTGTGTTCATATCCACTCCCAACCCTTCCCTTGCTCTGCTCCATGTAAAGGGGATTACACTTTCCCGACCCTTCTGGTCCTTCTTGGTACTATGACCAATGGAAAGGATGGGGAAAGACTGAAGGACTGGAAGAGGAGGAGACAGGATATTTCCTCGCTTTGTGCACCACCTCCAGAGGCAGCTATGGAGGTGGCACCTTCTCCTGGGGGTCCCCCCGGACATGGCCTCCATTCATGGTCTCAGTGCCTACTGGATGGCCCTCATTTATCTCACCCTGTAGCAGGGATAGTAGTAATTTTCTGCTATCGACAATCCATGCATTAAGGTATGGCCTCCTAGTTAGCTTTTCAATAGTTTTACACCTGTGAAAACAATCCCTATTCAATTCTCTATGTTGAAAACCTTAGGGAGGTCTTCCCAGTGAGGCTGATATGAACAAAGCATTAAGTCACAACCATTACAGGTATACAGAGAACTAGATACCTTGGTTAGCTAACATTTCATTTTTTCACACATGACTTTTGATTAACCAAAGTATTCATTAATTCTTAATTCTTGTGGCAAATCTTTGTAAAAGGTATGAATATGTTGTTGCTTATTAGTGATTTAATCAATAAATATTTATTAAGGGTGCATTGCATGTCAGAAAATGTACTGATTGTTAGAGTTTGCAGTTTGATAGGGAAGACAGACACCAGTCAAATAATCATATAGATAGATGAAGATCTGGGATGAGGATGAGATGAAGATAAGGCTATGGAACTGAACCATGGTCTATGACAGAGTGACCTGAGAACTGAGGATTCTGTGCTCGAACAAAGATACAAAGGATGAGCTGGTATTAGTAAAAAGGGGGGTGAGGAGTTCTCTAGGCAGAGGAACAGCATGGACATAGGCCTGATGGTGGGAGGAGGAATAGTGGGTTTGAGGAGACTCATGGCTGGTGCAGAGCGAATACTGGAGATATATGTAGGGTCTGTTAGGGTTCACTGAGCATGGCTCCTTTTATACCAAGAGCAACAGGAAATTCATGAAGGCATTTGGGCACCAGCAGTGGTGGGAAGTTTGTAATGTGTGTGGCATGACCACACATTTTGAATAAATGTATACACAGTTAGGAAGGGTCACTCTTGAGGAGGCAGAGAGATTGGATTGTTGGAGCCCAACATGAAAAGGCAATTGCAGTGGTCCATCCCACTGTCTAGGGCTGTTATGGAGAGATTCAAGGAGAAGGTTAACATTTCAGCAGAATTTAGTCTTTTTGTATATAGAGCTTCAGAATCTTCCTATGAACCCAGATAACCACTATGACCATTTATTTCCATTAGATGAGGCTGTGACTATAGAACATTGGGATGACATCATACTAGTAGTTTTCTTTTATCAAAGCAGAATCGAAAGTAGAAATCAAGTGTTTGTTTCTTAAGATGTTATTGTCTATACAGGTGTATACTCATGTGGTCTCAGGTGATCTGAGCCTGGATATTAGCCTATAATAACATGTGCATGTGGGAAAGGCAGGATGAGACCTTGGTCTTGAAGACAGCCCAGCCCAGTGGTGTCCACTGTTCCAAAAATTTCCATAAGGGGCCACTCAGAAGAGCAAGGGGAGTGGAACTGGGGGGCACTCAACCTGCTGCTGCTACTACTACTACTACTACTACTACTACTACTTCTTCTTCTTCTTCTTCTTCTTCTTCTTCTTCTTCTTCTTCTTTCTTCTTCTTCTTCTTTTTGTGGTGCTGAGGGTTGGACCTAGGGCCTTGCTCTTGCATACTCTGCAAGTGCTGGACCACTGAGCTGCACCCCCAGACCAATTTTTTTTACTTTTGAGACAGGATCTTGCTAAATTATGCAGACTGCCTCTGGTCTTGAACTTGCAACCCTCCTGCCTCTGCCTCCCTAGCTGCTGGAATTACAGGCATGTGCCATGGCACCCAGCTCTGCTACATCTTCTTCAATGAGGATAGTTCTACCTTTATCTATAGGTATTGGAGTTCTGTTTAATATTTCACTTTAAAAGGACCCTACCACCAAAAAGTGTTTGTCAGAAATGGCCTCACTTTACAAATGAAGAAACTGAGGCCAAGGAAGTGAAGTGATTCATCCATGGTCGAATAGCCAGTTCGTGGTGGAATCAAAATTAGATTTTCCTGACTTCACTTTAGTGCCCATAGCTCTTTCTAATAACTAACACACAGTGCTATTTTCACTTGACTTCTGAATTTTAAAAAATCCAGGTTTTAAACTCAAAACAACTGGCTGTACTTTTCGTTTTTCCCTGGATGCTTTGGTACTTAATAGATCCACTCACACCTGTTTGTTCCTCTATTTAAGCTTCAAAACTTTATACATTCCAAGTGTTCCAGGAATACTCAATAAATATTTGATGATTTGCTTGCCATCTTCATGTATTTTTAAAATTCAGTGAAAAAACATACATTAGATGCCTAGAATCTGTAGCTACCTTAGGTTGAGGATATGAAGGACTGAGTGACTATATCATTATAGGAGAATACTAACAAAATGGTAATGAGGACATGTGCATAGAGACATGTGACCATAGAAGTGAATTTGGCTTAGGAATTGGAACTGGCACTATGGGTAACAGATTTACCAAATGAAATCATGCAACAGTCAGTTAAATCTAAATTTTAGATAAACAACAAATAGTTGTTTTGTATAAATGTGTTCCAGTTATTACATGGGATATACATATACTAAAAAAGAGATTTTTGGTGTATCTGAGATTCGGATTTAACTGGAGTCTGAATATTATCTGGCCCACTTAGGAGAGGCAGCTGGGAAGTCTGGAGAATGGAGTTCATTGGATCCATGGGGGAATATGGAGCTCTTATCCAAGATACTGAAAGCAACAAAGGATAGTGAAGCCCAAGTGTCAGGAAAAGTAAGGATATTCAAGAATAAAGATGGGAAAAGGTGAGGGATCAAAACTGACTAATTTCACATTATTCTGGAAGTTCAAGACAATATAATGAGAACCAGAACAGGGATGAGGAGTATGACCTTTGCTTATTGGAAAAAAGGAAAAAAAATCATTATTTTCAAAAAATAACCTAATATAAATCCCATGAGAATCAACTGAAAAAATGTTGGTATAGACGAGAGTTCACTAAGGTCATTAAATATGAAATAAATAAGAAAAAGTCAATATCTTTCCTTATAAATAACCAGTTAGAAAATATAATGGGAAAAGATTGTATTTGCTGGGCGCGGTGGCGCACGCCTGTAATCCCAGCAGCTCGGGAGGTGGAGACGGGAGGATTGCAAGTTCGAGACCAGAGGCAGTCTCCGTAACTTAATGAGACCCTGTCTCAAAAAGGTAAAAAAAATTGGGCTGGGGATGCAGCTTAGTGGTCCAGCACTTGGAAAGCATTCAAGCGCAAGGCCCTGGGTTCAACCTCCAGTACCATTAAAAAAAAAAAAAAAGATTGTATTTGAATTACCAGCAAAAATATTAAAGCAACTACAAAACCATGAAATGTACAGGGCTTATTAAAAAACAAGTTTATACCAGCCGGGTGCAGTGGTGCATGCCTGTAATCCCAGCGGCTCAGGAGGAGGAGGCAGGAGGATCCCAACTTCGAGACGAGAGGTAGTCTGTGTAACTTAGCGAGACCCTGTCTCAAAAAGTGAAAAAATGGGCTGGGGGTGCAGCTCAGTGGCCCAGCACTTGCAAAGCATGCAGGCTTGAAACCCTGGGTTCAACCTCCAGTACCACACACACACACACATACAAAAACAAAACAAAACAAAACAAAAAAACCCCCCACAAGTTTATCAGAGCCATAAAAGGAGATGAAAAGATGAGGGGGCATCTTGCTATATTCCCATATGAGAAGAACAAATATTATAAAAATGTAAATTTCCTCAAAATATATTTGTAGGATTAATAAAATCAGAAGATCTCAGTAGGATATATATGGAACTTCAAAGGTTTCCTAACATTTATTTGGAAGAACAAACTAGTAAGAACAGCTGGAGAAATTTAAGAAAAAGGATTAATGAAATGGGTAGCCATCTCTCTCTGAAGTTAAAACATCCCCAAAGTTGCATTCCTCACATCAGAGTTGTGTTTGAAAAGAAATGGGCAAAGAAGAGAGCAAAATGGAACCAAGAGCATAGCAACAGCGTTTGGTGTCAGAAACACTCCCTTATATTACAGGAGAGCAAAGACAGAGCAGTAGGGAAGGGAAGGGACCCTCAAGAAAGGGTGCTAGACATAGTTGGATATCTAATTAGAAAAAAAAAAAAGTAATTTTCACCTCATAGGAAACACAGACATTTCCACATGCATTAAAGAATTAAATCTGAAGAATAAGCCAAAAAGAAAAGAAGAGCAAATATTTATCTGTTCTTTGGATTTAAATTCTGTTCTGCTTGGTTTAAAGGATTTTGAATGATGCAAATCTAGACAGTCAGAAAATATGATGGGGCTTTAACACCTAACTGGTGATGTGTGCTAATCGGAACATAACCCGGACATTGGGTCACTAAGAGGCATATCCTTTTAAAGGATATATAGTTATTTCTTTTTGTTGTAAGTGGCTTTGAGGTTTGTATTTTCTTTTGTTCCATAATTGAAAAAGGTTTCAGTTAAAGATATCAAGATGTGGCTTTCATTTTATGTACCAAAGACTTTTTTGTATCACCAACAATTTAATAAATTGTACTATAAGAGCTTTTATTCTGTTTATAAAATGTTAATAAATATATACTTTGAAATCAAAACAGACAAAATATTTTAAGAAAGGTTTAAACTAAAACATAAGACCACTTGCAATAAAAGAGAATTACCTACATACCCATCCTTAAAAAAGATATAGGTCTTAGTGACCTAGTGTCACTGATTATTTTCCAGTTAGGGTACATCACCAGTTAAATGTTAATAGACCTGTTCTTTGCAGAGCAATTGCTGACTGAGGAGGAAGGTGTGTCTGGATTCAGTAGGCTGGTCAGGAAACCATTGGAATCATTGAGCCAGAGATGTCAGGAGCCTAACTAAAGCTTGGCAGTAGGGAAGGGGCAGGAGAGAGCTATGGAAATTCATAGCAGCTTCCCAAGGAATTTGCTGTGCATACTGTGTGTCTAGACACAGAGGAATATGTTAGGGATATCTCCTTCCAATGGTTTGTAAAAGGGTAGTTTTTTTAGTAAAACCTATTTTTATTATCCCCACATACAAGACCTCCCCACAATTCAGATCTTTTAAACTCCATGCCTAGCATAATCAAATTCAGTGTTTCCCACTTTCTATGTTTTCTTTTCTCAGTCTCTGGAAACATGATATAACTAAGTTCCACTGTAATCGATAAAATATTGTACAGTGTGTGTGGAATCAGATATGTCTGTGTTTTTTATAAATGGAACAGAACAAGGCTGACTTGTTCATGCTTTTTAATATAGATATGTTGTACTAAACAGCATGATATGTCATAAAACGAAACCTAATACTCGAAAATGAGATTGCAGTCTCTATGTGTTTCAGTAGTTTTCCTGGGAGACAAATCTTCTTTCATTTAAGCAAACACACAAAAGCTTTCTTTTTTTTTTTTTTTTTAAATGAAGTACTAGGGAATACTTTGCCTTGTTGGCTAAGAAAGTACCAACACAATTAGAAGCAAGCCACACTTTGACCTGTTCACTACTGAAATTCAGTATCTGTTTAGAAAAGGGTATTTGCATGACACAATGTGCCTGACTCCTCTGACTGGTCACACTGATTCCTGAAGTATTTAATATTCTATTAGATTCCAGACAAGCAATGGTGATTCAAAGCAAAAAAGGATACCAACGGTCTTTATCTCAGGATTTAAAGGCACTTGATCTAGTCCATGTGAATGCAACTCTGATCAAACCTTAAGATCCCACACTTCCCTCCTTAATAAGAGTCTTTAACTGAGTATATGGAGAAAATAAAATGTCTGTACATTTACATGCTCCCCCATGGGTTCATAAGTTCAAATTTTGGATATCTTACACCATGCTGCTTTTTAAAAATTAAGTGTCCCCTTTTATATAAATAAGAAGTAGTATTGAAATATCTATCGGCTGGGATTTAGCTCAGTTGGTAGAGCACTCACTGCACTGCAGTCTCTGAGGTCCTGAGTTCAACTCCCAGCACTGCAAAAATGGGAGAAGGACCTGGCAATCCACTCCCAAGGCAATCCCGAAACAGTCAGCCATTGAAAACCCTATGAGGGTCTCTATGAGTCGGATATTGACTCGAGGGCACCAAACAACAACAACAACAAATTGAAATATCTGAGGGAGGAATGAATCAGAGCCTAATGTGGCCTACCTATGCACTGTTTGCAGGCAATGCCTTGACATCTTTTTTCTTCCCCTTGGTTTAGTAAGCTATGCATGGACATCCATTGATAGAGATACATGTCCTGCTACCAAATTGAAGCTGGAGAGCTGTAGACATTCACAGAGCAAAGAGAATCTATGTGCTGAGTGATACACAAAGTCATTAGCTCTGGGTCCAGCTGCTGTCACAAACCCTGAAGTTTAACTTAATGAGGAGAAGGAAATGGCTTAGAGTTCTTTCTGCTTTGAGTATAGGAATATCTTTGTCTTTGTGGGTTTTCCTATGGAGTGAGCTGTTTGAGTAGAGACTAGATGTTTGACAGGAGGCAAAGGATTACAGATAATGACACAGTTGCAATGAGAAAACCCAAGATGGGGGCCAAGAAAGGAGAACAAGGAACTGAGTTTCCTCTGATGCCCATGAATATGTAAAATGAAATGCTATACCACACACTCATCCCACAAACTTCTATTAAAGGCTTGTCAGCAGAAGCTAGGTAGACCTGGGACTATGCAGAGAAATCAGACATGGTCTTCAAGGAGCAGAGTCTAGTTAGGGAGAAAAACATGATTTCCAGATCCAAGTCAGTTTTTAACATTTAAAGTGCTAAGTGCTCTGTGTTGTGTGCAAAGTGCATGGAAGCCCCAAGAAGGCATTCACCTTCCTGGGAGAGCCTTTCTGGGTGTGGGGGTGGGGTGGAGTGTGAAGGCCAAAGGACATTAGTTTTTTCAGGGTGAGCTGTTGAAATGGGTTGATTGCATATTCTTGTTGTTGTTGTTGTTAGGTGCCGTCGAGTCGGTATCCAACTCATAGCGACCCTCATAGGGTTTTCAATGGCAGACTGTTTCGGGATTGCCTTGGGAGTGGATTGCCAGGTCCTTCTCCCATTTTTGCGGTGCTGGGAATTGAACATGGGACCTCAGAGACTGCAGCGCAGCGCTCTACCAACTGAGCTAAATCCCAGCCCCTGCATATTCTTACTTATGCAAAAAGAATTGTAAGAGAAGAGATGCAACTCAAGTTCTTGTTTCTATGGTGTTCTCTCTTTCCTTTCCCCCACCTCTTTCAATATGTTCAATTGTTCACATGATACTTATTAACAGAGAATAGAGATGGACAGTGGGAAAGAGGCAAAGGTTGGCATACCTACGTTGTTGTTGTTGTTGTTGTTAGGTGCCGTCGAGTCAGTATCCGACTCATAACGACCCTCACAGGGTTTTCAATGGCTGATGGTTTCAGGATTGCCTTGGGAGTGGCTTGCCAGGCCTTTCTCCCATTTTTGCTGTGCTGGGAATTGAACTCGGGACCTCAGAGATTGCAGCGCAGCACTCTACCAACTGAGCTAAATCCCACCCCCGGCATACCTACAGCATGTTGTATTTTTTTTAAATAGACTTTATTTTTTAGAGCAGTTTTAGGTTCACAGCCAAACAAAGAGGAAGGTATAGAGATTTCACAGCAGTCCTGCTCCCACACATGCAGAGCCTTCCCTTTGTTACAACTGATGCACTTAGCTTGACCCATTATAATCTTTCAAATTCCGTAGTTTACATTAGGGTTCACTTTTGCTGTTGTGCATTCTTTGGTTTTGGACAAATGCATAATGATACATATTCACCATGATAATATCATATGGAGTAGTTTAACTGCTCTATTTGCTCCTTACTCTCCCTAGTCCCTGGCAACCATTGATCTTTTTACTGTCTCCATAATTTTGCCTTTTCCAGAATATCCTATAGTTGGAATCATATAGTGTATAGTCTTTTCAGGATCATATAGTATTTAGCCTTTTCTTTCAGTTATTAATATGCATCTTAAGTTTCCCCCATGTCTTTTCATGGCTTGATAGCTTATTTCTTTTAGTGTCAAACAATATTCCATTGTCTGGATGTACCACAGTTTATGTATCCACTCACTTAATGGAGGATATTTTGGTTGCTTCCAAGTTTTGGTCATTATGATTCAAATCATTATAAAAATCTATTTGCAGGTTTTTGTGTGGGCCTAAGTTTTCAACTCCTTTGGGTAAATATCAGGGAGTATGACTGCTGAGTTGTATGATAAGAGTATGCTTAGTCCTGTAAGCAACCACTACGCTATCTCCTA
Organism: Pedetes capensis; assembly: GCA_007922755.1. Taxonomy (NCBI): domain Eukaryota; kingdom Metazoa; phylum Chordata; class Mammalia; order Rodentia; family Pedetidae; genus Pedetes; species Pedetes capensis. The sequence goes on along the minus strand of VMDO01000082.1, from coordinate 320,217 downwards.
GAGTGGCTGTACCATTTTTCATTCCCATCAGCAATGAATCAGAGTCCTTGTTGCTCCACATCCTCACCAACATTTGGTGTTGTCAGTATTCTGGAGTTTGGCCACTCTCATATATAGGTAGTGGTATGGCATTGTTCTAATTTTTATATACCTTGTTGTTGTTGTTAGGTGCCATCGAGTTGGTGTCCAACTAGTGGCGACCCTATGTACAATAGGCAAAACACTATTGATGTGCTTCTCTACTATTCATAGGGTTTTCAGTGGCTGATTGTTTTGGGGGGAGTGGGTTGTCAGGTCCTTCTCCCAAGCCTATAGCCCCTGGTGTTCCCAGGCAGTGTCCCATCCAAGTACTAACCAGGCCCAACGCTGCTTAGCTTCCGAGATCTGACGGGATTGGATGTCACAGTGGTATGACTTCAGGCTTATATCCCTCCCTAGTGGCATGTAATGTGGAGCATCTCTACATATGCATGTTTATTTGCCATCTTCTATCTTCTTTGGTGAAGTGTCTGATGTGGTCTTTGACCTATTTTTAAAATTGGATTATTTGTTTTATTATTGTTGAGTTTGAAGAGTTTTTTGTAACCTGTGTCTGAAATGGGTTGTATAAGATCCTTAGCCCTGTGCTCTTTTCTTGGTGAAGACCATTTCTATGATGTCTAAGAAATCAGGTGATAAACCATTTTCTGTGACAAATGGGCTTTTTTTCTATACAAAACCACCTTAGAGATTTCTTTCTTTCTTTCTTTCTTTCTTTCTTTTTTTTTTTTTTTTTTTTTTGGCAATTCATGCCATGGCTCCTGTGTATCATGGCTTGATAGCTTATTTCTTGGAAGGAATGAAATGCTTTGGAGCCAGAAAACTGTTGGAGGTGCTAACTGACTCCTAGTAGCTCTGTGACCTTGGAGAAGCCACTTAACCTCTCCTAAAGTGTAAAATGGGATAATAACACAGATCATTCCTGACTTACAGGATTGTTGAGGATCAAACATGATAATATATGTGAACGGGCTTTATAAGTTCCATAATGTTATTCAGATGTGAAGGATTATTATTTTTATATGCTCAAGAAGGCTGACACAGCCTCTCTCCCAGGTAACTAAAAAGCATATGTGATTTTATTTGCTCCAATAATTTTATTCTTATTAGTATTTGCTCAGTATACTACATGCATATGCACAATACACAAAGCATTTATTCTTCTTTGGTTATAGGAACTATACCCCCTCCCTTTAAACTTACCCTTGTAAAAACAAATAAGACTCATAAAACAAAACAAAAGCAACAAAGGAGGGATAACGGGTGGTATTATTCATAACTGTGTGTCATAAAAAGGATTCACCTGTCACTTTGCAAATGCCCTTGACAGTGGACAGTTAATTCTGCTGACCAAATAACCCCCAAAACTCATGGATCTATTGCTCTTTCTTCTCTCTTTTTTTCACTTTAATTTTTAATGTGGTTTCCTAACCCTCCACTTCAGGAGGTAAATACAATTCTGGCAGAGTCCTGGTCTAATTTAGTTTATTAGGGGTTTTACTACAAGTTTTTAAGCACTCACTGATTTTCAAAAACATATTAAAATGGCCATAGCCAATCTCGTAGATTGGTACAAGTCCACATTTCCCAAACGACTTAATAGTCTGCAACCTGTGCCAGACAGAGAATGATCTCACCATTCTTTTTCCCACCCCTTAAAGGCTGGACATTGTTTTTTAACTCTGCGGTGGGAGGGAGTGGTTGCTTTGCCATGCTGGTCTCCTCCCTAGAATTCCCTCCTATAATTTTATAGGTTCCACTGTCCTGGAGGGCACATTAAGTCCCCAAAGAACGTCTTTGTGGGCCATTTCTGGGACTACTGGCCCTACACCAGCCTATTCTTGGAAGGTGGAGCTCCTAGGGATGTTTTTCCAGACAAAGTTTGATATTTTGGGCAGGGGGATTATAAAAGTTATGGAGACCCTGCCTTATAGAAAAATAATTAAAATTGAGATTTATGTCTCTGAATCTTTTTCCTTTTCGATTTTTCCATGTATTTTCCAATTGCCAAAGACAAATCCAGCAAATATTTATGTAGAACAAATAAATGAATGGATAAATATTTGCACACCTTTCACTGACAGGCAAGAAATTGGATGATAGAAGTGAACTCACAGTATATTGGAAGGAAATCACATCAATCTTTATATACCATATAACATCCAGCGTGACATTTAGGATTAGAGTTTAGGTCATGTTTCAAGGTGATGCAGGAGAGCTGTGGTTAACCATGTGGACAGAGACTGAGGAAAGACAAAAGAACTAATACCCAGGAAACTCTGCTCCATGAACACTGTACCTGAGATTCATGTTCTATTTTTTATTTGAAAATTGCTGTTTTATTTCTGTTAGCTTGTGCACAGCCCAGAGTGTCATTCTTTGCCGGGTGACCTATAGAGGCAGCAAAGCACTTAATCTTCTGGAGTAACAACCAGAGCAGTGTTCTGGTTTGAGTTCTGCCCCAAGTGGTAAACTGACCCTGGATAAGTCAATTCAAATTTAAAGTGAGATAAAATGACACAGGATCTGCTGACCTCTCAAGACTGATGTGAGAATCATAAATGAGTTCATAAGAACTATGCTTTATATGAAAATATTTGAAAAATTTCCAAAATGACATTGAAGCACAAAAAAGTATGTGTATATCCTTTGCATAATTACAGCTACAAATATAATGAAGTAGCTTTGAATACTAAAAGTTAGTGCTTTTGTTCTTTTATGTGGTATATACGGTGCATGCATGACAGATGTATACATATGCATATATGTTGTTTGTTTATTCTAAGAAGAGAGGGAAAACAGTAGGAAAGTTAGAAGCTGTGGCCCGAGTGCTGAAAGGTTCACTTTGCTGGTCTGCAGCTGTGATGAATGCTTAAGATGAATTCAACTGTAGAAGCAATCTGCTTGAATTTAACTTACAGAGCTTCTACTTATTGCTGTGTCAACCTAGGTAAGTCACTTCCCCTCTCTGAGCCTCAATTTCATTATCTGTGAAATAGACTAGAACAATGACTGCCTCACCAGGTTGTTGCAAAGATAGAGATATATTTGTTATATATATAACTATGAAAGTTATATTTACATATTTAAAGTAGCATTGTTGTTGTTGTTAGGTGCTGTCGAGTCAGTATCCGACTCATAACGACCCTCACAGGGTTTTCAATGGCTGACTGTTTCGGGATTGCCTTGGGAGTGGATTTTTGCAGTGCTGGGAATTGAACTCGGGACCTCAGAGACTGCAGCGCAGCACTCTACCAACTGAGCTAAATCCCAGCTCTAAAGTAGCATAGAGATATATATTTATTTATATATAACTGTGCAGCCTGCAGCTGTAGCACTGTGACATCCAATCCTATCAGATCTCAGACACTAAGCAGGGTTGGGCCTGGTTAGTACTTGGATGGGAGATCGCCTGGGAATACCAGCTGCTGTAGGCTTGGGAGAAGGACCTGGCAACCCATTCCCAAGAAACAATCAGCCATTGAAAACCCTATGAGTAGCAGAGAAGCACGACAATAGTGTTTCATCTGTTGTACATAGAGTCGCTGTGAGTTGGATACCGACTCGATGGCACCTAAGAAGAACAGCAACAACTATGCAAGATATATATATATATATATATATGTATATATATATATGTATATATATATATATATATATATATATGCATGATATCTATCTGTCTATATCTATCTATGTAACTAGCCATGCTTATACTCTTTCTCTCGTGCTCTCTCCCTCTTTCTCTATATATATTTGTAAAGGGCCTAGCACATAGTAAATATTCAATGACTAGTAGCCGTTTCTATTATAGTGAAATTAAAAAAAAAATTTGGGTAAAATTCTCTAATATCAGAGACTAGAATACAAAAAGAGCACTAAAAACATGTGAGAATTACTGAGAAACTTTCCAGATAAAAAGGCATTCATGTAGGAAAGATGAGATTTCTTGGCTATGTTATGCTATGGACATATCAACATTATACAAAAATGACATTATTTTTCTAATAACAAAGAGCATCACTCATTCCCTAGACTCAAACAGCCAACCATACTCTGGGGAAAGGCATATATTATGTTAGCAACTCAGAATAGAAACTCCCTTTGAAAGCTGCTCAATAAAGCGCCCTTAATGCCCTACACATAAGGCAGGGCAACATGTTTTGTAGTTAATGAACCTAGAAGCTAAGGCTGATGGGGTGGCTTACAAGGCAGTGCTGCTTCCTCGATGCTACAAGGTAAATTAGCATCAAGTCCTCTGTAGCGAAACTTTCAATAAAGAACCAATTATATAAGGCATTAAGCCTTTCTCTAATTATAGCTATAAATATAGATAATCAAGTCATTTTGAGTACTAAAATCAATTTTACTGTTTATGCTCTTGCCATGCTATATATTTAGCTATTGACTTTTAACTTGAAGACATAAGCAGCTGGTGAAAAATACCATTTGAATACTAATTATGTTGTCATGGGGAATACCAATAAATGCTGCCTGTAGGAGAGTTAATGAGGATTGAAAACAGTATAATTGTTTTACCCAGTAAAACACTATACATGGGGAAAGCCTTTGATTTCATTTCATAAATTAGAACTTAAATAATTTTCCTTATCTATTTTTAGTGGTGTCATCTCTATAATAATAAAATTCTTTTTAAGTGCTTAGTTGCTGGTTTGGGGCTGGAGTTCAGAGGGAGCTTTCCACCCTGACTCTCAGGTTTGCACTTTGTGTTATATGGATAGATAACAAAATGGGCTTACAAAGCCTTTGTATTCCCTTACCCAACCATAAGCACAGATGATGACCACAAACACCTGGTAGTACATGGTGCAAAGAATGGTTGTTGTTGTTAGGTGCTGTCGAGTCGAGTCTGACTCACAGCAACCCTCATAGGGTTTTCAATGGCTGACTGTTTCGGGATTGCCTTGGGAGTGGATTGCCAGGTCCTTCTCCCATTTTTGTGGTTCTGGGAATTGAACTCAGGACCTCAGAGACTGCAGCACAGCACTCTACCAACTGAGCTAAATCCCAGCCCACAAAGAATGGTAGGCCTGCTGAATTGTCTCTATTCTACTTGCATCTCAAGGACAGGAAGTGACTCTGGCCCCTAAGAAAATATGGGACAGTGAACAACTCTCTTCTCTTGTGGAGGTAAAGTAAAAAGTAGAAAGATAGGCTAAAAGAGTTCCCACCCATGCCTGTAATCCCACCATTTGGAAGATTGAGGTAGGAAGATCATGAGTTCCAGGTCAGCTTGGGCTACACAGTAAATTCTGGGCCAATCTGGGTTACACAGCAAGACTGTGTCTCAAAAACAACAAATAAATATACAAAATAAAAATTAAAGATAAAAAATGAAAAGAACTCCCACCCATACTCCATGTATGCAAAGAAAAATAGAAGGCTACATGAGTCCCTCATTAATCCCTTCTTTGGTTCTCTTTATTTTCTTATTTATTCATATATATAACTATTCAGTCATACAAAAATACTTATTGATCACCTCTGGTCACTTATTGAGATATGTATTTACTCAGTCTGCTGGTTTTCATATGGTCAGATCCAGTGTGAGTATATCTTAAATTGAAGGCAGACTAAGGAAAATTTCCAGATTTAGGGAAGCAAGGTAGTGGTGGTGGTGTTAGGCATTATGGAGTTGGTGTCTGACTCATAGTGACCCTACGTACAACAGGGGAAATACTATTGTCAGTGCTTCTCTGCTATTCATAGGGTTTGCAGTGGACAAATGTTTCTTTGGGGGATGGGGGAGTGGGCTGCTGGGTCCTTCTCCCAAGCCTACAGCACTTGGTGTTCCCAGGAGGTCTCCCGTCCAAGTACTAATGAGGCCCGACACTCTTAGCTTCTGAGATCTGATGGGATCTGACACCACAGTGTTAGGACTGCAGGCAGGAAACAAGGTAGGGGTGTTTTTTCAGAGTTAGTGGGCCTACTAAACATATGGGATTTGTTCTAGGAATCTTATAAATATGACTTCATTGATTCCTCAGAGAACCCCATGTGTGTTAGGTAAATCAATTTTATAGGTGAAGCAAATGGGATTTTGTCTGGCTCTGTGTATGACTTGCCCAAGGTCACACAGTTTGCAGGAATTAAAAATCTATGTCCTTAACCTTCAGCTTCTTTCAGGTTTCTTTGTTTCCCAAACAGATCTAGTAGCAGAAAAGCCAGAGCTCATTCTTCTGTCCTCACAAAAGGCTCTTGTCCCAATTTTTGTCTGTTTTCTTTCTTCTGGCATCTTTTGTGAAAATGTACTTTTTTTTTTTTCAAGTCACCAGGAGCACGGAGTACTACATTTCAGATGAGACCAGGGACTCCTCAGTCAGCACCCAGAGATCAAGAGCACTTGGCAGAAATCTGGCCAAACTTGCTTCTGGTTAAGGAAACATAAGTAGTTTTGCTTTCCATTCCTCTATAATACTAGGAGCTCAGAAAGGGTTAAAAGGGAGTTTCTCTATTTTTGTCTTCTATTTTCTAAGCCTGGAATTTCCCAAAGTATGTCTTACGGGACAATTGTCCTATAATCAAGAAAACTATGTTCAATTATGTTTGAGGAATTGTATACATTACTCCTCCATAATGGTTCACAACGTCCATTAGCACAAAAAAGGATCTGAGAAGTCCTATAACAAACCAATAGATGCATAACCTTCCTGTGGCCCAGGCTTTTCATCTAAACCTTTATGTCCCTTGGAATGCTGTCTCCACCTACTCTGAGGAAAAAAGTCCCACTTAGCCTCTAGGTTCCAGATCCATCCCCAGAGTCTGATTTGGGAGAAGCCCAGAGAGTTTAAAGCACCTTCTTAAGTACATACTAAGAACCTTTAAGGTTATTCTAACAACCGTCTCCTGAATTAGCTTCTACTATTGAGATTTTGTAGGTAAAGTCTCAAGTTGGAGTCTAGGTTGGAGCTTTCCTTATTCAGGAACCCAGGGACTAAAATGTGTTCCCACCAGCAAAATTAACTTAGCTCGCCAGTTATTTATATTGATAACTTTATGTAGCTAATGACGCAGGTCATAGCAAGGCATATTTAAATGAATGCCCTCCAAATAATAACTTTATTTGAAATTTTTGAAGAAGTTCAGCTGATCTTCCCTGTGCCCTGGACAGTCCCATTATCCATGAAGCAGGCTTAATGGGCCACTTGCTGGGTCAGATGGTTCTGGGGTCTCCTTTAAAATTTAACCCAAGCCCCATTTACTTAAGTCTATCCCATTTTCTTTGGCTTTTTAACCTGGTTATGATAAAGTGGATTTGGACTTGCAAGAGAGGGATGAATGACATTCTTCTACTAAGATACCAATAATCAACAAATTTTAAGGGTTGGTTACATTAACAAACAGGAACAATTGATAAAGAGGGGCTTATAGCAGTTATTTTGCATTTGTAATAAACTCCATTATGACCCTTCTTAAGGGACAGTAAAATCCCAATAGAAATCATGAACTTATCTGGAAAATATTAGAATTATTCCAGAATATACTGGAAATAATTTAAATATTAATGACATACTAAAAAAATTCCCAGGTTCTCAAACACAACACAACAAAACAAAACAAAAATTCTATGCTGCTGGCAGGTATAATAAAATTAGAACCTTAGGTGGTTAAAATACCAACATCACAGAAAATAACATTTCACATCTTTATTCCTGCTGTTGCAAACATTACGTATTTTACCCTATAAAAGGTGTATGTTTTCTCAAACAAAAAAAATTATATTGGTTGTTTATCTTGTGAGGCACTTTCTAATTCCAGAAAACAAATCCCGCGAGAATAGTGGGTCATACAGGTTTCAACTTGTACCTTAGCCAAAAGTGGGAAATTGTCAGTGGATTAAGAACACTGTGCCCTTGCAACCTCTTTTTATAAGCCAGATGAGTCCAGGGTCACCAGCTTGCACTTGGCCCTTGCTTCTGAGCAGTCTGTTAAAACCCAAGGTGAGATGATTTTCCACATCACATATACCCATGGTGAAAAGTGGGAACTCACTCCCATGTTGGGAAACCAGAATTCCATCTGCAGTGTTAGGCAGGGGCAGAAAGACATGCACACAGTGGCCTCTGTCTGTGTCCCCTTGGATGCAAGTGCCATCAGTCTTGGCAAGGTCATGCAGTTCCAGCGCAGGTCTGTGGCTGAAAGGAACCCCCCTTGGAAAAACCAAACCAAATTGTTGAGTGGAATCTGTGGCGGCCAATCACCTATTCACTCTGCTGGTCAAGTCTGGAATGATGTCATCAGTCACAGCAGAGAGAACAGGTGGGCCATTTCATCTGGGGACTCTGGACAAATGCATGCTTTTCTATAGTCAAGAGAGCAATGGCAGCTCGAATTCCTGGGGCCTCCAATCTATTTCTTTGGAATTACCTGGCTTGCTAGTTTTACTCAAGAGTGGCAGGGTCATAGCAGTATTAGTTAGGGGAATATCAAATGTTCTGATGTGGATAAGAGGTTTTGTGTCCTGAAAGAATGCATGTTTCAAGGTGATAGAATGAATCTTTTCTTTTATGATTCAGGATGACAGCTGAAACAGTAACATTATGGGAAAATAGAATATGCACTGAGTGCTCATATCTCCCTGGCTTTTCTCCCATCTCTGTACTTTGCTTCAGATCATGTACTTTTTCTGAGCAGCATTTTCGTACATATAAAGGAGGTGAACCCTATTCAATGATTCATTCACATACAAGTGAGAAAGAGCTTTGAAGATCTTGGGACAAATTCCACTTCTCATTTAACATCTTTTGAGGGCCAATGATGTTCAAAATATAGGATAAGGCGCATACGTTGACGACGAAACCACACAGAATGGTGAAGACAGTCTGCTTGGCTGTACATGGAGTCCCCTTAACTTCTTGTGCTCACTGAGTGGGATCCAGCATATAATAACAGTCCAATCCCATGCATTTCCCAGCACATATCCATCAAATCTAAACTTTAAACTTGACTACATCTATCTGTCTCACCCAAGTCCAAGGTATTTATTACAGGGATCACCCACTTCAGGAATTTAAACAATGTTCAGACCAAGGGAAAATTCCCTACCAGGGTTTTAAACTCTGGTTCTCCCCTCTCCAGCTGGCTAGCAGAGCCTGGCATGAAAGCAAGTGAACCAAGCAATTCCCATTCTCCCTTCCCTCAGTCCCTCACCCCCTAGCCTCTTTAACCCCTCCCTGCCCAACCACATGGATTTGCATCATTTACAAAAAAAAAATGCAGTGGGTTGGTGCCAAGCTGGCTAGAGGCCTCCAAGGGACATGCAGGGTGGTAAGAACCATCCTCCCATCCCCTTCATGTCAAGCTCTGCAGAAATCAAATAAATAGATTTAAATGAGAAGATCATAAAAAGGTATTTCTTGTCTCTCCCTCTCCTGCCTCCCGCTAAGTACCCCCCTCAACTATCTAATAATAGCCTATTAATTCCAGCCAGCTCAGGCTGTCTGAAGTGTGGTGTGTGAGCTGTGGCTGCAGCAATCAGAATTGCGTGTCTAGTTATTTCAAGCATTCCCTGTTGGCATGAAGAAAGGCTGGTTTGTCTGCTCCAGGCCACTGCAGCTGAGATCACTATTGATTGATATCTGAATGCACAGGGCTGGAAACTTCTACAGCTGGGATAGCAGGAGCAGGCGGAGCTTAGTGTTTAGAGGAGGGAGAGGGTGAGGTGGGTGCAGGGAGGGTGGGGAAAGGTAGGATGGGTAGGGACCATGTCACTCCTGTAGTGTGAGGTGGCAATCTGAGCTATGCCATCTCATGCTTACCCAGAGCACTGCTTCTAACTTCACTGCTGCAATAGGTGTTGCCAATTCCCCAAGGGACTCCACCCACCACTGCACAAGAGCAGTTACAGAGTCACTGTCTCTGATACCATATTTTGACAGGGGAGTTAAAAGTATAAATGGCTGTGGGTGGAAGTGTCTTTGCTCTCAACCAGTTGTATATATCTGGGTGATTTTTTCAGCTCCCTCCTCATAAAAACAAAATAACAACAACAAAAAAAAACCTTTAATGGAATAGAATTCAAAGTTCCTACTTTGTCCTATCTTTAGCAACCTCTTCTAGACTGAAAAATGACAAAATGAAGTGGACCCATGATATATAGATTACATATCTTCATAGCTTACTCTCTGTGTATGGCAAAATCCTGCAGACATCACGGGAACCCAGTTTTTCGTAGAGAATAATGGTTCTTATTGGAAAATAGTGTTTAATACAAATGTGGATACAGGTTTTATTTTCTTACTTTTTGCCTCAAAATATAGGTGGGGCTGGTCCAGGCATAAGAAAAGGAATTATGGCACAGAGAGAAATAACTAATTCCCTCCCACTTAATAAAAATAAAGTTGATTTGAGTGTATGGGTCTTATATACTTATTGGGACTGGAGTAAAGCCCTTTCTCTCCCACACCCTGTCAATTCTTGGGGTTGAGCTTGGTTTTCAAACACTGAGGTCAGACTGGAGGAGGGGAAGATGGAAGGGGGAGCCCATTGGGGAGATGAATTTTTGTTAATCCTGACTCTCTGACTTGGGAGTAAATGAATAGATTTGAGAGAGAGTGGGCTGGGGTCTGAGTGAGTATCCATGAAGGCTTGTTTAGGCAAAATGCTAATGTAGCACTGTAGCTCTTAAAATCTATCTAATTATAGGACCCTTAACAAGAATGAAGAGCTGATCCACATGGCAGAAACCAACTAGGAGTCACCAATGATGGTGAGGGGGTAGAGGCCATTCCAGGGGCACAGACGGACTCGCAAGGAGGACCAATGAGTAATACAAACAATTGCATCAGGTCTAGCCAAAGAGCCCTCAGACACTTCACCAAAACACCACTGGCTTGGGTGGTTTGGAAGCCAGGCTCAACCTCTGCTCTCTCTTCCAGTCCTGCTGTCCTGGAATGTGACTGCTCTGTACACTTGTGAGGGGTTCCAAGTGGCATTGGCTTCAGGGTCCCCTGGCTAGGGTATCAGAAGATTCTCTGCAGAGATGACAGTTTGGGGAGAGCTGGAGAGCTCACACTCCTATGAAGGAATGCTGGCAGAGAGGACATCATGGGCAGCTGCCTCTCTGGCCAGGCCATGGGCAGGCAAAGAGACAGAGATGAGGGCCTCCAGGAAGGGAGCACAGTCCTTCTCCTGCCTGCTTCCCTGCCCACCATATCAGGCTGACCCAGGGATTCCTATAAAGCAGCAGTAGCAGCACAGCCACCACAGTGGAACCTGGCAGGTGGCAAGGAGCCACCATAGCTTGCCTGCCTGTTCCCAGGACTCAGTGTAGCAGGGGAAAGAGGCAGGAGTCTGTCCTGTTGAGGAGGAGCCCATGGGGCCAGCTGTGGAGACTGTTGGCTAAGTAATTGATATTTGAGGTCAGAATCTCTGCAGTAGGTCTCAGAAACCTGCATTTCCATATTCCCCAAGTGATTCCTACATGTTCACTTGACCCAACAGTGACTGTCCCCCTGGAATTTGCAGTATAGCATGTGTGTTGGGGTTGCAGTGAAGTATGTGGGAGTTGTGAAGTGTTGCATTCTATGGGGAAATAGAAAGGAGGCAGATGCACAGGTGTATTGGCATGTCAACCAGGGTGGCAGGAAGGTTGAGAACCTCCCTGATACGGTGGGGTTTAAGTAACGACTTGGAAACAGTGCAGAAGGGGGCAGGTCCACATCTGAGGGAAATGCCTTCTGTGCAGAGGGAATAAGCAGGACAAGGGCCAAAGGCATGTGTGTGAGAGTGACCATGAGCAGGACACCAGGGCCAGCAGCAGGGGGTGTGCGAGCCAAGAGCTAGCAGAGGACACATGGTGAAGACACTATTTAAAAACCACGAGAAAATGGTGACAACTCCCAGCCTCCTCTGGAGAAGCATCTGGGTTCAGGGGTTTTGTTCAGGATCAGATAGAAGCACAGGGTGTGAGTCAGAGTGTCTTTAACTTGTGTAAATGGCATTCCTGCTGGAGGACCTCTGGTCACAATGGTGGACATTAGAAAGTATCATCTAGTGTGGTGTTTGCCAAGAGCTACATGTGTGGAGCAGATAACATGCTATAGCTCTTCAGGGAAGGACTGGGTGGGGATTATAGATACCTTCCTGACATGGGCCTTGCCTGATCCCTATTAGGTATCAGATAGTACCTTTAAGATGGTGTAGGACAGGGGTCAGCCTAGAAGGCACTCCTTCCCACATACTCTCTGGAAACCCCACGTGGACTCCCCAGGCTAAAGAGCTATTTCTAGACGATGTGCCCCATGCTCTTGTCTCTACTCCCTCAGCAGCTCCCTTGGGTCCTCATTCTTCGCTCAGCCTCTGGATGCTGGGTTGGCACTTGCCATGCCTTGCCCTTAACTTCTCACTGTCACCTTCCAGCACTAACCTTGGCAGCTGCCACGGGCCTGGCTTTAGTGTCACATGGAACATATCACCTGTTTGCAGCATCCTGGCCCTGAGTCTACTAACCACAGTTCCTCCCAGAATGGCCTTGACATTTCATCCGGCATAATTAAGAATGGATAAGTGAAAGGATGTGAAGAGACACTGTTTACCACCCAGACTACTGAGGAGGGAAGTGGCAGGAGTTTTTGAGGAAAGGAGGAGTATCCTATTCTCCTTGAAGTTCAAAAGCAGAGTAAAGGAGTAGCATATTGTGGCCTGTTCTATAGGAGGATGGACATGTTCCTTCCAATCAGCCAGGCCTGGAGTAGATATCAAATTCTGCTATATTTAGGTGTCTGACCAGAGGCCGAGTTAATGACATTAAGGTTTATTTTTTTTATCACTTGTAAAATAAGGATAGTACTGCTCAGAACAGTGGAAATAATAAAATATATAAAACACTCTGTGTGTGAGAAGGACATGACGGACATATAGTTAAACACAGAGTTGGTTTTGGTTTTTACTATTATTATTCCTGCTAATAACAAGTACAAAAGCTTCCCAGAGATCACATCCTATAAGGTGTTGGTTAAGGAGGTTAATGTCAGAGGGGTAAAGAGCAAGGCCAGGTGGAGACCCTCCTTGGTTCTTCTGCTGGCCCCTCTTCCTGGTCTCAGTGTACATCTGGGTAGAGTTTGCACTTCCATCATGTGTTCCCTTGGTGCGCTCTGTTGGTCGTCTGTATGGACATCTGTGCCAAGACAGGCCGATTGGGTCTGTGTGAAGACTCAGGCTTGGGGTGATGCGACCCAGCTGTGGACAACCTCTTGTTTCAGAGACTTGGCATCTTCTCAGAGGGATACGAAATGAAGAAAAGAACTTTTGCTTGGCAGTTTGCACAAAGTGAAATGCCAGCCTTGTGGATTTTTCCCTTTCTGTTCACCCTCTGTTTATGGAAAATGAATCATATGACTCACGCACAAACGGAGAGGTAGCTTGGGGATAAACAACACAACTTCCTGGACTGCCACTGGTTGCAATGCACATGGTCCTGCTGGTACAACCATTGCTGCAGACCTTTGGTTTGCAGAGCCTGCTGGGCAGAAGGTGCTGCTGAGGTCAGTGGGAAAACACAGGCTCCTGGCCTGTCCACTGGCTTAATTATATTGGAGACAGGATTCTCATCTGTACCTGGCTCCTTCCCTGATGTGAGTCAAAATCACTCACTGGATCCAGTCTCTGCCTCTCTGGTCCCTTACCTCTTCCAATGCAGAGACCAAGAATAAAGGCCAGGGGCAATGGAAATGTGACAACACCGCTGGGGATTTCCACTTTCAACAGGAGGCTCACAGGAAGCCCCCAGGCCATTTCCTGGTGCCAGCTCCTACTTTATGACCCCCTCAAACCTATTCCTTGGGGTTCAGTCCCCATCACTCTTGCTTTCCATCTCTTCAAGGTCCAAAAGTTAAGTTTGAAACTTGTTCTTGTTTCCAGGGATTTATGTCAACTTGAGGAAATGAGGATATGTGTGTGTGGAGTAGGTAGGGGGAGATAACTAGAAATATTTAACACATTTCACAGTCTAGGCTTTAACACATCCCTACACATCCTCATGACTTCCCTCACTGTGACATCGCACCTGCCTTAGGATCCGTTACTCCCTTCTCTGTTCTTACAGCTCCTATGATGACGTTGGCATTCACACTGGTAATTATTTGCTTAGGTTTCTACCACTCCAGGACAGGGAGTCCATGGAATCACCCGGAATGCATCGGGAGCTCAACAGATGTGGATCAAATGAATGAACAATGCCTTCACTAATCACTATTTCCTTTGATACCAAGAGCATTCTGAAGACATTTCCATTATTTTTTAAAAGATGGAGAAAAGAAGACATGTAGAGGCCTGAGTCTCAAAACAAAAGCAAGCTCCCAGGACCCAGATGATGGCCTTTAAGGTCACTTCTCCTCAGTACAACTGCCAAAGACCCATATAGATTGACCAGATTGGTGGACTTAAAACCTCTCTCTTATTAACACAATCTCTACAGGCTAAGCTTCCTCTAGCTTGTTAGATGGACTGCAGTCCATGAACTGACTCTGAGCATCATGGAGGGCGCCATGTGGAGCCAGCCTGCTTTTGTCCCCTGCCTCCCCAGCATTAGCATCTTCAGGGGCCCTGCTGAGGCAGCCAGTGTGCCATACCTTCCCTGCCAGAACAAGTGGGACAAGGCAGCTCCTCTCACCATCCGTCTATCATCATCACCTACAATTCAAGCATTTGGGATGGCTAGGTGGTGTCCCCAGGATCTCCCACTGGGTACTGCCTTCCTCACATCTTCTGCTCACCCTGGCAGCCTCCACCTGCTTCCTCTCTCTCTCTCAGTGAATGTGCTGCTTCATACTTTGTAAAGAAATGTATATATATATGTATATATGTGTGTATATATGTATATATATGTATGTATGTGTGTGTATGTATGTATGTATGTATGTATGTATGTATGTATATATATATAGGTCTAGGATTTAGCTCAGTTGGTAGAGCGCTGCGCTGCAGTCTCTGAGGTCCCGAGGTCAATTCCCAGCACCACAAAAATGGGAGAAGGACCTGGCAATCCACTCCCCAGGCAATTCCAAAGCTGTCAGCCATTGAAAACCCTATGAGGGTCGCTATGAGTCGGATACCGACTCGAGGGCACCTAAGAACAACAACAACAATATGTATATATAGCACACATTTATAACATATAATATGTATTTGAAATAAATTCATATAGTTTTCACACTAAGCTCACAAAGTAGATCTAAGTAGATTTCTTTCTGTATGTTTGATCGGGAGGCAGTTGTTTGAAGAGAACAAAGAAACTCTGCTTGGTTTAAAGTCAGAAAAGATGTGCAACAAGGCTCTTTCCTTTCACTATACCTCTTTGATCTCTGTGCTGAACTGGACTTTATGAAGAAGAACACAGCATTAAGATTGGAGGAAGACTCACTAACAATCTGCGTTATGCAGATGACACAACTTTGCTTGTTGAAAGTGAAGAAGATTTGAAACATTTACTGATGAAGATCAAAGAACATTGCCTTCTATATGGATTGCGCCTCAATACCAACAAAACAAAAATCTTTGCAACTAGGTCAGTATGCAACTTCATGATAAATGGAGAAAAGGTTGAGATTGTCTAAGATTTTGCTTTACTTGTTCTACAGTCAATACCCGTGGAAGCAGCAGTCAAGAAATCAAAAGCCGCGTTGCATTGGGAAAAGCTTTTGCAAAAGACCTCTTTAAAGTATTGAAAAGTAAACATGTCACACTGAAGATGAAGGTGCGCCTGACTAGTGCCATGGTATTTTCATTTGTATCATGTGGTTGTGAAAGCTGGATCTTGAATAAGGGAAGCAGAAGAATGGATGCTTTTGAATTATGGTGCTGGAGATGAATATTGAATCTTGGACTGCCAAAAGAACCAACAGATCTGTCCTAGAAGAAGTGCAACCAGAGTGCTCCTTGGAAGCAAGGATAGCTAGACTGTATCCCACAAATTTTGGGATTTGTCAGGAGGGATGAATCCCTGGAAAAGGACATCATGCTTGGGAGAGTGGTGGGTCAATGAAAAAAAGGAAGGCTCTCAACTCTCAACTAGACACATTGACACAGTGTCTGCAACAATGGACTTAAACATAAAAAAGATCATGTGCCTGGTACAGATTCAGGGAGTGTTTCATTCTGTTTTACATAGGGTTGTTATGAGTTGGACTTGATGACACCTAACAACAACAACAATGTATTTGATGCTACCTTTCTTTCTTCTGTTAAATAAGTAATTATTAAATTTCTAGGATATACCAGGAACTGCTGTAGTTACTGAGAATACAGTGGTGGTCAAAACAAGAACTAGAGAGATTCAGTGACTTCTCTAGAGACTCCCAACAACAAATAGAATGAACTGGAATTTGAACACACATTGCCTGATTTTCTACTTCAGGACTTTATATAATAGTAGAGGGCTAAGAGCACTTACTACAACAGCCAAAAACTCATATGATAGAGTTTGTCCTAAAAATATGCTTACAGTTGAATGAAAAAATGTGCCATGGAGATGTAGGAATTGAGGAGGTGATTGCTTCTAGCTGAAGTTACCTGCAAAGGTTTCAAGTGAGTGAAGTTTTATAGTCTGGGTAGGATTTTAACTGAAGAAAAAAACATTAAAAGGTCTTCACAGGCCTAGATTGTTCAAAATGCTCTTGAAGACGGTGTCCAAAATGTTGTTGCCTTCTGTGTGTTTTGCACTGGGAGTAGTAAGCAGTTAGGATGGAAAAAGACTATAGGAGTGTAGAAGGTTAGAGCAGGAAGCAACCTCAGAGATCATCCCAACCCGGGAAGACTTTGATCTGAGGGCTTAATGCTGGTCTGTTAGAAGTGATTCTGTACATGGTTTTGAAGTTCATTAGTGCTCAGAGGGAAAAGCCAAAGGTCAATTAATGCTGAATTGCAAGGGCACTGTCAGAAAGTGGTGGTGCCTGAGTGCTATTCCTCTGGCATCTTTGGTCTTATCCATTCACTTCATTCCACATTCAAGGAAACTAAGGTCTAGGGAGGGAAAATAAGACTGCACAACTAGACTGCAGCACAACCAGACTAGAGCAACCACCAGCCTTCCCCCTCTGCATTAAGCAGTTAGAAAATCTGGTGCACTTGAACCATCAGGTAGGTGAGAAGGAAGATCTGCCAAGTTTTTCAGCAGGAAGATTGCATTGAAATGATGGCAAGAATGTGCAAGGCAGATTGTTATGGAATAGCAGAGCCAAGAAGGCTTACATGAATTCCAAAGTGGACCTGAGAATCATGTAATAGGACCTGAATTAGCGCAGGAGAGGTAGTAAGGATGAATGAGTGTGATCACAACAGAGAAGGAACAATTCTTGTTGTTACTAACAATCCTGACAGTATTGTTCACAAACAGGATCAAATCCCTGTTCTGGATAGTGATGCTGAAAAGAACATTCCCCCAAGAAAAAACAGACTAATCCCATGTTTAAACAATCATTGTATGCTGTATTCCAGGCTAAAGTTGCCTGTTTTTCTGAGTGCCAAACACCCATAAGAAAACTTAAAAAAAAAAAAAAAGAGCCCGATATCTTAATGTTTGGTTTATACGACGCCACACAGCTAACCAGAGGCACAAGAGGGCATGTGGTGCTGACCCTTGGTGTGGGCATTTTATAGATTCCACTGGGACTTTCAAAAGTTTTGGTGTGGACCATGTTACCAAGACAACATGTATTTGTATCCTTTTGGCAAAGCTGCTTTGCTTGACAAGGAGATGAAACAGAAAACAGCCCTTTCTCATTCAAATAAAATTCTGCTTAGAATAGCAAGCAGCCTATATAATATTATTTTTTGGTAATATAAAATACCAGCTTATATGAGAACAATTATGATTTCATGGAAAACTGTGGATAATTTTGAAGTATTTTCTAAAAGGTATTTGTGATTGTTAAGCCATAAGCTAGAAAATGATCACACGTGATATCATAGAAACAGATCCCATGTGACCTTGGGAGAATCTACATTTGGATTTACTCATCTTTAAAACGTTTCACAGAATGACAGGTATATAGTAGGTAGAGACTCAGGATCAATTTCCATCCCATGATATTGACATGAAGCAATAGGCTTAAAGTTTATGAAGCAACATTTCATTTGACAAAACTCAAGTTGGGTAGGCTGGAAAACATTGCCCAGTGCCACCCAACTAGCAAATGGTGGGAGCCAGGTTTGAACCTATGCCTTTTGGCTCAAAGTCTGATATGCTTTTTACCAGACCATATTGAGGCTTGTACAATACTTACGCTAACAAGTATATTTAACTGGTTGAATAGATTTTTATTGAGAAACAAACTGATGTGTGATCCTGAGAAATGGGTGAACTGTATAATGTTAAGGCTGAAGAATAACTGGGATCATACCCTTTTTTCAACTTGCAATATGAGGTGTGGGGGGGTATTAGTCTACATTAAAGAGACTTTACTATTTTTAAGCAAAGAGTCTTTCAGAACTTCCAGGTTGTTGGTATTACAGAAGCTGTGCTTTTGGTTCGTCTTTTTTTTTTTCACTTTAATTTATTCGCTTGTTCATTCCATCATTCATGTATCCTTTAAACATTGATCATGTACCAGGTTCTGATAACGGCTGGAGAATAAGGTGAGATATACAATCCCCACCCTCAAGGAGCTCACAGGTTGGGTAGAAACAGACAAACCAACAGTGAACTATGACATGCATGAGAATAGACGCCATTGAGATGGGCAGGGCATTACAAATATTCAGGATGAGCATCTGACTGAGACCAGGAAGTGGGAAAATGGGCAGAGAAAGATTCTCTGAGAATCCATCATCTAGGCTGAAATCCACAGTGGGATCAGAGGTTGTCTGGGATCCAACGAAGGGGAAGGTCTTCTGGGCCAAGGGAGCTGTAGATATGAAGGCACAGGAGGGTGGGATAGCACAATGAGCAGAGTGTGTGGGTAGAGCTGAGGGGAATAAAAGGACAGAGCTGGAAATATGGATGGACGACTGGCCATGAGAGGCCTTGGAGCTGACATTTTATCCTTTGGTTCACCTGGAGGAATACTTTTTACATCAAAGGCATGCCTGCCATTGCTGATGAAGATTCATCTGAATTCTGTGATTATGTCTACAAACAAGAGCCCACAAACATACCCTCATACACACAAATCACATCAGGCTCTGCCTGTACCCCGAGTAGAGAATAATAAACGAAAGCAGTTTTACATGTCTAGATCATTTCTCCTTCGTGGATCAGAGTTGGTGTGTTCATTTGTGTAGCTGCATGTTTGTCTGGCTTGCCATCCAGTAATGGTGGATCAATATTCACGGGCATTGGAAGGCAAGGAAAAGAAAGGCAATCACTATTAGGCAGAGCTGGATGGACAAGTTCCCATTGTTGACCAGGCCTCATGGTACCACTATCTTTCACCATCCAAAAATGTCAACAGGACAAGCTACTTCTAAATTTCAGGTGCACACTACCTCTTTGGTCCTTAGTCAGTGGACACCTGCAGCCTAAGAGTGCATATTTCCAAGGAAACATGAGTATGGAGCACAAGGGTTAGAGAAAATGGACATGGGTCATGGAAGAATACCACAGATTTGTGTGTAGAGAAATTATGAAACATAGAGCCATGAACTACAAGAGCTGGAAGTTTTAGGAAGCAAGTTAAACAGCCCAGTAGCTAGGCAGGGCTTTGTGCCTCACTACATGACTATTACTACTTTCGTATATTGCTCAAGGCTGGACAGGATCAAGTCTAAATAGTGGCCAGAGTCCAAGAGAAAATCTGTATGTATAGTGGAGGTAATAACAAGTCATTTCTGCTTGGCTCTGCTCTTCGAAAATCTCTCTGTAAACTTTTATAGGCAAAATTGACATCTCAGATATAAAGTGGTTACTCGTTCTCATCCATCAAGGTTTAAATGTGTATTTAATAATGGAAGGGAGAAAATCTGTTTATGTCTGTTTTGATTTGTTCAAGCAGCAAATTTGGAGCATTAAATATTTCTGTATATTTTCTTAAGTTTTTCCATCTTCACTAAAAGTGCTATCAATGCAATTTGTTGTTGTTAGGTGCCATTGAATTGGGTCCAACTCCTAGTGACCCTATATAGGGTTGGGAATGGACTATCAGGTCCTTCTCCCATTTTATGCAGTGATGGGGATTGAACCAGGGCCTCAGAGTATGCAGAGCAAGCCTTCTACCAACTGAGATAAATCCCAGCCCATCAATGCAATAATTGTTTGTCAATTGATATAATTAGTCATTTGTGTTTGTTGCATACAAGTAGGCACTGGATTGTTTTCCCTTTACCAAATCCATGCGTTGAAGTCCTAACTCCCTGTACTATAGAATACAGTTATCCACAATTCCTGTGGGTACCAAAATATGTGGATGCTCAAGTCCTTTATATAAAATGGCATAGTCTTTGCATATACCCTATGTACATTTTCCTGTATACTTTAAATCACATAGATAGATAGATAGATAGATAGATAGATAGATAGATAGATAAATTTCCTTCTTTATTTTTTACTTTTGTGGAACTGGGGGTTTAAACCTAGGGCCTTGCATATACTTGCAAGTGTTCTACCACTGAGCTGCACCCTGAGTCTCCTTTTTTTATTTTTTTTTAATCTCAAGACAAGGTCTCACTAAGTTATACAGGCTGCCTCTGGCCTCAGACTTGGGCTTCTGCCTCTGCTTGCCAAGTTCCTGGGATTATAGGCATGTGCCACCAAGCCCAGTTTAGTTATATACTTAATGCAATGTAAATGGCATCCAGGTAATTGTTGCACTGTATTGTTTAAGAAATAATGGCAAGAATAAAAAGGACTGCGTCTGTTCAGTACAGAGGCAACTTTTCCTCCCAACATTTTCCATCTCAGGTGGTTTAAATCCATGACTATGAAACTCATGGCT
This sequence comes from Pedetes capensis, assembly GCA_007922755.1. NCBI lineage: Eukaryota > Metazoa > Chordata > Mammalia > Rodentia > Pedetidae > Pedetes > Pedetes capensis. Next base: position 299,290 of record VMDO01000082.1, on the reverse strand, counting down.
ATGGAAGTAAGACTATAGACCTATATTTTGAAATTTAAGTGTGACTAGGATTAAAAACAATGATAGAAATTTATTCATAGTGCTGGCCAATGAGGCTGTTAAATGGGTTCTTCTACATGGATCTTGTTGCTGTCTATATTTGCATTTTTTGCAAACCCAGTTGTCCAGTGTGCCCCCAGATTCTGAGCTCTGTCCCAGTTCTTCTACAAATTGTTTTATCTTAAATTAGGAAACCAATCATTTGTAAGGAATTCGTTTTCTATATAATTCCATGCATTTTTCTACTAAAATATAAAAGTTATTTAAATGTTTACTTAAAATATTGTCATTGCTTATTTCTATTTTATTTTCCTATGCAGATTAAGCAAGTACCAGAGATTGTATTAGGTGAATTCATCTTACTAGGTGTTGAAAGATGTTGTGTGTAATATGGAGAATTACCAAATACTTTGAAATCACTTATTTCATATATTATTAAATTGTATTATGTAGAGCCTGTAAATTTACACTGAGAGGTCAAATTAAGCAAGTGGGAAAGCTCCGTTTACACTCAGAAAATTTTAAATGAGAAAGTGTTCATTGTGCACTGACTCTGTACAAAGTTTCATATCAAACTGATACAGAGTAGGACACAAAAGGCAGACACTGCCTTCTTGTAAGGCACTTGCTAGGGCTTCCTCTGAACACTTAACAGGTAACAAAATCAAAGCAAGTTCTACCTCGAACATGAAACCTTAAAAAAATAGGAAAAGTCATTCTGAATCCTCTTAACCTTGCTGATGCCACCACAGAAGAGTCTGTTGTGTTTACACCATGGTAAGCACGTTAATGCCTAATCACACTTACTACTCTTAGCACACCTCTGTGATGGACAGTTTTAATCTTTATACAGAGAAGGATGCTGAACTTGAATAAAGCTAGGCAACTTTCTTGGCATCATTCTTAGTCCTTAAAGTGACATGCAGACTCCCTCTAGTTCTATTTTCCCTGTGTCATCATCACTATCTCAACTATTAGAGAATAAAAGAACCCTTTTATCCCTGAAAAGTAGTTAACAACATCAAGGAACTTCAACTCTAAGATTTGGTGGAGTTAGAACATATGCCTCTTCTGGGTTTAGACCTCTGTGTGTGGTTGTTGTTGTTGTTGTTGTTGTTTTCTTTCTTTCTTTTATTTTACAGACAAGTTCTCATCGTGTCACCCAGACTGGCTTAGACCAGGCTGGCTTTGAACTTTCCGCCAATCCTCCTGCCTCAGCCTCCCAAGTGCTGGGATTATAGGTATGCACCACTAGGCCCTGCTGGATCTTTGTTTAATTTGGTCATTCTGTCCTCACCTTCAAAGCATCATCACTGTTTCATTTCAAAGCCTGGGGGATGTGAGCTTTGGAAGTAGCCTACTGAGACTAGAATTTCAGAATAAATCAATAGGCGTCGTCCATGGAATTCATTGCAATGGGATTTTATACTTATCACTGCTTGGCTCCTAGACTCATTTAACAGAGGCCAATCAGCAGCTCCCATCTCTTATAAAAGTTTCCATAAGAGAAAACATGAGAGCTCTGTTCCATTTTTCCCTGGGATTCTTTATCTCTTATGAGCATCGGTAATCAAAGTGGCATTTACTAGCTTGGCAAATGAATAAACCTTGACTTTCCCACAAGTTCAGTTATAGGCACCAAGCTCTCCTAAAATTTCCATAGCAAACAGACAGCTGAGTGTTCTGTGAAAGACAGAAAGAAAGAAAAAAAAAGAAAGAAAGAAACCAGCTAACTACAAGGAAAAACAGTGTAACAAGGACCACACTGATCCTACATTAGTTTCTTAGTGACTTGCAAAGTTTGTACTTTTTATCATTTACCTTTCTCTCCACTACACCAACTCCTGGGGGAGGGTTCATTTTTTATTCATTCTGAAAGTTTACCATCAATCATCCTCTTAAAGAATTTGCCAGAAACTTGGACAGAACCTCATAATAAAATTGCAGAGACAGAGGACTAATTGATTTCTATAAATAATGTTTAGCTGTAAAGATATGAAAGGTGGTTAGAACCACATGTATTAATCTCCCTATTGCTCCATCTGTGTCTGCAGCAGCAGACTGTACCTTGACAAAGTACCCTGACTATTTTGCCCTGCAAACACACAGCAGGAGATTAACACCAGATGGCCCACCCCTCCCATCTCCCTACCCTGCTTTCCCAGCCGGCCCCCACCTCCCCTGGCCAAATACTCTAATTACCCTCCCCCAGCTCCTCCAGTTTATATCCTCTGATTTAAAAATTCAATTTCCATTACCATCCTGCTCTGACAACATGCAGAAAAGCTGACACTCCCCCATTTCTATCTGGTCCTCCAGTTTTCTGTGCAATAAACAAAAGTACAACCCAAATTTCAAATGCAAAAGCATTTAATCAGACTTTAAGACTGACAATATTCAAGAAAAAGCAGCAGCTACTGGTGCCCAAGTATTATTAATGTGTTTGTTTTGGAGAGGGGAAGATTAGAGGTTAGAGTATGTCCCTGATGGACGTTATCATGCATTGCTAGTTTCAATCATATGGCACAAAAACGCTCAGTAGGCTCTACTTGTTGATCTCATATGTTGTTGTTGTTAGGTGCCCTAGAGTTGTGTCCGACTCATAGCGACCCTCATAGGGTTTTCAATGGCTGACTCTTTCGGGATTGCCTTGGGAGTGGATTGCCAGGCCCTTCTCCCATTTTTGTGGTGCTGGGAATTGAACTTAGGACCTCAGAGACTGCAGCGCAGCGCTCTACCAACTTAGCTAAATCACAGCCCTGATCTCATATAAGATGGGAATAAAATTATATCTGGACAAAGATAATACTATATATTTTGTATTTATTTAAGAGGGGTTCTAGAACTGCTGAGAGCTCACAGAAGTGCTACCTCCTAGGGCCAACTGTGATCTGCTAAAATAAAAAGCAATTTAAAACAAGGTGAGGACTCTGTGGTAGATGCCCATTTCCAAATTACAAATATTAGGCCATTACAGACTCAAAGGTTGACTCATAAGGATACTATCTTTGCTGGTTTCGTTAGTCAGCTGGTTCCAATCCCAACTAAACAAAACAAAATGTCACACTTAGCATTGAATGTCATTTTCTGGCTATAGATTAAGTACAAAACAAATGATTACTTTTCCCTGGGAGAGAAGAAATATTGTTACACAGGACAGATTTCTTCTTTGTTGTCTTCCTTCCTTCCCCCACCTGCCAGACAACTCCTACATAGTGACAGGTAGATATTTTAAAACATAAGAGTGCTAGGGAATCTTTTTAATGAGGCAGAAAATAAATAAATAAATAAAATAAAAAATAAAAATAAATAAATTGATTTAAATAAAGTGATTCCATATCAATTTACTTTTTATAGTAATAAATAATCTTGATTCACATACTAGAAACATGGTCATGCTTTTAAAAGCTTTCACAGATACCTTTTTCTGTAGCTTTTCATGTGAGGCAGATCAAACTTTCTCAAAACTTTTATTTTAAGGGGAAAATGCATGCTGTCTTTCATAAATTTAAGTCCCAGTAAAGTTAACCACACTTGTAAAAAATCATTTATTTTTAGCATGTGCTCCTTCTGTAAGATACCTTCCTCTCCACATGCTGTCTAATGTCTGTCTTTACCACCTCAAATCTGCTGGCTTAATGCATTTTGGTAGTTTCTTATTTCAATGGTAAGCTCCCAGAAGGTAAGAGTGAGTCTAGCTTCTCTTGCTTTGCCTGGATCCCCGGTGTCTTAATGAAGGTTGCAAGCTTTCCTACCAGCCAGTGGTTTTAAAAATTTACTGACCTTTTCTTACATTTCCACTAACCATTTCTGCAATGGCTATAACCTCACCTAAAGGAAAGGGAACAGTTGATTGAACCCAGAAGTTTTCTTTCTTCCTTTTCTTTTTAAAAAGGGGAGGACAAGGCCATGATGGACTTGAGCTATAATGCTGCTTGATCTTACAGTTTCTGAACTATTCCTGGGAATCAGGCAATATCACTTTGGAGTGTATATGAGTGAAATTAGTTAGGATGTTGGGGTTGAATGACTGATTCAACCCAAGTCCATGGTCTTCAAATTACTGATGCATTCCGAGCAAGGGAAAAATGAGCACCTCTGTTTACTGGATCCATAGAAAGAGCCTACAGAGCTCTGAAACCCCATGGTTGATGGGTCTGGTGGATTATTTCGGATTACAAAAAGCTGGGGTGTTCTTCTTATAGGCTGTTTGGAAAGTTAAGCATACCAGGAAACACAGGGTACTGTATTTATATTGCCTGCAGGTGAAGAACTGTGTAACACTTTCCACTGCTAAAGGCAACAGCTCAAGTCTGAAACTGGGAGTCAAGAGAAACTCCTAAGGGTGAAGGAAACGCTCTGATTCCACATATCCAATCAAGGGACGCCTCCACTGCCTTCTGACCTATGGGCCGATTTCTATAAGCATATCCTGAAGCACTAGATCTAAAACTTCAAAGAAGGTAGATAATTTAGTTACTTGCAGGTTGAATGCCTCAGTAGGTTCACATGCTGGGGTGTCCTTATCTGTTTAAGTGCATTAAGGGGAAACTGGAGATCAGAGACTGAAGCCAACCTATGGACTTTTTGAGTGCCAGTCAGGGGAACTACATGGCCCCCTACACGCCTACTAAAATCATGAAAGAGGAGGACCCTTCAGATAGGACCTGAAAGCATTTGAACTCTGGTCTCTGGGAATAAGCAAATATTGTTTCCCTGTATGCTGGTGATGGTCATCTGGGATGTGAGAGGGTGTGCTCTGAGATCTGTCTATTTCCTGACAGGAGTGTCCTAGGCAGACAAACTCATCAGTACAATTAAGGCCCAGGGGTTTGATTGGCATTGCTGCATGGCCCATTTCCTGAGCCCTCCACTTTCCTTCTTATCTATTTTAGATAGCTGTTTTTGGGGTCTGCAATAACCAGAGACAGGGACTTAGTGTTCCTTTCTGCCCTATCCAGACTTCTACATGCAGAGTCCCCATGCTGCCCCTTCTCTGCCATTCCCCAGGGGGCCAGTGCTCTTCTCCTGACTGCCAGTGGCTGAGGTCTGTTATTGTGAAAGCCCAACATCACTGCACCCTCCCCAAGGGAACACTCCATCTTGCTGCTTTGGAGACTTGGCCTTTCCTTTCTGGCAACACCTAAGCTAAGTGCAACAAAGCCATGCCAATTAAGGGAGGAGGCCAATGTAGATCAGGGTCTGGCAAACATTGTCTTGAAAGGACAAATAAGTAAATATTTTGGCCTTTGTGGGCCAGACAGTCTTTGTGGCAACTACTCAGCTCTGCTGTCAAATTGTTGAAGCATCCATAGAAAGTACCTAAATGAACAAGTATGGCTATGTTCCAATAAAACATTATTTATTAATCCAGAAGCTGGATTTGGCTTGTGGGGCACAGTTTGCTGATTCCTGGTATAGAAGAAAGAATACTAATTGTAAGCAAAAAAACCCCTGCACCTTTAGTCACAATCCTGAACTCAAACCAGCTGCATGTCTTTGCATGAACCATTCCACTTTTTCCTTTCCAACCTCCTTCTTCCCTCAAAGGGATCCTGGCATCTCCAGCTAGTGCAAAGACCCTGAGATTTGTTCTCACAACAATGGCCATCATTTCAGGCGTCTGCTCAGAGATGACATATGTTATCTTTCTGCTTTCATCTTCATCACTTACAAAGCAAGCAATATGATTACTGTTGAACAGACAAGGAATCAGAGATCAGAGATGCACGTGTTACACAAGGGGAAAATGTCAAGGTCAAGATTCAAATCTAGGTTCATCTGACCACATCTAAGTATCCCAGACATGTGACTTCACACGGAGGCTGCTTTTTTCCCCAACTGTTTCACTCTAACCAACAAGCAGACATAGTTTCTGGAACACATTCCTCTCCATAAGTTTCTGGAGTGAGCAGGTGTTATCAATTCTGTGTAAGAATCTTTCTGATGGATTCCCACCTGTCTCTATCATGACCTTTGAGGCCCTGCGGACCTGTGCTAACTCTAACCCTTCTGATCTCTCCTATCTTCCCCATTCACTCTGTCTCAGCCTCCAGACACTTTTCATTGCATTAAACATGGCAAACCCACTTCCACGTCAAGAGCTCCATGTCCTTGGTACCCAGCCTGGAGCCTGCCCTAGTAATCTGGTGTTAGCATGGCTTGTGCTACAGTTAACTAATGCTGCAGATTTAAATGTCACCTCTTCAGAGGGGGGCTTTCATCCCCACTCTATCCAGAAAAATGAGACGTCCTTAGTTTTCAGTAATCACATGTTGATTGTTGAATAAATGAAAGAATATATTGTAATCAGATGACAGATCATAGATGGCTTGGGACTATGTGCTCACTATTCTGGGGTCAGAGATTCAGATCTATCAGCTATGAGAAGCTTTATTTTCTTGTCCCCAAGACAACTTGCTTGCCTTGATCAGAACAAATCAGGCTAAGACTTTGTCTGATTCTTCAAAAGTACCCAATACAGGAGAAGTGACACAAAACTGGGAAAGATTAGTGTCATGACTCTGAATGTCAGAATCAAAAGGGACCTGAGGGCTCAACCAGGGCCCAGCACTTCCAGCGTTCACTCTCTGAGCCTCTTGGCTCTGCCTCCCCCTGTCTGTAGCGCCCTTCTCTGTGTAGCTGTTGCTAACCTCTGTGGCCTTCCCTTCCCCAATCCTCCCCTTCCTCAGGCTGAGGACCTCAGAGAAGAACCTCAGGTGAGGAAGCACCATTCTTATCCAAATCCTGTCACTTGATGGATGGAGAAACCAAGGGGCAGAAAACTGACATAGCTCAAGTGAGGTCCCACTGCTAATTAGTGTCAGATCTGAGTCTAGAGCCTGAGTCATATGATCATAAACTGGTCCTAGCTCCACATTCCAGACAACCAATGGTGAAAATAACCAGCTAATAACATTCTGGGCTGCTCACTCAAGAGTCAGTTCAATTCTACCAATTCCACAAGCATCCACTGAGCACCCAAATGCACCTGGCCCAGTGATGGGTTAGATCTAGGGTGCAAAAATGAAAATAGTACAGTTCATATCCACAGAGAGTTTACTGGAAATTTGAACGCAGAATGAAAATAAGCTCAAAAATTTTTTTTATTGTTAACCAATAAGTTAAAAGGATAATGTAGCAGCCAGTTTAGAGTGCCTCAAAACACCTATCTCAGAACCTCTATAAACAGTTATGCCTAGATAGCCCTCTGAATGTGATATTAAAGAGACAAAAGGATGGAAGGAAGATAGGAAGGAAGGGAAAGAGGGAGGGAGGAAGGGAGGGAAAGAGAAAAACTGAAAAGGAAAAGTGAATGATGCCCTTGGCTTTTCTTTTCAATGCTTATCCTTATTTCTGCTTCTTTCAAAGACTGTAAGCTGCAAGATCATTCTTTAGAAGACTTTTAACACTGGCTATTTTAACTCTGAAGTCCAGGAGTGAAATAAAGGGGCTGAATTATTTCTCTTTCCCTCAGTATCCCCTACTGGGCCTTTAGCCTAGATATCGGTGATAAACTTCTGAATTATTCTAGAAACTTTTGGTTACTATTAACTGTGCCAGTAACAGACATTTCACTCATCAACCAAAGGCATATATGAGCTCTTCTGGACCAACCTGGGTCAGGGATAACGGATTTACAGTTAGGAGGGAGACAAAATGTCCAATCCAGCCCAGTCCCGATTCTGCCATACAGAGGTGAACTCCTATAAGAAGAACTCACTCCCATAATTAGAACAAATCTTTCTTCTTTATCATTATGACAAAAAAGGGAAGGAGGGAGGAAAGGAGGGGGGAAGAGAGAGAGAGAGAGACAGACAGACAGACTGACAGACTGACAGAGACAGAGAGAGAGAGAGAGAAGGAACGAATGAATACACTTGTGCAGAAATAAGGAGCAAGTGTTGGCACTAACCTGGAAATAAGCAATTCTTGGTTTCCGTATATTCGTAAAAATAAAAAGTCAAAGATAAGAGAGAAAGCAGAAAACATTTGTCTCTGGAAGCCTCTCCCCTCTATCCCTCCCACCCTCCCACCTCCGAAAAGACAAAGGCACACTTTACAGCCCCAAACTATTTTGGAATCAAGACTTGCCTGTGTACAGAAATGAAACCAGCTTTCCCTCCACCCCACCAAGGATGCTCATGAGCTTGCGCTCAAATTGACTCACCCACTCAACTCAAATTTTCCTGCCTGTTGAATGCAAAGCAATTGTCTCCAAATGCCAATAACGCGATGACATTCAGAACTGTCGTTTCCCTACCCGGTTTATAGATGCCTCCATGAGAGAGACACTCGGGGGGCCAGCTCCTGAGTTGAAAAAGGCTCCGGAGCTGGAGGGAAACCCCTTTGCAAACGTCCACATGGCTTGGTTGCCAAGGGAACCCTGGCTTTGTCCAGGGAGGCTGAGAATGGCTGCCTCTCCCACGGCCTGGCTCCAGGAGATCCCGATCTCTGAGCAGGGTCAAGATGAGAGGCAGGGGCAGGGTGGCACATGCTTGCTGACAAAGATATCACCTTCAAAGAATGAAAGAAATGGTGAAAAATAATGTCTTAGGAGGTGCATGGTGGGAAGGGAGCACACTTATTGATAATGCTCTGATCAGATTTGAGTTGCCCTTTGTGCCCCCTGAAAGGAGCCAAATTTGAATACATATCTGAAAGGAGACAGGGTGGGATAGACAGAGAGATGGGGAATGAGAGAAGGGAATGTTGAAAGGGGTGTATTTCTGGCTCCTCCTGCTGGATACTGAATATTAATCAGGTAAACAGTTGTTCAGTTAAGGTGCTTAGTTGAAGATTTGGACTGGACTATGTTGGCTACTGGATTGGTTGTAAGAAGTGTTTGGGAAGTTTCTTTCAAGTATGGTGGGGACCAGTGGGGAGATGACAGGCTCATTCTGGGAGTCAAGCAAGTTCTCACGTGGCTTGTACTTTAAAGGTTGGGGTTGTCTTTCCTTTCCTGAATAAACTCTCTTAGGGAATGTGCCAAAGGAGGCAGCCATGTGTGTGCCTATGTTGAAACACCTTTATCAAGGGTAGACCAGGTAGAACAATAGATGCAAAGTTTGGATGGACCCCGATTTCTAGCCTAGGGCTCGGGAAGTGTAGGCATGTAATAAAATGTTTGTTATCTAAATGGCTGCTGAAGGGAGACTTGTCTGTCCAGTAAGGTACAAGCACTTGGCAAATGGCACAGCTGAAACTTCAAGGACATGGTTTACCTATTGGCTGCAGATGAAGGGTAGGGAGAAGAGGCTTGAGCTGAGAGCCGATTCCCCTTGACCATGATGGCTTTTTAACATAGAGAATTCAAGAGAACTCTCTCTAAATGTTGCCACTGTCCAAGAGGGAAAAAAATAGCACAAAAATCAGGAAAAATAGTAATTGGGGCCTTTATATCTGATCTGTGCTAATCATGGGGTGAGGCTCTTCACATTAGTCTACCCTGAGACTACTAAGAAAAATCACACACACACACACACACACACACACACACACACACACACCATTCCCTGCAAGATGATATCTTATGTTGTTCATCTTCTAAGCCTCAGCCCTGGCATCAGTTGCTCCAGGAAGCTTTCATCACTATGCTCAATCTCAGCTTTCACAGCAGCTTTCTACAGATTCACTGGTTTAGTCATTGGTTCATGTATATACACTCACAGAGATGGCCCTTGTATTAGTTTGTTTTCCATTGTTATAACAAAATATCTGAGGCTGGGTGACTTATAAAGAAAAGAGCTTTATAGTTTAAGAGGCTCAAGAGAGGGCACTGGCTTCTGCTCAGCTCTGGTGAATCCATCATGGCAGTTGGCATCATGGCAGGCGTATGTGTGAGAGGGAGAGATCACATGGTGAGACATGAAGCTAAGGAGCCATTCAGGGGTCAGGCCTGCTCTTTCATAGCAACTCCTTCTCAGGAAAATCATGAATTCAGTGAGAGTGACTTGAACTCCTTCTAAGGGCTGCATCTTAAAAGGTCTAATTACCTTACATTGAGCTCCATCCACCTCTTGACGGTCCACCACCTCCCAACACCATCACACTTGTGGACCCAAACCCACACCCAAACCTTTGGAAACACACTCAAGGTATATCCAAGCCATAGCATCCCTCTCTCAGAATATGATCTCCTTGATGGAAAGCACTATGCTCTATTACTTTTTAAATCTATTTAATACTTAGATGCCTGTTACATGCTAGGCAAATGATACTTAAGAACTGAACAGTGGTGGGTTAGTTTGTGAATATTATGTTGAATGTCAACTACATTAAGCTCAAGGGAAGATTCAAGAGAATTTGGAGGTATAGCATCTGCCACCTGCAAGAAGGTTAAGATCTATGTAAGATGAAGGACTTGGTCTTTGATGTGACTTAAGCTTATTGCAGTGAGCATAGCTAAGAGCAAAGGCAGTAATGTGTTTATTTGGTGGATGAAAACTGGCTCTTCCCATGGTGATATCTGTCATATTGTAGCTATGAAGTCCTAGCAACCCAGAGTTGCAAACTGGCTCAGTTAGGTGGGTGGGGTGCATACTTATTTATTCTTGTCCTTCTCCTCTAAAGATGACCTGGTTAAGTGTGCATTATCTACTGGTAGAAGGGCTAGAAATAGCTCCATCCTTGCACTTTCTCTACTCTGTGATGTAGTTCCTGTTTTATGAAAAGACTAATAAAAATCCAATAAAATCACTATCAGAATGCAGAAGTTACAACTGGCACAAAACCATACACACAAAAAAGGCAGGATTTTAGACATTGTTATCATTTGGGAATATCTGGGTCCAGAGCTCCCTCTTCTTTGCCCTCTCTGTAGGGGACACAGATGCAATGCTTACTTTGCCTGATTCATAGTGCTAACCAGGGGAATATCTCAACAAGACTAGTCAAGTAGGGGTTGAACTCACCTAAGGGAGCAGAGTCCTAGACTCACTGTCCTTTGGGAATGGGAACAGCAGGCAGTGAATATTAGGTGCCAAAGAGAGTAACATAGGGCTGAGGCTTCCAGGTTGTCTAAAGGGCACAAATGAAGACTGAGCCCAGAGAGGTGGCTGTGTACTTAGTGAGCAAAGATGAGACCAGACTTTAAGCCTGGAAACACCCAGCCATACCTTTCCAAGTGGTCTCCTGTTTTCAGGTCCATCTTCTCTAGGCTGCCTCCCACCCCACCACCAGAGTGATCCTCTGGACTGATCATTCCATTGGATAATGTCACTGCTCAGAATAACATGCCTCCACAGTTCTCCTTTGCTCTAGAAGCAAGTTCAGTCTCTTAGGCTTTCAGAGGACCAAGCTTCCAGCAAATGGATCCTTGGGAGAATGGTCAAGCCATATTGGAATTCAGCCATCTCTACCACCCAAATACATTCGTACTTTCTGGGCACCAATAATTTCTCCCTGAAACTATGTTCTTCAGATTCTCATTGCTATCACAAGTATCTGAGAAAAGCTATTTAAAAGGAGGAAAGATTTATTTTGGCTCAGTTTCAGAGGTTTCAGGCCATGATTGGCTGGCTTTATTACTTTAGGGCTGAGACAAACAGAATATCATAGCAGTGGGAGTATGTGTCAGAGGCTGCTCACCTCATCTCAGCCAGGAAGCAGAGAGACAGAGAATGCCTGCTCTATTTAGCTTCCTCCTCCTTCCCCTTTAATTCCATCTGGGCTCCCAGTCTATGGGATGGTGCTACACACATTCAGGGTTGTTCCTTCCCGTTTACAGAAGCATGCCGCAGTGTATTAATCTCCTAGATATCTCCCCATCCAATCAAGTTGACAACCAAGATTAATCTTCATATCTTCCATTCCTGACTTTTCCTCAAGTCCATTCATTTCCCCAGTACCTTCATCCTTTCCCAAATAATCATAGTAGCTATGTCATCTCACCATATTCTTTTTTTTTCTTTTTTCTTTTTTCACATTTTCCTCTGCCAAAATGTGACTCAGGTGATCACAGTGTCACTGATATCACCCTGAATCAGCTGATGAGATCTCTGTTTATTCCAGGGAGCTATGAGAGAGACATTGTGGATTGAGAGTCTTGTTGGAAGGAGGATCGCCTGGGATTATGTTAGGTGGTTGTAGTGGGAAGGGATGACATCTTGGTGCTTCGCATTCATTGCAAGGGTCTTAGTATTTTGTGAGGAGATGGTAAATAGAAGAACATATAAAGGAAAGGGAAGGGAATTGGAATTCAGCCATCTCTACCACTCAAGTACACTCACACCTTTTCGGCACCAACCAACTTCTATGTGAACAAATACCATTACCAGACATTGGGATTTCAAAGTTCAATGCCTAGACGGGCCACCTAACTGATATAAATGAAGGCAGCGGGCTTTGTTCCAGGCAGTAGGATGTGGTGGAGACTGTGGTAAAGTAGAGATGAAATGCTGTGTATAAAGGGAGCAGCAGTAACTCAGCTCCAGCTGCTTACCTACATATGGGATTATGGCAGTCCAGGATTTCCAGAGTATTTTACCTTTTTAAGAGAAGCTGGAAACACAAAAATGTGTAAAATTTCACAATTTAAAAATGTTGATTCAAAATGTTAACAAATATACTATATTGGTGTGCCATCTCTAGTCCCGGTATGGGGTGCCACTTTGTGACCTGTGCCCTATATAGAATTTCCAGAATATGTGGATAGGCCTCTGCAGGCAGGACAATAAAGCTGTGACCAATGATTCAGACCACAAAACTTATGTAAAAACATCCACAGCAGACTGGGCACAATGGTGCATGTCTGTAACTCCAATGACTTAGGAAGCGGAGGCAGGAAGATTGCAAGTTTGAGGCCAGAGGCAGCCTGTGCAATATAATGAGACCCTGTCTCAAGATAAAGAAAAAAACATTTAAAGAGGGTATGTGCAGCTCAGTGGTAGAGTGCTTGCAAAGTATGTGCTGGGTTCAGCCCCCAAGTACTGCAAACAACAACAGCAGCAACAAATCCATAGGATAATAGGGCATAGCCATAAATGATATCAATATACTACTCAAAGAATGAGAAGGTGCTACAGCAAATGGATATAAAAGAATGGAAAACAAAATAATTTGTGACCTGACTCCTCTTCTGGAAGAGTGGCTGTGTCTGAGCTGGGAGCCAGACAATTCCAGGGGCAGTCTTTTCTAATTCTGCTACAGTACCAGGAGGTAGGGAACAGAGTGGAAGGTCACCAGAGCAAAGAAGCTTGCCATGCCAGATGTGCAGACACATGTGTGCCTCAGCACAGGGTGTTGGCCTCAAGCATACTTTCCCCACCATTCAGCCAGCATAGACTCTAGTCTTCACACCTGGGGAGGGGCTGGCAGTGGTGGCACTCTCCTTTCCAAGGAAGATCTTTCTTCACCCATGACCATCTGTAGAGGCACTGTTTCAACTGCTTGTGGGCCAACCATTAGCAGTAGCTGTCCTGCCTCTACCCCTTGCTGCTAAACCCTGTGGGGGAGGAAACCACATCTTACTTTCAACCACTCCTCATCATCACCACTTTCCTTCTTTTTCATGGTTAGGATGCTGTGATTCTCCCTCCAGAGAACTTGCCTTTGGGTCCATTTCTGCTGTTCTAATACCTTTCTTTATCATCTGATGCTTACCAGTTACTTTTCCACAAATTCTGCAGGTCTAGAGACACCATTTCCTATTTTTACAGCCATCTCCTTATCCAGGTGCTCAACTTTCCAAATTCCTGCTGTCATTCCTTGCCTCCCAAAAAGGACTTTCTTGCCTCCAGTCTCTTTCTACCTGCTCCCAAGCACCATTTCCATTATATCATTTCTATTATTTATTATCTCAAATTTAAAAGCACAATCATGACCTTAAAAGATTCTTTTAAGCTGCTTCCACATATAGCCTATCTGGTTGTCTTCAAGCAACAGAGACAGAATGGTTTTTAGGATCATGCAGACCGGAGTTTATATCCCTGCTCTTCCATTTGCTCCATGTGCCCAGAACAAATTATAATAACCACTTTTGGCATCAGTTACTTCATCTTAAAATTAGGATACCTTCCTTGCATGGTTGTTAGGAGACTTACATAAGCTAATATAGGCCATGTCATTGTTAGTACTCAAAAAGATGGTACTAGTGATTACCTTTACTCCCCACAAATGTCACATTACAGGGAGAAGAAAAACAGGTGTTTGCATCTGTCAGCATCATGATAGAAATGTTAAAACAATCTGAAGCAAACTAAATACATAATGAAGATTTGCACATTTATATTTCCTGCTATAGTGCAAAAAATTATCAACAGAAAAGATGAAAATGTACTGCACCTAAGTTCTGTCTATTTTCCCCTGTAAACATTTTAGCTATGTTACTCATCTGTTCTGCAATACACATCTGTGGTTCTGACCACAGAAAGTCCCTTGTAAACAACTGGATCATGCCCCAAATTAATGAATTTCACATGGGAGCAGCATGGACTGCACTCACCTTCCACCTTTGCAGTGCCATTAAGCACAGTGGAGTGGAGGTGCATGCATTGTCTTCAAACAAACCTGAAGGCAAACCCTGGCTATAGCCAAGTCCCAGCTGTAGGACTGTTAGTAGGGAGTCTGAACTCACCAGGCCTCTGTCCCCTACCTATAAAATTGGGACAGTCATGCTGTCTGCATAGGGAACATTGTTGTTGTTTGGTGCCATCAAATTAATTCTGACTCATGGTGACCTTATGTACAACAGAATGACATACTCCCCGACACTGTGCCATGTCCAGCACTATTGTCACTGCTTCCCTGCTATTCATAGGTTTTTGATGGCTGATTGTTTTGGGATTGTTTCAAGGGAGGATTGTCACATCTTTCTCCCATTTTTGTGGTGCTGGGGATCAAACCCAGGACCTCAGAGAGGGCAGAGCAGCACTCTACCAACTGAGCTAAGCCCCAGCCCCATAAGGACCATTGGATTCCTCTAAAGGGTTTCCATCTCTCAGCTGTGCAATAAGTATTATTACCTCTTACTCTCTTCCTGGTATTTACATGGACTCTCAAGGTCACATTTTCTAAGGAATGTCCTTGATCAAATCCTTTGGACATGAACCACTGCATTTTTCTACAGCTCCACAGCAAATGGAATCCCGAAGTCCAGAGTTTCTTGAAATATTAGAATTTCCAAGAAGAGATTTGAGTGAGACAGATGTGCTATTCTGTTTTCAATACTAACTAGCTGTGTTATCTGGGTATGTCTGTTTCCTTATTTGTAAGGTAGGAAGAAAACAACCTCTCCTTTACTGAATCTTTGAGGAAGATTCAGTGAGATGATGAGGCAAAGTGCTTAGACCAGGACCTAGAAGAGAGAAAGGACCCACTGGTGGTTACTGTTGTTAGGAAGCTGGAAAATACCAGAGTGATAGCAGGCAGGTTGGTACTCTGATCCCACACTGACACAGTAAGTTGGATGACCTTGGTCTGTTTGCATAGTCTCCCTATTTCCCTATCTGGAAAAGGAAAGTTGCATTGTCCTTATAATATACCAGGAATCTTGTGAAGATGAAGTAATTTCATGGATCTGAAGATTCCTTAAAAAATAAAAGCACCAGTTTTAAAAGTTATTTTTTCCCTACTCGTTTTGGGTACATCAGTTTGGAAACTCTTCAAAAGCAGGTATGGTGGTGGAGGGAAATCTTTAAATTTCTTCTCCATCCATTCTGTGGTTTCTAATTTCTGTTGCCTGCTCAGTATACATTGAGTGCTTGTTTCTCACTCATGTCTTCCACATAGAACAGAATGAAAACAACCACAACAATAACAACCACAACAACAACAAAAATACCCACCACTTACATACGGGCATTGTTTCTGCTAAGGCAAAATTTCAGCTCCTGGTCCAAGGACCTGAACTACCCCAGTGAGAGGGGAAAGATTAAGCATCTGTAATAAATGATCCCCCAGTAGGGAGGCAAAAATCACCTAACACTCTCTTGGCTTTTAGGGGAAAAATGTAAAAATGAGAGAGGGAGGGAGGGAGGGGGGAGAGAGAGAGAGAGAGAGAGAGAGAGAGAGAGAGAGAGAGAGAGAGAGAGAGAGAGAACATGCAAGAGAGTGAGAAAGAAGGAGGAAAATGAAAACCCTGAGCTTTTAACAAGTGGCCAAACTGTTTGTCATCTGCAAAATGAGGTGATGGAAAAGCATGAAAGGGCAGTGGTCTCTGGGTGTGCTTCAGGGATCTGTGCCTTAGACGTTTGCTCCAACACTCCCGGGCTGTCCTTCTGCAATTTCTTTTTCTTTCACCAAAACAGAAAACTCTCACTGGGCTGAAGTTTCCCACCTGGCCCAGGAGTTTTAGACCTGGTGTAGGTGGTCCCTAAGTAAATATTTTTATCCTCACTCACTTACCTCCTCCTGAGGGGGCGAAATTCATCTCTTAGCTCAACTAAAAAAGAAAGCACCCAAACCAAACAACAGATTATTTGCACCAGAGGAACCCCTCATTCCAGGGACTCCCAGGAGGCATGTGGTTTAAATCAGAGTGTCTAGGCTACTTGTCCATCTTCTAGACAAATCTGGTTAAGGTGGACCTGGAAAGAAAGTTTGGATGCATGCCAAAACACTTTTATGCCTGTGAAGATTGTCACAGGGACCCTCCCCACTACCTGATAGTTCTAAAAATCCACTGGCAGGCAAAAAATAAAGAAACAGTCTACTTGAGGTGTAAACCATAGTGCACACTTGACTTTCCACAGGGGAACTGAAACCTTTATGATTTTGCTGGAGCTAGTAGAAATCCTTCTGCTTTAGAGATCATTCCAGGGACTTTTTCAATTGCTTTGGTCTTAGTAGTTCTTTTTGTTGTTGTTGTTGTTGTTGTTGTTGTTGTTGTTGTTGGGTTTGGTTTCCGCCCCCCTATGGTTATCATAGGAAATTATCACAAACTTGGTGGCTTGAAAAAGAAAACTTAGAGATTTGTTCTCTCATAGTTCTGGAGGCCCAAAATCTGAATTCCAGGTGTTGGTTCTCTTTTGAGTCTCTGAAGCAGTATCTGTCCCATGGCTCCCTCCTAGATTCTGGTGGCCACTGACAATCCTTGGAGTTGCTTTGCTTATAGCTGTGTATTCCAGTGTTGGCCTTCATCTTCACAATGGCCTCTCCCTATGCCTTTGCATCAAATCTCTCTCTTCTGTCTCTTGTAAGAACATACAGCATTGGATTTAGGGCCCATGCTAAATCCAGGTTGACCACATCCAGAGATCCTTGGCTTGATTACATCTGAAAGACCTTATTTCTAAATAGTCATGTTCATAGACACTGGGAATTTGGACTTAGACTTATCTTTTGGGGGAATATAATGCAACCCATTACAAAGATTAAGCATGGTAAGTGCTATGAAAATGGAGCCAAGCATAGGCCATTACTGCAACCAAGAGGATAGTCACTATAGATGGGATGACAGTCAGGGAAGGATACAAAGAGAGAGCTCCTGGTGAAGGAGTGGGGGATGGAAGACAAGTTGCTAGTGGAAGGGCTGCTTGTGTGAGGCTCAGAGGTTTAGATGTGTTATAAAGGGAATACCTCCTTGGCACTTAAATGACCATGGCCTCCTTGGATCTCCCCTGCACACTGCTCTTCTCCACTACCACATGTGTGTCCCAGCAGGAAGACCTCTGGGTGCTGTCTGGAACTTCAAACAGGGCAGCCTCTATCCCACCATACATAGAGCTCCCCCACCTTTACTTCACAAACAAACCACATCAAAGCCCCAAGCCATGCCCACCTCATCCTTCTTTTTGTTCTCCTGTCAGAGTTCTTCGTAGTGTCTGCCCTTCCGGGCAATATTAGCTTGTTGTGGTTTCTAAATACACTTTCATCCGTGTTCATTTGTGAGTGTCATCTATCTCATCCATATGCATTCCTGGGTGGGTGATCAGAGACTGCCTCTAGGTGGACTCTCCATCCAGAAACAATGGTGGAAGTGGAGAAGCACAAGGACTTGGTGAGAATAGGGTATGTGGAGTATAAGTGGTGTGGGGGGATATGAGTCCTCACAGGAGAGATGAGTAGAAAAGATTACAGAGAAGTGGAGGTCCTACAGTGAAACTCAAACCAGAAATAACATGTGGAAATCAAATAGCCCTTGGTCACCTGTAAAAATCTGATATTGCTGCTGGGGGCCACCTGGTTCTCAAGGAATTGAGGCCTCATCCTCAGGAAATGAAGGGTAGGTTGGAAGAACAAATGAAAGGCCTGAAAGAAGAGTCTTCTGGAAGTGTGGCTGTCTGTCTTCAGGGCCAAAATTTTCCAGGGTCTGAATTCATTACGAAACCTGTTTTAAGTGAGTTGACCCTTTAGGCACAAGGTCCATGTGAATAAGCTCCTGCACAGTGTCCTATAGGCCCATCACTAGCTTATTAAGGTTATGTGCCTACAGCTATACCACTGTGGCATCTGATCCCATCAGATCTCAGAAGCTAAGCAGGGTTGGGCCTGGTTAGTCCTTGGATGGGAGACCCCCTGGGAACACCAGGTGCTATAGGCTTGGGAAAAGGATCTGGCAGTCCACTCCCAAAAAACAGTCAGCCATTGAGAACCCTATGAATACCAGGGAAGCACTGACAGTAACGTTTCATCTGTTGTACATACGGTTGCTATGAGTCGGACACTGACTCGGTAGCACCTAACAACAACAACAACAAAGGTTATGTGCTTCTAAGTGCATCCTTATTGGGCCAGAGGGATGATTTTCTCTTCATAGTATGAATTTGGCCAATAGGTAACCTGAACATAGCCACTCAGGGGCAACCCAGTAGGAACATTTCCAACTTGTCATTTGTATCCAATTGTTGGAAAGATCAGAATAGCATCTATGTGGCTTGTTCTTTGACTTCTATGAAACTGTCTAGACCTAAATTCTAGTTCTAGCACACTTTAGTTATAAAGAATAAGATTTTATTAGACGTGTGACCCTGGGTTGCTGATGCTTTGGGCTAAGGATATTAGAGTTCACTTGGATGTGAAATAGTTCATGTATTTGTGGAAATTAAGCTGAGCACTGACTGCTCTGCCCACTTGATATCACAACCCCTCTGCCCACTTGATATCACAACCCAAGGGTGAGGTTTTATGTAGAAGCAGACTACACTGGAGCCATTTGCCCAGAGAAATCTTCCCCCCCCCACGCACATCCTGATGGGTGTTTTCAAATGCCCCCTTATCCTAAATAGCCCACTACCTGGGAAACACAGTATGGCTGATCCAGAAGGCCACATCCCATGCATTCTTGCTGCCCATACAAATTCATTATTTATGTATGGCTTTGGATGGTCTTCAGAAGATTTGCTGAAGCATTCAGACCAGGTTAATCCCAAACTTCACTCTACTGTTGGACCATTCTATATGTGACAGCTATGGTGTCCTGGATCATCCTAGAGTCAAATGTCAGGCACATGACCTCCAAAGATAAAACATGGAGAAAAAAATGCCCAAATACCCTTATCTTGAGCTACTTCTCCTGAAAGCCCCTATAGCATTCCATATTAGGGGCTTGGAAAGTAACCACACGACTGTCAGCAGACTGCAGGAATTGTACTGGCGCGATCAGCTTGTGGTGGCTCTGTCTACAGACTGTGTTTCTTGTCTGTCTGCCAACCCCCACTGTCTCTGATAAATGCAGCACTCAGGGATGGCTAACGAGAGAGGAGGATTGTAGCATGAAACCCAGTCCTCTGGGAAAGACCAGGGAGGCCCAGGTCCAGAAAGAAAGCAAAGATAGATTGAGCCCTGGAGAATCCAGGGGCACTTCTGAGTGTATCGGTGTATAATCATTTCTTGTATATCCCCAATATGTCAGGCTGTCACTGAAGACTGTAGGACATAAAGAAATGCGTGGTGAGAATTCTGCCCTCCACAAGTTTTCAGTGTGTGGGGGTAGCTAACAGACACCCCACTAGGGAGCATCAGTGACAAAATCATTTTAGCTCAAAAGCAAATGAAACTAAGGTGCTATGCTTTGTCCTTACTGAACAAATGCGGGATTTTAATGATTATTTTAATGCTTAATTTTGATCCTACAATTTAATCTTCTTTTACAGATAATTGTCAAGGTTTTTGAGAAAAAATCTTAACAAGTTAAAATAAAACATAAGCTTTTAATAAAAATGTAAGTTCAAGAAATTAGATTTTAATGTTTGAATGTCTTCTGTTCAGTAGCCCTCTGAGAACTGTCCCATTCATCATATCATCTTAAACAAAATAATAAAATTGCTAAGGGCATATATGTGCATGTGTTTTTAGCAGCTTGAGGTGAAATTTTTTAAGGCCTAAAAAAGTTGAACTTGCAGTTGCCTGATTGTTCTCTCTCAATCGTGACTTGATTTCCCTCCTTTATGTTTTTTATTTTGTTCTTTTGAATGCAAAGGTAATTCTTGCTAGGGAATACAAAAACCAAATAGAAGTTGAATGTCCTTCCTTCTCTCTGTTACTCAACAATGCAGTTCACTGTCTGCCCACAATGTGTGGGTTTAGTATGACAGACTTTGGCAACGTGAGGATCTTGTTCAAGACTGACTTCATTCTGCTTTTCAGTGCTCTCAGCCATCAGAAAATTAATGGCACTAACATTGTACCTTCTGGTTGAAATTCACTTTCTAAATGGATTCTTTTGAGAACTAATTGCAAAAAGCTCCCTGTGCTTACACATAGGTTTCATGGGTTGCCTGTCCTCTTTGTTCTCATTAGGATTATTTTCAACTGAACAATGTCATTATTGTCATTCCTCAAATTTAGATTTCCTCTTTCATGTTGGAAGTCTTCTAGATGTGGGTTCACTTCAATCTAGGCTCTGAATTTCTTAAAGTTTTGGGTACATATCCAGAAATTCTTATGGTATCCTAAACCTGTCTGGGCTGGCCCTCTCAAAATTCCTCTTAATTCAATACTGATTGAATGCTAATGTTAAGATGAAGGGAAATTCTGTTTTTTCCCCTTCTACTTTCTAAACATGAAAATTGTCAGTGAAATAAATGTGAGATATTTGAGTTTTAATGGTGTCAGACTTCTGGTAAATGCATGTAGAATTAAAGTCCCTGGACCTACTAAGACCATTACCTTTGCATTTAAAAAATATAATCTGTGAGCCAGGCATGGTGGTGCACACCTGTAATCCCAGCCACTCAGGAGGCAGAGGCAGGAGGATCACAAGTTTGAGACCAGAGGCAATCTGAATAACTTAGTGAGACCCTGTCTCAAAAAGTAAAATAATGGGCTGAGGGTGCAGCGCAGTAGTACAGCATTTGCAAAGCATACAAGCATGATGCCCTGAGTTCAAACCCCAGTACCACTAAACACACACACACACACACACACACACACACACACACACAATCTGCTATTAAGAAATAATTTCAAAAATAATCTGTATTAGGAAGATAGAATCTTCTAAGACTATCTGCCTTGGTAGCCTATTATATAATGCTGCTAAAATAAAACTCTTGATTCTCTTTCTCTTTACTAAAATGTAATGCTTTTCTTTTTATCTACCTCTTGGATCTATAGAATTCTGTACAAGTGAATGACTCTATTATACACAGGCCTAAAATCTTTTTTCTTTCTTTGATGGGGAACATGTCCCCCACTTTCTTCAGTTGGAACAGAAAAGATTTCCAACAAGTAAACAGGACTAGCCACAAGCCAATGTCAAGGAAGAAAGGCTTAAAGTGGGTAGATTAGAAGTTTTTATAAGGGGTCATCATGGCTGGTGGTGAATAAGGGAAAGTCTAGAAAGGCATTTGCCTCATGAGAAACTTCTTCAACAGTGCTGCAAGTGACCCAGTCCGAGTATGCAACCCACGTCATCCTATCTTTTTAAAGATTTGTGTCTTATAGGGGTGGGTCCCTCAGGGAATAAATTATTTTCATCCAGCCACAAATCTTTGAAGCCTGTATTCAAAGAAGGGCCACACTTTCTTCTGGAAAACTCACAGTCTTTTCAACCCTGCAGCATTTTTACTTATACCTCCATTATACCTCCAAATACATCAGGCTGGGGAATACTAAATGTTTTATTTTCACACCTCTCTTTCTTACCAGATTGTGACCTTCCAGAGGACAGAGGCTATGTCTGCTACATCTTCTCATTTTGATCACTTGGCTTACCACTACCATTTCTTAAATAAATAATCTGATTTTCTTTGTGGGCATAGGTGTGGCAGATTGCAGGTAAGGGTGCCTGGGCTTATCTAGTGACTCTACCCTTTCAGAGAAGCCAAATTCTAATATTTGGTGACTTAAGGAGGGTAAGAATTCTGCTCAGTTGTGTTTGTCATTTAAATATGTTTCTCTGGATGGGGTTATCCCTCTTTTGTCTTTTCTCTAAAGGTTCAATGATTGTGTATTTTAGCCATTGGCTTCACCAGGCAAGTAGAGAAATAGCTAGAAGATAGCATGTCTTTCTATCTTAGCATCTCAAGTTCAAGTGTTTGTACCCTTTGCTCTGTAGGTTTGTTATATAAATGCCATTTGTCATCACCCAAGAGATACTAGAAACCTCTGCCCTTACTCTACTGTTTCTTGTCATTGTCATATCTGACACCTTTCACATAACATTTCTTGCAGTATATTGAACATTCTCTTTTTTCCCCGTCTCTTGACAAAAATCCTGTTTCCACTCTGTTGATCAGGTCAGAATTGTCTGCCAAATACATTCTTCCTGGTCTCTGTAAAGTGTACCCAGATCCTAGCCAGAACCGTTTGTTCTGGTATCATAGGCCACAGTCCAGGAAACTAACATCTTCTCTTCTACACTATCTCCAGCTGTTCACTCCCTTATCCTCCTTTCTTTTCCAAAGGCATGACCTTCAGCTGGAAGAAGCAATGAAAACATTGTGTCCTGAGAGTCCCTCTGCAGTTTTCCATGCAGAACATTAAGATCTCTGGGGACCCACCACACCATTCACTCCCATGGGAGGCAGTAAATGGTGGGATTTGGGGTCTTCTCTGCTGTATTGCTGTATATCCTCTACAGTGGTCTGTTGATAGTCCATATTCAGGTGCCTGTCAGTGGACAGTTCAAACTCTACTTACAGATCACAGAACTCTACAGATCATTTCCTCTGAAAGTTACAACAGAGTGGTCCTATCTGATGCCCCCTGCAGATCTGTTTTATTGTTATGAGACCCTAGGATGCTAATCAAAATATCTCATAGCTTGCTCCACTACAAGAATCTTTTTGGAGTTTCCCTGTTTCTTCTCATTCCCGTATCATCTATTTCCATTCACATCTTTGGCATATTTTTCTATCTGGCTGCTTCCTTCTACAGAGCATGCCAAAAAACTTATATACATCTCAGGATGAACACTTTGCATTTTTCTCTTTAAAGAATAGGTGGTGCTAACATTCATTTGATTAACCCCATCTTTTGAATGAATAACATTCTACACATTGAACTTCAAAAAGTAATACATGCAAAACATCTCTTAAAATGAGTATACATTTTTGGCACCTCTGGTATTTTTCTACTCTCTATTATGCTTATTCTCTAGTAAACTGGAATAGAACAAGGTGATCCTTGGACTTTTCCTTGCATTTTTAACAGCTACTGAAGCTTGAACAAAGAGCAAATAGAACCCTTAATCAATAACCTCAGGTGAAAGAGGAACAGGAAATGGATTCTGAGGGCCAGAAGGTCCTAATCAGGGTAAATCACTTCCCAGCCTCAAGAACAAGAAAGCTTCCCAGGGTTACCACGAGCAATTATTTTCAAATCTTGCTGATTCAAACAAGTTAACTGTCCTCTTGTTCATTTTCTTTTAATGGTATCTTCCGAGAATCTCCAAGTGTTTTCTCAATAGCTGGTATGGAGATACTTATTGTTAGGTGCTATTGAGTTGGTTCTGACTCATAGCAACCCTATATACAACAGAGAAAACACTCTCCAAAGCCTGGCACTATTGTCAGTGCTTTGGTGCTATTCATAGAGTTTTCAATGGAGGATTGTTTTGGAGGATTACCACGTCCTTCTGCCTAGCCTGCAGCACCTAGTATTCCCAGGCAGTCTCCCATCCAAGGACTAACCAGGCCAACTCTGCTTAGTTTCTGAGATCGGGTGGGATCAGAAGCCAGGGTGCTATGGCTATAGACTAGAAAACTCATAATAAACATTGTAATGGTGTAGATTGAGCACTAGGCAAGGAGTCTGGAGTAGTGAATTCTTTTTTTTTTTAGTGATTTTTAATGTGCAACTTGTTGTTGTTGTTGTTGTTAGGTGCCACAGAGTCATATCTGACTCATAGCAACCCTCATAGGGTTTTCAATGGCTATTTCGGGATTGCCTTGGGAGTGGATTGCCAGGTCCTTTTCCCGTTTTTGCAGTGCTGGGAATTGAACTCAGGACCTCAGAGACTACAGAGCAGCGCTTTACCAACTGAGCTAAATCCCAGCCCAGTAATGTGCAACTTAGTGAGTCTCATTATGACATTTCCATACATGCATTTCCTTGTACATTGCTCACATTAACTTCCCCCTTACTGTCTCATGAACTTCCTCCCCCATCCCTGGAGAAGTGTATTCTAATTAGAACTCCACCCTTGTGCTTTGAGGCTATTTATTTAAACTCTGACTCTCAATTTCTGATCTATTATTGAGGCATAAAATAGTCCCTGTTTCTCACTGAGTGTTTGTGAGAGTCAGAAAGACACACAAGCACATGTATAAACATACACACACACATATACATACATATATAATACATACATACATATATAATATATATATTATATATATATATATATAATATATATATATATATAATAATAAACCGAATACTACTGTATAAATGCTACATGTAGAGTAATTCATTTTTAAGCCAGCCTGACCTCCTAGAGCCCACATAAAAAGGACAGGCTAGAATGAATAATTCCAGACTCTGTTGAAGCCATGCTGGCTATGTGAGATTGAGCACATTATTCCTTCTGTTTGAGACATTTGCTCTCTGTGAAGATAATCACTGGTCTTCCAAATTCTGTTTCCTGGCTCAAGGCTCTGTCTCCTCCCCTAGTGGATGGTACTGGGAAGAATCACCCTTCAGAAGGAAGAGCACCTTTCCTCACCTCTCAGCTCTCAACTTTACCCTAAGAGTCCTTCAGAACAACACATCAGAAGACAAAATAATAAAACCAATTTATGTGCCAGACATACTTCGTGCAATAGTTAATTAAAATAGGATAGGAAGAATTGCTGTTTCCTTACACTAGAGTATTTTACTCTAGAGTATAAAATAGCTTGAGGTAGAACCTAATATCTTCTCAGCTTATAGCTTTGGACAAGCACACAATCTTTAATTAGTTGGCTATTTTACCTCTCATTCTTTTTTGACCTGTGAAATAATAAATAATGCAAGTATTACTTTGGTCCATGACATGGAGCTCTTAAAACCCTTGTAATTTCCTAAGTAACAGAGGGACTAAGAGAATCCTTTGTTCGAATATTTGGTCTTGACCCTAGTTCCCAAAACAGAGTTTCTAAATCCCATGGAATTTCTTTGGTGATAGGAGCATCTTTTGTTACAATGAAGCAACCATTGGTGAGCTTCTACATGGGGTTGGTCACCCAAAAGATCAAGCCATGAGAAAGGGGAGGGCCTGAAATGAAGTTAATAATGTGTCAGGCCTACATGAAGAAAAAAAATCCATAAAAATCCCTGTGGAGCTTGGAGAATTATAGGTTGGCAATAAACATCTGCATATTAGGAGCATGCTGCATCCCAGCTCCATGGGCACAGGAGGCTCCATGCTTAGGACCTTTCCATACTTCAATGTATCTCTTTTACTTGGCTGTTCACCTGTATTCTTTGTTATATCCCATGTCAGTAAGCCAAGAAATGTAGATTTTCCTCTGGGTCCTGGGAGGTGCTCTAGCAAATAAATCAAACCCAAAATGGAGCATGAGGGAACACCTAATTTATTTACTTGAAAGTATAGGTAACAACGTATACTTTGCGATTAGTATCTGAGGTAAGGGGTAATATGTGTTACTGAGATCTTAACCTGAGGAATCTGGTATTATCTCCAGATAGATAACATTTAAGAATCAAATTGAATCATAGGATGCCTACCTTGTGCTAGGGAGTGATTTGGTGTGTGGGGAAATACTCCTTCATTCAGCTGGTGTCAGAATGTTGTGCAAGAGTTGTCCCTCATCTTTAATAGGAATGTTCAGCCAGAAATACAGACTTAACAATGGTTCCACACAGCCATGGCTTGAGATTCAAGGGGAAAAGGACATTGGTGGGTACAGACTCAGGTAGGTGAGGTGGAAAAGTGTAGCAATGCTATATAGCTCAGAAAGCCCAAATTCTGTGAGTGCACAGGAGGGAAAGTAGATGTGTACACACACACACACACACACACACACACACACACAGACAGAGGTATGTCCACACGAAGTGGCATCAGAGCTGAGTACAAATATGCTTTGCTATTTCATTTCTAAGGATGTCATTGTTTTCAGTAGACCAGAACAAAGGAAAACATATGAGGAGCAAGAAGTGCATTGAAGGTTTTATTGCTTTTGTTTGAAGTCATCCATGCTGAAGTTGATTTTAATTTAAATATGGGGTTAGTTTACTTTGGGGGTCACAGCACACACATAAGCTAGGACACTCAGCAGTTATCTTTCACCATGTAAAAATCTGTGAGCCTGTGTACTTGGAGAAAGGCTGTTTGTTATTTTTTCACCTGAAATAAATTTATCACCCAACTCTAAGATACACAGACTTAATGACAAGGACAAATATGACCTGATATTTTCTTTGCCTACTTCTCCTAACAGATGAAATGGAGAATTGAATTTCCTAGGCTCATATCTAGAAAAGGAAACTGAAAGGATTCTTTTGTAAAGTCACTCACATATAAATAGAATCTAATTCTCTACTTTGTTTCTGGTCCATGCACCAAAATAATGGATTTTAAAGAAATTGATTCTGAACTGGCATCCTTATGACCTGCTATGATGTGTTTGTGTCCCTCCCCCACGTTCATGCATTAAAACCTAATTTCCAAGGTGATGGTATTAGGAGATAGGGCTGTTGAGAAGTGATTAGATCATGAAGGTAGGACACTCATGAGTGGGATTAGTGCCTTTATGAGAGAGACCCCAGAGAGATTGCTAGCCCCTTCTATCATGAAAAGACACAGGAAGAAGTCAGCAGTTTATCCTTACCAGACACTATTATTATGGTTTGAATATGAAATATCTCCCATAGGCTCATATGCTAAACACTTGGTTCCCAGCTGGTGGTGCTATTTTGGAAGGTTCTGGAAACTTTAGTAGGTAAGGCTTAAGGTTCTGAAAACCTTAGTGGGTGTAGCCTAACTGAAGTAGGTAGGTCACTAGGGGCACATCTCCTTCTTTCTTTCTGTTTCTTGTCTGCCATGAAAAGACGAAACTCCTCTGCCACATGCTTTCCCTGCCGTGATGTTCTGCCTCACCATAGGCTCAGACACACAGAACCAAGTCACCACAGACTGAACTGCCTGAAACCATGAGCTAAAGGAAATCTTTCCTGCATTAGGTTGTTTTTGCCAGGTGTTTGGTCACAGCAATGAAAAAAGTAACAAATACACCAAGTCTACCAGCACTTTGATCTTAGACTTCCCAGCCAACTATCAGAAAGAAATTTATGTTTATAAGACTTCCTCATTTAGTGCATTCTGTTATAGCAGCCCAAATGCACTAAGATATGACCTTTCCCCATGACCTAGTCCTTGTGAAGTATATTGATTTATTCTCATTTTTGGAAAACCCATTAGAGGTCCTTGCTCTTATAAAATTGCTTGATAAGATTGAAAAATTGTGAGTAGAAAAAATATGAGCAGAATGAATTCTCCTGTATCTTTTATGAAATGCACTAAAAACTCACTACAATGAAGCCATCACAGGTGCAAAAGGGATGCCTTGAGAATGGGTGGCCACATACGGCTCTGAAGAAAAGCACTGACCAATGCCAGGGCCACTCCTCTTACACACCTCTGTGTAGAGTGGGGCAGGTGGCAACCCACCCTGAGACCTTCAGAAAACCTCAAAGTTACCTTCATTTCGTGTTTCTGTTATTTAGCAGACGGGGAGGCTCCATGTGTCCTCCTCACTGTGTTGAGAGGGCAAAAACATATCTTTGCATTAATTGAGAGCAAAAAATGGGAGCAAGATGTGGGTTTTCATTTTGCACTGAGACATCAGCTTCTATCCACCATCTTCACAATTCAGAAGAGCCAAACTAAAAAGAAATGACAAAGTGCCTCTTACAGATCACTCACAAATAGATATGCCTGTGGATAGTAAATGGTACCATGAATTCCGCACGTAAAGGGGTCTGTGGTTATAATTTTTATTCTCAGTGCCACCATAGAATATTAAAGTTAGAATACAGATTTGTAGATTTTGGAGTAATTCTAATTATCAGAGGAATCTTCACATGACCAAGGATTCACCATAGGCTTTTCTTCATAGATTCCCACAAAGTTTAAATTTCTTTAAATTATCTGACTTTGCAGAACCATCATGTGATGAGTTTTTGCTACAGCTCTGCCTAGAAGGATGTACTATTGATCACATAATGAGGAAGCTCTACACTGTTTGAGAATTAATGCCTTAGAGTAGATCCAAGATTGAAGTCCATTGTCACAGGTCAAGCTTTAATGAGATTCCAGTATATTTTATAATGAGAGGTATCCAGCTAGAGCTAGAAATTAAGATAATGTTCTCCCAACTAAAACAACTATGGTAGCTTCAAAGACTTCTAATACATTTGTTTTATGCAAAGTTTCATTTGAATAGTCCTAAGACCTCCAGGGCATCCTAGATGTGCAAATAGACTATTTCAAAAAGCCACTTGAGAAATCTGCAAAGTCTACATTTATACATATAAGGACATTTAGTCATAATTTGTCTCAAGACCTAGGGAAGAAAACAATAAGTAGCCTCATAGATGGGGAGTTGGAAATCACTATCTTATGCTCTAGCTACCCAGTCAAAATATTCCATTGCCGAGTGACAGTTTCCATCGCCCTTTATCTGCCTAGAAGTTTTTGGCAGTTCCTTGTATAGATTCTTGAGTTCTTTGGTGTCATATAGATTTAATCTTTACAGGACAGAGCTGGGTTCATTTTCCCTTCTCTTTTTGTCTCAGACTCTCCATTCAATTCGAGATAGATGCCTTTTAGCTTTTGTGAAAATGTAGTCTTTTAAGTGGCTCATTGAAGGCCAAAAAAAAAAAAAAAAAAAAAAAAAAAAAAGTTAGAAGTCTGCCAAAGACCCAGATCAGCCAGCCTCATCCTCTTCAATCCAAGGAGGTTTGACAAGTTGCTGTACAGAAAACAGTCTTTTGGAGGTCAGACTGCCTGCCAGCATGCACATCAGCTCCCACAGAGGGCAAAACACCAGCTGCCTGAATACTCTCTCAGGCTGCAGCTCCAAGAGCAAAAAAGACTCTTCAGTTTCAGCAAACAGAACTTTCCTCTAACTAATCAAAATGCTCCTTGGTTGGCCGATCGAAATATCCTCCAACCCAGTGAGCCTGCAAAACTTTTCCCAGCTAACCTCTGCCCAGGGAGAAGTCAATAAAGAAACAAAACACAAATAAATTAGCATTCATCACTGCTGATCTAGTATAAATATTTATAAGGGAAAGATGCAGCGATTTTGAGTGATACCATGATCCGGACCCCACATAAACAGTTAAAAACAGCCGTACTTGAGATATTGCACTTTGCATTTTTTTCCATTTCACATCACCATAATCACCTAATAACTATTTAAATGGACCCATTTGCTGTAACTATAAAAGAACCGTGTAAACTTGTTGTCATCTAGACACATTAGCCGTGGTGGAGTCAATGAATTTCAACAGTCACTTAATATCGCAGCCACTAGCTACCTTAAAACTGCCAGCAACAGGCTGCCAGGAAGCTACTGTAACAGCCCCACTCACTGCCTCCTGAGCAAGACACGAGCTTCATTATGAATGCGAGCATTGCTGCTCTAATTAGGCCTGGGAGAAGTTTAACAACCATCCTACAGTCTTGCTGCTGACAAATATAAAAATAAAGCCTTGTTCGAATTAGCAACGTGAAGTGAGAAGGTCTAGAAGCACCAACTGTCTGAGAGGCCCTGAAACAGCTCTAATCTATAGTGAGGTTATTTTGGTTCATAAACTGCTAGTATGTTACCTGCAGGAGGTCTCCCCTGTAAAATGAATTATAGTAAGCTATATGTGATAATTAACCATGCATTAGCAAATATCTTGAAACAGGGAGGCTCTGTTTTCTCTGTATTTTGACTAATAAAAGCATGAATTTGTTCAACAAATGATCATTTAGGTTGTGGAATTCTAACCATATTGGAAGGACACAGTGAGCAATGCAACATTGTGCTGGTCTAAGGGTTTCCTTACCCAAACAGGCTGCTTAATAGGCTGGCTTCATACTATGATGCTATTCACAGACCTAAAAACCACAGCGTTGAGAAGACAAATACAATATACACTTAAAATAATATGAACCTTGTGCTCCTATTTACTTTAAAATCACCCTATATGTGACAATTAAAAAAAACACAGATAAAGTTCTATTTCAGAAAGCAATCCTACATTTCATTTAAATAATTTTAAAACAGCTCCCACACTTTTCAACAATTAAAAATATATATAATTGCATTTTTTTAGCAGACTGGATTTCCAAGAATTTTCTTTAGAAGTTTCAGACATGCTCTGAGAATAAAACTAAATCACAACATGGAAAAGACAACAATATTTTCTGAATTATTTCTTTCACCATCCCCAAAGGTATAAATGAGGACAGCATATGGATACCAATGACATTGGAAGAAGTGTTTTGGGTGCTGAAGTAGGGTCAGGGGAGAAGCTGGACATTAGGCAGAGGGGGAAAGAATCCTGGGAGGTGGCTGGGAAGGGGTGCCATCTCCAGGGGCCAGGGCACCATCAAGAATGGGAGTCCAGGTGTTTCCATTAGTATTAGGGGCCCACATGATGCTGGTTTTGTGAACAGTCTGTCAGGAAAAAAAAAAAAAGTGGCAATAATGCTTTAAACTCATTGACCTTCCCCTTGGCCTGGAGGACACTGATTGCTTCTTTATAGAAAGGAATATCTCCTCCTTCCCCCCTCATTTTCTAACCTCACAGCTAAACTGCATATTTATATGTCGCATGTGTAAACACATGCACACATACTTACACAGATCTAAAAATAACCCAGACAGACCACTAAAGCAGCTTCAGTTTTTATCCCAACTATGTGACCAATAGTTCTGCTTTAAATAGTCCATCCAAATCCATCAATAAGTTGAGGTTATCCCTTCTAAGCAGTTTTAAGAGTTTATATGTTTACTCCTA
This sequence comes from Pedetes capensis, assembly GCA_007922755.1. Taxonomy (NCBI): domain Eukaryota; kingdom Metazoa; phylum Chordata; class Mammalia; order Rodentia; family Pedetidae; genus Pedetes; species Pedetes capensis. The sequence continues at coordinate 267,907 of VMDO01000082.1, read as the reverse complement.
TATGGTTTCCATGGGATATTCATAGATGTTAACTAAAAGGGTTCTGTGGTCAGATATATATGAGAATCCCTGGATTAAGTAAAGTGACATAGGTTTCTTTACTACAGGACTTCTCAGAGCCTTTACTACCACTTTGGGAAATACTGCCCCAGTGTAAACATTGGATACGCATAGCCAGCTCTGATTGAAAAGGATATCTAGTTTTCTAAAAAGTTTCACCAGTGACATAGAGGTAAAAAATATGTTGATTCTGAAGATCTCCTTAAAGGATGTGATAGGCTAAGGACCTATTACAGGAAAGAACTCCCGACACTTAATGGGAGAACTGATCCTAAATGAGGCTGAGGGCTTTCTTAGTTTGGCTAAGGGGTGATCCTCTTGATAATGAAAACATCTTTTATCTGCAAGACATTCACCCACCCTGGAGTCTCAAGGAAAATCACAAGGCAAACATTCCATGTCATTTTAGCAAAGAATTCCTACTTGCCACTCCATGCCAAGTCAAAACATTTCTACTTTTAATCCCTCAGCACCTACCTGGAAGGAACCGGTGGCCATTAGTCTCTGGGAAGCAGGTGAAACCTCCCCACCCGGACTCCACACTGTTTTTGAGCAAAAATGCTCTTTACTTTCTAATAGATTGGGTGGGTAGAATGCTGACTATAAACTGTATGAAAGCAGAGCTCTACAAATTGAGTGAGGATCCTGGGAAGGAAAAGGGAAGTGGGCTGGTGTTAAAACAAAACTTGGGCCAGGTGCCATGGCACACACTTGTAATCCTAGCTACTCAGGAGGCTAAGGTGAGAGGATCACAAGTTTGAGGCCAGAGGCAGCCTGCGTGACTAAGCAAGACCCTGTCTCAAGATAAAAAAAAAAAATACAATCAAAACAAAACCAATAAGACAACAGCAACAACAATAACAAAAATAAAAAATTTAAAAAACAGGTTGGGATGCAGCTCAGTGGTAAAGCACTTGCTTAACATGCACAAGGCCTTGGGCTCAAGCCCTCAGTACAACCAAATAACAAAAACAACAACAACAAAAACAAAAACAGTTGGTGCCACTTGGGGCTTGGTTTTGGTGTCTTTCATAGCAGGAGGTTTGGGGGAAGAGCCTTGAGAGATGCATCAAAAGGAGACCACATAGGGTGCTACACATCTTTGGAGGCTGGTGGCACAGGCATTACCTCTACTACTTAGTCCCTCAGTTCTTCCCCTCTCCATCTCTCCATACACATGTTTTGCTAAAAGAATTAAGATTTTTAGTTTGGGTCCTTGAGTAAGATTGGAATTGTACTGCAGGCAACTGGAAGTTTTCAGTGCTGGCTTAAAGCTTTGATAAAGTGATTGTGGGGATTTAGGAAAAGTGAAAAAATAATGCATTATGAGAAGTAGGTCCTAAATTGCATTCTCTTGTCTGATGGAAAAGGTTTAGGCTTGGACTCAATTAGACAGTCCTGGGTTCAAATCCTGCCTCTGCCACATTCAAGGACAATGGATTGAAGCCATCCCAAGCGTACAGTCCTTTATCTACAAAATTGTCATAAGATAACATATGCAAAGTGTTTGGAGAATAGTTGTTAGGTGCTGTCAAGTCAGTGTGGGACTCATAGCAACCCTATGTACAACAGGAGAAACAGCATTATTAGTGCTTCTCTGCTATTCATAGGGTTTTCAATGGCTGATTGTTTTTTGGGTGTAGGTTGCCAGGTCCGTTTTTCAAGCCCACATCACCTGGTGTTCCCAGAGGATCTCCCATAGAAGTACTAACCAAGTCTGACCTTGCTTAGCTTCCGAGATCTGATGGGATCAGACAGCACAGTGGTATGGCTGCAGGCTGGAGAATAGTAGTATCTGAATAAATACTGGTTATCTCTCCCCCTGTCTAATGCCAGTATAAATACTCATTTTATACTTACACCCACATTTATGCCTTTGTACCATGAGCTAGTCTGGATCTGGCTTAAGTGCCCCTTTTAAGAGGTAGAAAAGGTTTAGAGTAGATGCTTAAATAAAAGCTACTCTTTTTGAGCATATATGACAGATGTGCCAGGCCATTGTACAAAGCAATTATTTGTGAATTTATCCCATTTAATCTTAACAACCTCCCTGTAATTTGGAGATTCCATTTCTAGTCAATGAAAAGTTGAGAAATTAAAAAAAAATCCCCAGTAACAAGAGTAGTTTCTTTCACCCCATTCTGCTTCCATCAGGACCAATCTTAAAGCCCTGTGGTGTTTCTGTACTATATATTCATCAAGTGGTCAAATTAATTGAGCTTGGGAGCAAGTGCTAAGAGTGCCCCCTTTTGGTCCCTGGAAGCTTTACAGCTCATCTGGGAGAATTAGGTGTGAAGCTTCCCTTAGGGTCTTTGTGAGCAAATTCAGGGTTATTTGTGTCTTATACTGTTGTGTCCCCTGGTTGGTCTGTATGTGGCTTTTACATTCCTTAATAAAGTAATAGACATGAAAGAATTCTGTGGCTGATGCCAGCAGCCACAGAGAACACCAAGTCTAAAGTCAGCTAAAGGTAAACATATGGAGCCATCCAAGGAATGTAGCAATAAAAATTTGAGCATATGACAGAGCTTCCCCTCCCCCTCCATTTTTCTGGTATAATTGTGTTGGCAGGGGTGGGGGGGGCAGTATCTCTCTGTAGACTGCATACCTTCCTTGTGATCTGCTCTCATCTGGCAGGGGGAGCCAGTTAAAGAGTCTTTCAAGAAGTACCCTTGAACCCCTTGGCCCCTGAGTGTTCAACTACCAAAAATCTCTCAAATCAAATCCAAAGATAATTATTTATTTTCCAGACTTAACTTAATAGCAAAAACACCCTTGGAGGACTGAATGTGGTATTTGACTTTTATTTGGGCCACTCTGGGCATCACCAGCAACTTTATTCTCCAAAGTGTGACTTTGCAGTGAGCTTCTGGGCCACAGAACTGTCCAGGGGCGCTGGCTGGCACCCTCACTCCCCAAGCAAGAACAGCCCTGGGCTGGGCCAGAGACAGCACATAAATAATGCTTCTCAGTGCAAATTTGACTCAGTATTTCTTAATTCTTGTGGAGGGAAAACATGACCCCAGTCTGTCCCCAGACCACCTTCCCAGCCTTGTCTGACACCCTACCATCAGCTAGCTGTGCTAGTCACATGGGATCAGTTGGTGCTTCCCCTTCTCATTCTGCCTTACTCATGCCATGGCCTGTGTCTGCTCCATTCCCTTCTCTACCTATATCACCAAGCTTAAGCACATGTGCTGTGAATTCAAATCCTGACCTCACTATGGATCACCCTCATGTTCTGGAGAAAGTGAGCTGGTATCTTTGTGCTATTCTGTGTGTTTCCTCATCTGTCAAATGGAAACTGTCAGAGGACCAACTTACTTTATCAGGCTGTGGGATGATAAAATGAGCACGTGGCTTAGCCAGGATTTGGCACATGGTAAACATTCAGTAACTTTTAGTTATTACAGTAATGAACAGTAATCCCATAATGGAAAATCTCCTTGTCTCTTCAAGAGGTAGACCAGGCCTGGTGCCATGGCACACACTTGTAATCCCAATTACTTTTGGGACTGAGGAGGCCTGGGGCCACCTGAGCAACTTAATGAAAACCTGTCTCATGGTAAAAAATAAAAAAGAGGCTAGGGGTACGGCTCAGAAGTAGAGCACTTGCCTAGTATGCATGAGGCCCTAGATTAAACCCCCAGTACTGGAAAAAAAAAGTCAAAAGAGAGAGAGAGAGAGAGAGAGAGAGAGAGAGAGAGAGAGAGAGAGAGAGAGAGAGAGAGA
>VMDO01000082.1:45833-264015 GCA_007922755.1 Pedetes capensis | reverse complement strand
TGTTGGTGATATAAGAATGGATCAAATAGAGGCACGCCCTTTGAGGAGCCAAAGATCCAAGGGAAGCCATGGGACTAAGGTGAACTATCCTGCAAGGTTGAAAGTAAGCAGCATGAGACATATTCAAAGAAGATATCATGGGGCAGGGAGTGGGTCAAGAGGCAGAAGAAGTCAATGCGAGTTGAGGTGATCAAGAAGGACTGTATGGAAAACATGGTGAATGCAGTGGATCCTTCAGGCTTTGAGGATTTAAAGATGAGGAAGAGAGGAAGGAGTAGCACAGTGGAGAAGTGGTGCTATCAGACAATGACTGGTCATCTGCATGTCTCCCTAATTAAAATGTTAGCCTAGGAAGCCAGAGGTCATTTCAGAAACTGTCACCTTGTCATTTGGCATGGTAGGAGGTCACACTGAGATCAGGAGAGGGGAACCCGGTGCAGTAGGAAAGACTGGGGAGATTTATAATCTGTGGAGCACAGCTAAAGGCAAAACATTAATCTCAAAGGAGGGCCTGATACACTAGAACATCTTAAATGATATTCTGGTCCATAAATGCAATTCAATGGGCAAATTGGACACATATAATTTTGCTTGGTGGCTATTCCAGAAAGAGTATTGAGTTTTGGTGAGCATCTAATTGGGACAGAAGAGAGCAGGCTCAGCCCTGGATGAAGACATGGCTGGGGTTATGGACAAGACATTTATGGCAGATTTGAAGCCAGAATCCAGTTCCAGTAAGTGCCAGCCCTAGGGACATAGGTAGTAGGCTATAGGTAGAGTATGCCAGTTCCTTGTAGGCAGAGATACTTGGACTTCTACTGTGTCCAGTACCAACAGCCATATTTGTAGGCCACCATACTGAGTCTCATGGAGGCTGTGGCCTGACTGTACATTTGTGCTGCTGCAGAGACACATAACAGAAGTACATTGGATTTGCAGGAATCAGACCTGACTGAACTCATTGGCTCTAGGACTGAGAAAATCATTCATTACTCTGGGCCTTAGTGCTTTCATCTGTCGTAAATGGAAATTCATACATACTTTGTCAGGATCATGTGAGATAATTATGTAAAGAGTTTAGAGTGTGGTTCAGAGACCAGTAACATATTTGAGAACCTATAAGAAATGCAGACTCTCAGACCCCACTCAAGATCTATTGAATCAGAATCTGAATATTAACTAGACACCAGATGATTCATATACACCTTGTTGTTGTTGTTAGGTGCCATAGAATTAGGTCCAACTCATAGTGATCCTGTATACGACAGAACAAAACACTCTCTGAGACTGTGCCATGCCCAACACTATTGTCAGTGCTTCTCTCCTATTCATAGGGTTTTCGTTGGCTCACTGTTTTGGGACTGGGCTGCCAGGTCCTTCTCCCAAGCCTATAGGACCTGGTGTTCCCAGTCCCCACCTTGCTTAGCTTCCAAGATCTGAGGAGATCTGATGCCAGAGTGGTATGGCTGTGGGCATCATATATACTTTAGAGTTTGTTAAATACAGGTCTAGATTAGTGCATGGACTAGGTGTTCAGAGTTGGTGCAACTGCTGTATTGTTTTCATTGTTCTGTGGACCCATGGTCTACTGGACAGCAAGTGTGTCTAATTTCTAGAAAAGACTCAGAACAGAAGAGGTAATTTTAGGGAATTCTTGCTGATGTAAAGTCTGGATGGGACTTTCCCTATCAGGAATCCCTTCCATAAATTCTTTAGATGGGTAATGACATACACAGTGTTTTATACATACTCATACATATGCCCATGCACACATTCACCCACATACAATGTATACTGGACATTCAGGAAAAGTCAAACTTGAGTTTCTTAATCTGTAAGTAGCAAGTTCTCTTCCCTTTGTACCCAATTACTCCTAATTTCTTGATTCATTCCTTCGATTTCCAACCTAGTAAACCTTGTGACTTCATACTTTTAAATTTGCTTTCCACTCAGTATATTGGTAGCTATTACACATAGTTCTCTTGATTCTTACTAGATAGAGGTCCACACTCTCTACTACAGTGAAAATCCTCTGCATACTTTTGGGAAGCCTATGAGAGGTTCCACTGTAAATCAGCAAAATATAGGCCACTGAGTACCCTCCCTCACTTTTCTGCTCTGGCCTACCAGATGAGTCTGGCACATCCCCACACCTACCTTGCCAATCATCCTTAAGCAGCTCGATTAAAATCCTACTTTGTATAGCATCAGCCCCAGTCCCTCTGAGATGCTCAAGGCTCTGCTAAATCCTCAGAGTTTGCTGATGGAAGGTACAGCTACTCTAGTCCACACAGGGTGGAAGCAAAGAGTTAAGAACATAGACTATAGAATACCATTGGTAGATTTAGTTCTAGCTAAAATGTCTTGGGCTGCATAGTCACTTATTGTATCATCTTGAGCATGTTAAATGCACCATCCAAGTCTCAGTTTCCCTATATATAAAGTGGGGGGAATAATGGTACAAAATTTAATGATCTCTTCCAAGTAAAACACTTAGTATAGTTCCTGGCACATAATAAGTACTCAATAAATGTTTGCTATTAATATTAGGCTCCCCTTATACAAAGAGGTTACTCTCTGCCCTCCTTTTCCCATTTAATAAGCAAACAGACAGCTCAGACTTGGAATGGAGTTCTGGTGAGCTCCACCCTAATGGAAGCCAAGTGGTGCCTCATAATCCCTGAAGAAACAACAGGTAACCTCCAAACTACACACCCTAAGGAGCCAAGACCAATGCTTTAGGGCCCATTAGTCCCTGTCTGGCTTTCTATAGGAAATATGACCACTTTTTTTCAGGGACTATAATTTATGAATTAATTAGACGGTTTGATTTCTTTCTCTTTCTTTCTGATGACCAGAGAACCTCATTAGCACCTCCATTAGCATTTGGTCTGAGAAAGAAGAAGCAGTGGTAATTCCAATAGTGTGAAACAGGAAAAAAAGAGTAGAAGATGAGTTAAGTTTTTTCTTCAGGATCCTGAACTTGAGATTTGTACAAGAATGAGTAAAATTGATCCATTCACAATCAGGTGTTTACTAAAACTCTGTTGCATGCAACCATGCTTCTAGTCATCATGGGATGGAGACAACAAGAAGTATAAAACATAAAAACAAGTTCATGGTAAAGAAGTAAAACTGCAATAAGAAGGCAGATCATAGCCCCATTTCTTCCCTGACTTTTAATTTCTTCTTCTGTGAAATGAAGAAATTAGATGTAGTAAAGTTATAGACTTTCAAAATCGAAATGAACCATGGAGTTCTTCTAGGCCAACATTATTTTCTATTGTCTGCAATGGTTAAAACTTATATTCAGATTCTATTTTACTGGAACTCTATCTCCCTGTAACTTTGCCCCATTAGAAGTTTTTTCCAAGAGCTGTGTAATTCTCAGAAAGCCAATACTCAGAATGGCCAGTCCTCATGATACATTCCTTCTGCTCCAATTTCAGGAGACAATGTGGTAAATGGCCAGAACTCATCTTCAGCTACCAGGTACTTGTAAGTCTGGGGCAGTTGTTAAAGCACCTGTGTACAAGAGTTATGCATTTGCTGCTCAGTCTACCTCCTCCAGGGCCCCTATTACTGCCACAACAATCCAGCAGGTGCCCAGAGAACCTCTCTGATCTGCTCATGATCTGGATGCCAAAGGTTTAATGTGTAGTACAGCAAGGAAGCCCTCTAGGGCTCTAGGCCAGCCCTATAGCCTATATCCCCTCTGAGTGATTCTTGCTCAGTGCTGCACTGATTGCTAATATATTTTCATAAAACTCCTATAAATGGTCCCTTTACCACCTGGGCCATGTGGACTAAACCTAAGTATCTTCCTATATGCATTTGCATATAAGCACTTCCTATAAGTATTTCTTACCAACCCTGAATATTTCCATTCTCAGATTTCTCTCTCTCAGTCTCTTTCAGTCTCTCTCTCTCTCTCTCTCTCTCTCTCTCTCTCTCTCTCTCCCCCCCCACCCCCAGCATTCTCCCTCTGAATGTGTTCTATTTAGTCACCATCCTTCTTTGGTTCTTTCGTGTGACATTCCTGGTGGTTGTGAATTGCACAGAATACAGAAAATTTCCCCTTATAAGGTGCATTGTATCTCTAGCAATATAGCCAAAGATAATACCATTTTTTCAGAGTATCATCTTTAAGAGGTTTATCAGGTATAAAATTCTAAGAAATGAAAGACAAACAAAGGCATTACATGACTCATGTCCATGCATTACTAATCTAGCCAGGTGCTCTCAGCTCATGAGAGTGGAACTCATTAACAATCCAGGCACTGATTCTTTGGAGGGTATGTCAGCTTGAGAGAGTTTTGAGGCAGAGTGGAGGAAGATGATTATAGGAGGGTGAAATTATACCAGCAAGAGGGAGAAAGCAAGAGCAACATCAGTGTGTCTTTAGTGGGGAAAGGGGTAAGGGACCACACTGTTTGAAATAATATTTTCTTAAAGGAAGCAGGAAGAGATTGAAAAGGTGAAGGGCTAGGGTTGGATGCATCTGGATACTATTTTTCAAGTAATGTCAAGTCAAAGATTTGTTTAGCTGGATAGTGATATAATCAGAATGGAGTTCTGAGATTGGTCACTAAGTGCTATGAAAGAGGAAATAGAAGGGCTGTGGTACAGGTAAAAATGTCAGAGGAATGGAAAAGAAAGATAAAGTTTCAAGGCATTAGAAAGTTTGAATAATGATGTCTAACCAGATGATGGCAGAGTGGGTGGGATGGGGCAGGGGCTTTAGGAATCAAGTCAGTTGCAGAATTTTGAGTGTAGAGCACTGCAAGAGCAAATTACATCCTGACAGGGAGTGAACATTGAGAAAGGGAGGCAGCAATGGTGAGCCAAAATCTCCTGTGTCCAAGGTGATGTGCAACCATCACTGGAGGTATCAAAAAGATAGCTGAAGTTGTGAAAAAGTAATACAGTCTGAGAAGTTCTCTATCCCGTAAATTGCTCATTGTATCAACTGACTTTCTGATTTTTTCCTTAGTCTCATTCTAGTCCACTTTTTTCCTGATATGCTTAGAATAGCCAGGTGTAGGACTTTCTGAGGTAGGAGAGTCCGAAGGGTAGGATTTAAATGGGAATGGCATACCCCAAGGTTGTCAAAGACCATCAGAATCACTCTAAAAGTGATCAAGGTCAAAATCAGGAAGAAAATGCCATTGGCCAAGTCCACATGGTGATGAGAGGATGAGCATAGGAAATCAGTGAAAAATTTGCCTTATGAAAGGGTGGAATGGAGTGAAATGCATTAACAGATGAAGTTCAGCAGTGTAGCACAAGGCTGTGAATGGCAGGTTGATGCTAGGGAACTCCCTTTATGGAATGATGATGACAATGATGACAACTGTAGGTGCTGAAAAATATGGCAAAGTAATGCAATAGAAATGGTAAACCTCTATTGAAGGAATCAAAACATGTTGATGATGGAAGAATGAAGCATCTCCTGAGAACTAGCCTTCAGGAGAGGAAACTGGGATAGCTATTTGAAGCAACGTCCCTGCCAGTGGTGACAACATACAAAGGAAGGAGTTAACTAACGCAAATCACCCAGTCTGGTGGAGTGAAATAGTAAATACTCCCATTTATTGGGAGCTGACTGCGTGCCAGGAGAGAATGCCTTTCCATATGCCATTTCTCATTGTTGCAATAATCCTGAAAATAGGATAAGGAAACCAAAGTTTAATAGCTTGACCTATATGTGACAGATCCCAGATGAAGTTAACATTTTTTTCTACTAGTCCATGGTTAGTAAAACTTCCAACATTTGCTCAATCTATATGCAAAGGGTGAAGGAAAAATTATTAAAGTATGGTTGAGCTCCGAGCACAATTCGTTCCTCTCATACTTTACTGAATTCTTGCCAAAGGCACTTAAATATGCTTTGGATTTTTCTATCTAAGACAGAATAAACCATGTCCTTTCCTTTGTAGTTAGAGCTCAATTCTGAATTCCACTCTACCATGCTTCTTAAAAGTTGTAGCCTTTTCTGCTTCTATTCTACCCATTCCTACTGGCAAGTGCATTTTCCCATATACACTCCACTACACAGCTGTCTGAAAGATCACCAATGACTGCCCAGCCCTTCAATCCAAAGTGTCTTTACCCTTTTTGACCTCTGGGTGGCATTCAGAAGAGTTGACAGCTCTGTGGAATGTACTTTTCTCTTGGCTTCAGGAATGTTATAATTTCTTGGTTTCCCTCTCATTTACTTGGCTGGTTCTTCACTGTCTCATCTTACTTTAGCTTGCCTGGAAATGTCAAAGTTCCTCAGAGTCTAGACTTAGGAGGTCTTCTCCCATCATTTCTTACTCTTCCTCTAGGCAACCGTGCCCATGATTTCAATTACTATCTATGTGAGTCCCAAATGTACTTATCGAGTCAGATGTCTGTTCTAAACTCCCGATGTGTCAATCCAGCTATTACCTGTGTTACAGATTCTCAAGGATCAACATACGCCAAACTGAAATCATCTCCAACCCACGCTTCTCACCTCTCCAAACCTCCATGTTCCTTATCTCAGAGCACAGCAGAACTCTCCTACAACCAGCCAAAGCTTGAAACCTTTTTGTTCACTTTCCTTACCAAGTTAATCAGCAAGGAATCTTGATTTCATTTCTTAAATATCTCTCAGATCAAAAGATTATAAGTTCATTGATAACAGAGTGCAATCCTCTCACTTATAAAGCAGTAAACTCAGTACACTATATGATATGCCAGGCAGCAAGTGAGTGATCAATAAGTATCTGTGAACTAAACAAACAGATGAATAAATGATGCAATCTGTTCATTTCTTACCATTTCCATTATTGCTCCTCCCATAAAAGCCACTATTATTTCCTATCTGGTTTACCTATCTTAGAGGGTCACTGGGAGCCTTAAATGTATGTTAATGCAGGTAAAACACCCAGACAGTGCCTGGAATATTGTAACTCCTCAAAAGAAATGCTTGCTATCACTATCACTAGTATCAGTAGTAGTAATCATAAGCAGGATAAGTAAATGTACTGTCATGGATTCTAAGGTCTAAATGCAACTTTTTTAAAAAAATTTATTTATTTATTTATTTATTTATTTATTTATCATTTATTTATTTATTTATTGTGCTCCTGGGGTTGAACGCAGGGCCTCACGCTTGCATGCTTTGCAAGTGCTGGACCACTGAACTGCACCCCAGCCCATTTTTTTACTTTTTTTTTGAAACAGGGTCTCTCTAAATTACGCAGACTGCCTCTGTCTTGAACTTACGATCCTCCTGCCTCTGTCTCCCAAACTGCTGGGATTACAGGTGTGCGCCACCGCGCCTGGCCAAATTTTTTTTATTTTGTGGTGGTGGTTTTTAGGTGCTGTCAAGTCGGTGTCCGACTCATAGTGACCCTATGTACAACAGGTGAAACACTATTGTCAGTGCTTCTCTGCTATTCATATGATTTTCAATGGCAGATTGATTTTTGGGAGTGGGGTGCCAGATCCTTCTCCCACACCTACAGTATCTGTGTTCCCAGGTGGTCTCCCATCCAACTACTAACCAGGTCCGACCCTGCTTAGCTTTTGAGATTTGAGGGGATTAGATGCCACAGTACTATGGCTGCAGGCTTTTTTTGTGGTACTGGGGATCAAACCCAGGGCACATGCTAGAGAAATGCTCTGCCCACCCTTGCATCAATTTGATTTATGATAGAGTTATTTCCATGCTAATCATGTATTAGCAAAAGATTAAAAAAATAGCAGGAATATGTGGAATAACTGAAACCCTTGTATATTGCTGATGGGAATGTAAAATAAGTGGCTGCCTTGAAAGCAGTTTGGAAAACAGTTCCTCAAAGGATTGAATACAGAGTAACTATCTGATCCAGCAACTCCTCTCATATGAAATACCAGAGCACCTGATTATACTGATGAAGAATCTGTACACAGACCAGGAGACAGTTGTTTGAACAGAGCAAGGAAACACTGCTTGGCTTAAAGTTGAGAAAGGCGTGCATCAAGGCTGTACTCTCTCATGGTACCTCTTCAATCTCTATTGTTGTTGTTGTTGTTAGGTGCCTCAATCTCTATGGTGAGCAAATAATCTAAGAAGCTGAACTTTATGAAAAAGAACACAGCATCATGATTGGAGGAAGACTCATTAACAATCTGCATTATGCAGATGACCCAACTCTGCTTGCTGAAAGTGAAGAGGGTTTAAAACATTTACTGATGAACATCCAAGAACACAGCCTTCAGTATGGATTGCACCTCAACATCAACAAAGCAAAAATCCTTGCAACTGGGTCAGGAAGCAACTTCATGAAAAATGGAGAAAAGATTGAGATTGTCCAATATTTTGCCTTACTTGGTTTTACAATCAACACCCACAGAAGCAGTGGTTAAGAAATCAAAAGACAGATTGTATTGCAAAAAGCTATGGCAAAAGACCTCTTAAAGTATTGAAAAGTAAAGATGTCACGTTGAAGACAAAGGTGCACCTGACCCATGCCATGGTATTTTTAGTTGCATCATATGGTTGTGAAAGCTGGACATTGAACAAGGGAGACAGGAGAAGAATTGATGCTTTTAAATGATGGTGCTAGAGATGAATATTGAATATACCATGGACTGCTGAAAGAACCAACACATCGGTCCTAGAAGAAAGTGCAACCAGAGTGCTCCTTGGAAGCAAGGATGGCTAGACTGTGTCTTATGTATTTTGGACGTTAGTCAGGAGGGACCAATGCCTGGAGAAGGACATCATGTTCGGGAGAGTGGTGGGTCAACCAATAAAAGGAAAACCCTCAACTAGATGGACTGACACAATGACTGCAGCAATGGGCTTAAACATAAATAAGATCATGTGTCTGGCACAGAATCAAAGAGTGTTTCGTTCTGTTGTACACAGGGTGCCTATCAGTCAGACTGAACTCCACAGCACCTAACAACAGCAGCAACATATAGAGATAGATAGATAGATAGATAGATAGATAGATAGATAGATAGATAGACAGACATACACATAAATATGTATACACATTTAGAAATACACATTTAAAGTGATGCTATCTTTGTACTACTTTTTGAAGTTGAATTGAATTATGGTAGCAATGTATAGTATGATGTTCATATGTATGTGAGATGGGAATTAGCAGAACAAGCATACCATGAACTCTTAACACAGTAAAAGGGAAGATTTTGTCCCTAGATGTGTATCTATCTTTTGGTACCCTCAGTATGTATGGTATATGTATGTTATATATGGTATCTACATTCTATATATCTCCAGGAGAAATGAAAATATATGGCTTCAAACTCTTGAGCAGAAATATGCATAGTAGCCAAAAAGTAGATCCTGGGTTTGAGTCTCTTGCTTGAGCAGCTGTGTGATCTCAGGTGGAGTCATTGCTATCTTGGTCTTGGATTTTCACCCACACAACAAGATTTTTGTACTCCATGACCTCAAAGACCCCTTTCTGTCCTAATATCCAATTAGTTTTTGATTAAGAAATAAGCATTTCTTTCTGGCTAACTGGACTCCACAAAGGATTCAGGGGCTGGGGTTAGGCCCAGTTGATACAGAGCTTGCTGTGTGTGTTCTGAGGCCCTGGATTCGATTCCCAGCACTGCAAAAATGGGAGAAAGACCTGGCAGCCCACTCCCCAAACAATCAGCCATTGAAAACCCTGTGTATAGCAGAGAAGCACTGTGAGATATAGTGCCTCTTTTGTTCTGTTGTACATTGGGTCTCTATGAGTTGGACCCAACTTGGTAGCACCTAAGAGTCACAAAGGATGCATGAGCTTCCCACCTGCATTTCTCCAGGGCATATATCCATGGGAATTGTTCAAATACCACTGATTTACTGCACAGAAATTCTACCTCTCCCTCTGGGTATACGACTTGCCATAGTAGTGTGATAGTAACTATTGTCATTACTATTATTGTGCCTAAAACTTAGAGGGTACAACATTTATATTGCATGCATTGTGCCAAAGCCTAGATGTTCACTGTCTCATTAGGACTATTCCACAAGGAAGGTGACATTGATTTCCCATCGTACAGATGAGACTGCACGCAGGTTGTGTAACTTGCCAGTGGTCTCATAGTGTATGGCTGGATGTACAATCAAAGTTTGTACTACCTGGTTCCATGGGTTGTTTTCTACACAAAGTGTGCAGAGTTGAATAGAGCCCTTGCCATGCTTTCATCTTGCTATCTTTTAACCTAATTAGCACTGCCTCTTTAAGGAAGCAAACCCAGGGCTACTTTTCATTGTGTATGAAGTGCTGAGTGTAAGTTACCTCCTTTTCTTCTGTTTTGTGGGTTTGATACACTTCTCAATTACTGTATCAAAAAATTGAAGATTCATCATGCAAAACACCTAAAAGGTATAGCTAGGTCCACTCCACTCCTAGCCAGGGAAATGCAAATAGCATGACCAATGGCCTGACATTTTCTATCCACCCTGTTGGCAAAAATGAAATGATGAATAATGTCCAGTGGTGGTAGATGCATGGTAAAAATGGCACCATCACATACACCACCATAGTGCAAAGCAGCAGGCTCCAAGTGTGATGGGATAATATCTTTGACAGTATCAAAGTTTAAGTTGTGAATATAGCTTAGCTCCATTAATTCCTCTTTGGAAAAGGCAATATTAGAGTTCCCATTTTACAGGTGAGGAAGTTGAGACGAATGGAGGTTGTATAACTTTTCCATTGTCCCTACTGAAAGATTATATCCTACAGAAATATTGCAAAAGCACATACACAAATCATATATATGTCACACACACACACATGCGAGCATTTGTGCATAGATAAGATACATGTTTGTGACAATGAAGAAATAGGAACCATCCAAACCCTATCAATACAAGAAAAGCAAAACAAACCACTGTCACCTAGAGAATAGAACACTACAAAACAATTTAAAGACATTTGTTGTTGTTGTTGTTGTTAGGTGCCATCGAGTTGGTGTCTGATTCATAGCGACCCTATGTACAACAAGTGAGACACTATTGTCATTGCTTCTCTGCTATTCATAGGGTTTTCAATGGCAGATTTATTTTTTGGGAGTGGCCTCCTGGGTACTTCTCCCAAGCCTATAGCACCTGGTGTTCCCAGGCAGTCTCTCATCCAAGTACTAACCAGGCCTGACGCTGCTTAGCTTCCAAGATCTGATGGGATTGGATACCACAGTGGTATGGCTGCAGGCTTTAAAGGCATTAAGTGCATCTATGTCTCTTGGTATAGAAAAATCTCTAGGATATATTCTTAAGTGAAAAAAAGTCTAATTACAGACCAAACTATATACTGTGATTCTATTTATATATTTCAAATAATCAAATACACCTTTATGTACATTATTTTATATGTAGACTCTCTGTATGCATTTCTGTGCATTTTTAGAAAAAACATTATCTGCAGGATATACACCAGTCAACATTTATTTTAGAAAGAGGAGGAAACATATTTGACTTCAGTGTATGGGTAAAAAAGAGAATTTTACTTTTTATATACATTTGTTCTACCTGGAGATTTTATAATCAAATATTCCTTAGTAATTAACAAATAAAAATGAGAGTAAAAAAGGAAAGACCAGAGGCTGGAGAGAATTGATTTTAGTGGCAACCAGGCTGGATCCTCACATTAATGACTCAGCAGCAGTAAATCAGATTAAAGTAGCAAGCGTAGCTCAACTTCTGTCTTCACCATTCTGGAGGGAGGCCATCTTTCAGTAAGCAGTTCCCTAAGGAATGCTCTTACAATGTATTTTAGCCCATGAGCAAGCTCTAGAATCATACAATGCATAACTCTCTGTAGACTGGTAAAAATGACTTCTTTCTCTAATAAAATATGCTAGCCTGCATTATAATAGCAATTGCCCTAAATGTCAGAACAAATTATGTATTATCATTATCTCCACATTTTTGTCAATAATACATTGCACGAATGAATTTGCTCTATGAGGCAAAGATGATTTCATTTGTAGTTAGCTGCTTGAAAGTGCTGCAATACGCTTAAGTAAAAATATATAGCTCAGCTACCTTTCTCTTGATTTAGCCCATAAATTTCACCCTCAGATTACCATTTCTATCTTGGTTCAGTGGACTGTGCCACTGGAGTAGCAGCTGTTCTGCTCATAATGATTTCAGGTGTTCTTTTAATTTAATGGAATAAACTCAATGAGTTGTACTGCTAGAGCTTGGCCATCTTTAAAAATTTTTTCAGATATACTTTATAATTATGCTAGCTAGCACCTAGTAACTTGAACATTAATTATCAGATTTTTTATTTTCTTTTGGCCAATGCTATGGATTTTCGTTTGCTCTCATAAAAAACAGAGCCATAGACAGTGTTGGCTAAATTAGAGCTATGGAAGATGGCAGTTAAAATGCTCATTGTTTTGTTTGCTGTCTGTTTCATTTCCAGTCCAGTATATGTTTGTTGCAAGGGCTTTGTTCTTAGTAATCCAGCTTTTCTACAACAAATCTTTTTTCTTTCTTTCTTTCTTTTTTTGCCATTTAGGTGGTTTGTTTGGAATATTTACTTGTATAACTCTTAGGTATGTCATGTGTAACCTCTGCAAAAACATGATCATATTTCAAAGAGAAAAAGAGACTCATAGGCACGCCAGGAGAGGCACAGAAACAGCCAGCAGTGACTAAATGGCATTTGAGCAGGTCTGATGGACGCACACCTGGGAGAGATGCGGCAAGCAGCTCACTGGATCTTCATACACCAGGGTTCAGTTAACCAGGGAGAGAGTGATTACCCCGTACTGGGAGGTGGAGGCAAGAACACCAGTGGGAATGGGCAGCAAGCCAGGAGGCTGGAGATCTGGACCCCCTCCAAGTTAAGGGAAGGAAGAAAATGGATTCGCATTCAAATTTGAAAGGCCAGCTGCCAGGCTGCTAAGGAGCAGGGGCTGTGGGCCAAATGAATGAGACAGAGCTAAGCCCAAAGCCTGAGAAAGAAGAGCAGACTTACCCCAGGGACTCAGGGATGGCCAGTCAGGGCCCCGTGGCTGCTGGGCTGTTCTCCTCAGCTCCAGCCTGAGGCTGCCCAGCGGCTCTGTTTAGAGTTTCTTCACCATGGTTCCCAAGCAGGAACTAGGAGCTCTGTGCTTTCTCTGCAAACAGGGCTGCCACAGTGGCAGGCCAGGGTGAAGCACTCAGTCACTGTGTGTGCAGGTGGCACATCTTTTGCTAAGAGTGTCCTCATAGGAGAGGAGGAGCCTGACGTTTTAGGTTGGGAATGTTTCCCCCTTTCTTCCCCTGGAGGATGTGAGGGGCTAGTACTTTGTTGCACGCAACATGGTTTAAAAGACTGTGTTCAAAGCAGATATCAGTAGACAGTTCACAGAGGAGGATGGTCTTAACCACGAGCCACTAAATCCCTCCCAATGAAAGAAATGGCCTGCAAAATTACTTCTGTTTGTCTAATAGCTACTTATTGAAAGAATTCAGAAAGATGCTGAGAAACAGGTTTAGCTTATAAAGCAAGATAAAATCTCAATGTTGTAATATTTTGCTTTTGTTCCCCATATTTCCTTGTACCTATATACACTTTTCCCTAGTCCTAATTTTCATATCTTGGAGACATGACATTGTCTCCAGCAAAATTAGGATTATTAGGCATTGATGATTCTCTGGGACTCTAGAGATTGGGTTTAAGTATCAGTTCTGCCCTGGACTACCTGTGTTATAAGGGCTAAGTCACTGAGCCCCTCCACGACTCCTCTGTAGAATTAGATGGAGTTGCAATAGCATTATTCTCATAGACTTGTCAGAGGGATTTCATGATCTAATATTTGCAGTTATGGTCACATAGTTAGAATGGTATAAGGATTTATTAGGCAAGTGAATTTTTGGTGAGGGAATGGAAGAGAAAAAGCAGAGCCCTAGTTCCATCTAAGATGACCCAGTGTCCTTAGTCTGCCATCAAAGTGCTGTAGCAATGCAGTGGCAGCCAATGCATTTAGGGATGCATGGGTGAGAAGTTCATGAAAAACTACTCAGTGGAACTGCTGCTTGGGCCAGGTGATAGGGCAAGTGTAGGAAGTACCAGGTGGACATAGGGGTGGGGCTAGGTGTCAGCCTTCCAGAAGAAAGGTGATGTGGCATAGCTCAAAGGCATATTTGGGTAATGTGGAGTGATTACCCTGCAGTGATGAGCCCAGGTATGATAAGAAACAACACTAGTAAGTTCTTTGGGGGATGACTAGTGAAAACTCTTGACTATAGCCTAGAAGATTTCTGACGACCTCCTTAAATGCAGACTCTTCATCATGAGAAAACTGAGCTGGGCAAAGGGGGACAGGCAAGGAATAATTGTCCTGAGTTCACTTAGGTATCACCTTATAAGACTTGCCCTTACAAAATACATTATTTTGATGACCCCTAAAAAATTATGAGTCTAAGAAAATGGTGGTTTAACCAATTTAGGGGGTGGGGGTAAGGATAGAGCTATTCTAACAAGATCTGAAACCTCCAACCTCAAGGTTATGTCTAGTCTCCACTTATTTCCTAAGATTTTGGGCATCCTGAGTCCTCCCTGGGACTTCGGGTAACTTTGAGCCAGGCCACAAGCCTGCCTTGCAGGTTCTGCAGCTCCAGGCCAGCCAGCATTTTGGCTCCAAGGTCCTTTCACAGCTGAGCCGCCTTTTTGCCACAGCCTCCAAAAGTGAGAGGAAACCAACACCTCCCAAATGTCATCCAGCAGTCCAGGTACTTGATCCCTGACATTAAAGACATGGAGAACTTTGTCCCCTGAACTTTCTTTTGGTTATTTTCTTTGGAGCAGGGCCTAAGACATATGCAAAATCAAAGTTTCACATGATACTCTTGGGGGACAGGCAGAGAGGGAAGTGGTATTTCAACTGTACAAATCTCTAAACTTATCTCTCTCCAGTGGATTCTTAGGAAAATGTCCTCTGCTTCAGTTACCCAAGTAGACTCCCAATAATAATCATTGTTATACTAAGCCACAGCCAACATTTATTTCTCACTTTATATGTTCTCAAGTGTTCTCCCTTGAATTTTCTATTTATTCCCCACCAAACTCTTGAGGGAGGAGTTGGTAGGACTGGATGGCCTTCAAGATGAGATTTTTTGAGGAAAAGCAAATATTATTATTCCTAAGTGAGAAGATGAAGCCACTGAGGTGCAGAAAAGGGAAAGACTTGCCAGTCTGATGATTAAATTATGACTGTTCTGACACTTAAGATTCAAACCACCTATGCAAGCTGCTAAAAGAAAATGAACCCACTGATTAATTTGGGGTTAATATCATCTGGAAATTAATCAGCCTACCAGCTCTACTGTTTGGAACCAGCTGGCATCTTGTAGATCAACCTGCATCTAAAGTCTTTGTTTTATAGGCAAGGGAAACTGAGGTCCAATGCTTATTACTTTTGCACACATATTGCATAAATTGCATTTTAGCTCACACATTGCTTTCCAAAACTAATTTCATCTAATGTTACCCTCATCATCACTCTGGAAAGGGCAGAGTTGGTATCCTTGGGCAGTATTTACAAAGGCACTAGAAGGATTGATTGATGGGACAAAGATTCTTAGAGCACAGGTTTGAGAGTCATGCCTGGTTGGAATCCTGGTTATGAGGGTGACAGAGGTCGTCGATAAAATGGGGAAAATACTAACTTCTTTGCAGAGTTTCGTTGATGATTAGATATGCTAATATAAAGCTCTTAGCTCAGTGTCAGACACAGAGTAATATTTAGTGGATGACAAATATTAAAATTACTATCATCAAAACCCAGGGCAAAGACTTCTAGCCTCAGAGCTCGGGATGTGTGGGACCAGATCATTCTTTGTTGTGCCGGCTGACATGTGCATTGTAGGATGTTTAGCAGCATCTCTTACTTTTACTCCTAACATGCAAATTCCCTCCCCATCCCCTAGTTGTGACAACCAGAAATATCTCCAGAATTCCCAAATGTCCCATCATACTATCTACCTTTACACTATCACAGCACCACATTAATATGACCAAATTCTACATTTCCTAGGAGAGTAGGAGATCCTTGGGATCAGGAGCCATCTTGTCTTTGATCCTTAGTTCCTGGCCCAACATTTGCCTGAATGGAGCAGGCGTTTCTAAGCATTTCTTGAATGAGTGAGTTTCGGAATGTAGCTGTCCTGTGACCCTTCTCTTTTGGGCCTGAGTAGGTGACTCAGAGGCCATTGTAGGAAGATTTACAATACCCCCTCCCACCCTTTTGTCATCTCCCTTCCCTCTGTAAACATTAATTGCCATTTAGTCAAACAGCAGCATTTGTTGCCAGGAAGCAGAGGGGAATCACAGGGTTCTGCCAAGGAATACAGCAATAGAACACTTGTGTGTTATTAGCCTCTTTTTTTTTTTTTTTTTGTCATGCAAGTCATCTGATTCTCCAAAATGGAGGATCTTGCCATCAGGACTGGTGGAACTGCTGGTTGAGATTCCTCCAGCCAACATCCTTTCTCTGACACTTGCAGGGTCCTGCACTTCTTCAGTCTAAAGATTGGTCAAATGAGTGGCAAGAAGTAGGTATCAGAAAACCTCAATGGGATCCTGGTTCAGCAACTAACTTTCTGTGACCTTGTTGCAACCAGGTCCCCTCCCTGGACCTCAGAGTTTTCGTTTATGAAATGAGGAGCTTAGATCTGATGAGTGTTTTGCACATTGGGCTCCATTGTATATTAGAGCCTCAGCAAAGAATATTTGCAGTTGCTGAGCAAGTTATAAACAAATGCTCTATTTCTTTTGCCAAAAATATCCCTCCTTTTCACTCCTATCTCTCTTTACTTCCTTTGTGTACCTGGTGAATTCACAAATGTCCTTGAAGGCCCCATTCGAATATCACTTTCTTTTTGTATATTTCCCTGCAGACCCAGGCAGAATAAATTGCTGCTTCCCAGATGTGCCTTGTAACTCCATGTCCCTCCACTAGTACTTCTTGTGTTATTTTAGGCAGCTGTTTGTATGCCTAGCTCCTCCTAAACTGCAAACTCTTAGGGAGCAGGAGCTGTTGATTTCATTTCCATATCATCAGCCTGGGACACAGGGTTTGGGACATAGCAGGTGTTTGATTATGCTGGTTGGATAGCGTCAGATTTTCTTTTCAGAAGATCCTACCTCTGCTGGGAAAATCAAGAAAAGAAAGTACTTTCATCTCCTAAAAGTGCCAGGCCCTTCAATGGGGCAGGGCAGAACGCTGTGGTCCATCCCTCAGCAAGCCTCTCGGTTGCCACTGCTCCAGTGAACTCTCCCTGATGCATGCTGCCTCTGCCAGCCAATGTTTTCCAGGAGAAGTGACCACTGTCACTTTCCTGAAGTGCTTTTGGCTTCATTCCTTCCAGACTTGGTAACTACAGGCCACCTATGAGTCTTATTGGTCTATGGGTCCTATAGCTTTGCTTTTACTTATTCCTGTATCCCTGCTTTGTCACTGGGATACAGGAGTAAGTAGGGATACAGCCTGCAGAACTTTGAGGTGGGCAATTCCAGGCAGGATGCAAAGCATGCAAGATTGGATTCTTCATCAGGTGACTCATTACCTTGATTTCCTCTCTCTCACATTCAGGGCTGATTGCTGATTGACTTTTCAAAGGTTACTGGAATAGGCATTTTTGCTCATCTTATAGACACCCAAATGCACACAGTCCCTGGGTCATTGATGTAGCAGCCCCTATAAAAGGTAGCTATTGTTAACTACCAAAAACCAGATGCTCATTTACATATTTTGCTATGCATTATGCATGCAATATTTAATTCCCAAATGTATATGTTTCTCAGAGCTTTGAGGTACCTCCATCTAGACGCAATTCTCTCCTTAGGGATTTAATGCTTAGATTATAATATTATCGTAATAGTTCCATTAAATCAGTGATTTCCAAACTCTGCCTGCATACTCAAATCATGTGGAGAATTTGAAAATACAAATTCCTGGGACTATACTTCCTGGGTTATTAGAGATGGCTGGGATGGAGCTAAGGCATCTATAGTTTTTGGGCTCTCCCCAGTGGGTTCTAATGTTTGTCCATGTCTGAGGGCCACTGCTCCATATGACAGCATCAGGAAATGAGATGGTCCATATTCATGAACTCCCCTTATAAAGAAAATTTATGAGCTCAAGAACCTAAACAATTTAACCACTTATATCACATTGTTGTAAATTTTAATTTATTAAATATAGCCCAAATGTAATGAGCATAATTAGCTTTCATATTTATAACAAATGTTATCTTAACTATAAAGTACTATGCTGTGGTCTAGAGACGTGTTCATGTATAAGTGACTATATAATTCATTGTATCTTTATTAAATGGCACCACTTATTTGGCTTCTCAGCTTATGTTCCATAGAATTAGTATTAAAAGGAACAGGATCTCTCCATTTTGGCTCTGTGTTGGAGGAAGACATACTGCTATATGTTAATATATACAAACTTTCCATAATAAGTTCCTTTTGTATATAACTAGTATGCAGCCTCAATTGGATAGGGAGTTTGGGGCATTTTTCAAGTACTGAAGGTGGATTTCTAGGGGTAGTCCTTGATGATAAATGTAATTGGTATCCCTAACAACAATTTTGGGGGCTGGGATTTAGCTCAGTTGGTAGAGTGCTGCTCTGCAGTCTCTGAGGTCCTGAGTTCGATTCCCAACATCACAAAAATGAGAGAAGGATGTGGCAATCCACTCCCAAGACAGTCCTGAAACAATCAGCCATAGAAAACCCTATAAGGGTTGCTATGAGTGGGACACAACTCAATGGCACCTAGCAACAACAAGAAGAACAATTTTAAATGGCTGATGTGGGGATAGAATCTTTCAAAACTACATTTAAATCAACATAATTAACTACTTCTTAAATTCCATATGAAGGAGCAAGTAGGTTACTTGTTTAAAATTCAGATTTTACAGTCCCACATCCAGAGATTCTGATTCACTAGCTCCCAGGGTTGGCCTCAGAATCTATATTTTTAATAAGTGCTCCAGGCATTCTGATGCAATGGGCCAGGTAATGAATATTTCTCAAACTATTTCTGGTGAATGATCAGTTTATTTTTGCACTCTAGAATTCCGCTGACCAATACCTGGTCCCTCAGCTCATTTGTGCATCTCATGACATGAATTTGATCAGTGCCAAACTGATCTATGTCTTATGCCATGAGAGATATCTATTTAACATTCATTGGAGGTTGTGTCAATGACAATTTGCTATAAATGTTTCTTCACATTGACTTGTATCCATGGAGCCTACTTTGAGTAGTGCCATCACATACCACATGGGAAGAAATATTTCACTGAAGAAGGAGTCCCTGAGAAGCCCCTAACCATAGTGATCAGAGGAGTCCCAGTTAATAATGCCTTATAACAGAAATGACAGGTATAGATTGATGGTGAGTCAAGATTTGGAGCATGTGACCTATCTAGCTCTAGGATAAGATAATGGAGTAACTCATTTATGACACGAATTTGTTTCTTATATGGTGAAGGAGTCAGGAAGAAGGAGTTATGATTAGGAGACAATTGTCTTAGTTCAGAGTGCTATAACAGAATATCATAGAGTGGGTGGCTTAAACAATAGACATTTATTCCTCATAATTCTAGAAACTAGGAAGTTGAAGATCAAGGTGCTGGTAGACCTAGTGTCTGGTTAGGGTCTGTGGTATGTTTCCTAGTTTGCAGGTAGCTGTCTTCTCATTATGTCTACACAGCAGAGAGCAGGAAGAGCTCTTGATTCCTCTTCCACCATCATGATGTAATCTAATTATTTCCCAAAGGCCCCCACCTGCAAAAACCATCTTACCAGGGGTCATTATTTCAACATTTTAATGTAGGAGGGATGCAAACATTTGGTCCATAACAACAATGAAATGGAGCCTGCTCTGAAGAGTTCCGTGTTCTTAATCCAGCTAGAATCCAACCCACAGCTATATTTTGGAGGTTTCCTAATTGACAGGTTTTGGTGCCTTAGTCTGGGAATTGGATGGAATGGATTTTTTTCCTTAAGAAGAGACTGAGGATTCTCTGGCCTAACACTTCAACTAGAAATCTCGGCTTGGTGAAGGGCAGTGATGTCTGAGGGCTACTTACTCTTTCATCTGATTGCCCCCTTGGATCTGCTGTCTCACTAAGTTGGTTGCAAAAATATTTAATTAGCTTTGGAAATAGAATACTAACAGCTACCATTATAGCAACTGCTTACTATTAACATGCCATAAGATAATTATGTAGTTCACTAGAAGTATGTCAAAGCTAACACTGGTTATTGCTCTAAAGCATCTGTATGCTACCTGTTGGACATATAATGCAATGATCTATTCACAGGTAGAAAGAAATATATTTCCAAACACAACAAAGCTCCAAAAGTAATGCTCCTAGGACCATAGCAGACAACTTCCACAATCTCATTTCCAAACCTGACTAGGCTCCAACTCCTATACCAATTTCCTCTCAGAGAAGATGGAACATATTTAGAAGAATAGTGGAGCATGTATTAGCATATGGGTCTTGGTTCTACCTTCTCTGCCATTTTGCAGCTGAGTATTGGAGAGAATAATTGCTTCAAGCAAATTATTAGCGCAAGTGGGTTTTTTTAAATCTAATTTGTTCCATCTTCTTTGTTGTCACTTTATTTGCTAGAGTTCCATCTCTTCTGACACATTGCCATAGTCACCAAGCCACTCTCCCTCTGCTGCTCTTGATTGCCTTGTCTGTCTTCCATATCTGCCCCCAGAAAGATGACATGACCAAACGACTCTCCACTTACTGCCCTTCCAGAAGTCATCCACAATCCAAAATCCAAATATCTTAGCATGAGAGGATGTCCCATGACCTGAATTTTTGTTGTTCCCTCTTATCACACTACAATTCAGCCATGTGCAGTTATCTATAGCCTCTCAATTGGACAAAAGACATGCATCAGTCTTGTTGATTCTCTCCCAGGAACTCCCTTCTCCTCAGATTCTTCTTGGAGAATTTCCACTCACCTTTTAAGGTCAAGGCCGAATGTCTGCATTTCTGGCTTCTCTAGGAGACCAAAACCTTCTGGCAAGTGGAAACCAGGTTTAATCAACCTTTGCATCACCAGTAGGCACCTAATCTGCACTTGAACATTTTAGAAGCATCGTGGAAGAACCATACACAGACTGGTGGGAAGACATGTGAGGAAGAGAAGAATGGGAGGCTTGGAATTCCAAATATTACTAATGCTCCTCAGCATAAATCTATTCACTATTCTAACTCACCTAAGATCTTCAAAATATGTTAAATGAATCATCCTAAAGGCATAAAGCCAAAAAAATTAACCCCTTAAGTCACTTGTGATCTGATCCATCACTCTCTTCCCATATTTGTTAAGTGAAAGGCTCAGTTGTGTCCTGCTTAACAGGACTCAGTATTTGCATCAGAGCCACTTTCTCCCCACTAAATCCACTGCTCATAAAGGCTACTGGGATAGAAAATTGGTACACAGAAAAATCGTATGTCCATTCAAGTTGTGACAAGGTACAAGTATCCATCCACAACTGTGCTTGTTCAAAACCTGCTGGGAAAATTGCAAAATTGTAAGAACTGCTTGGCAGGTGTGGACAGGCTGGTGACCAGGGGCCCTCATTCCTGTTAATCTCGGGGACATATGGGCTCCGAGCTGTTAAATATAGATGTAACCAGAAAGAGGCTTTGTCCTTTTCTCCCACCACTCATCACCCAACACCACACACACACACACACACACACACACACACACACACACACACACTTTACTCTCTCACAGTTCTGGAAGCAGGAAGTGCCAAGTCAGGTTTCAGCAGAGCCATCTGCTTTCCCAAGGCTCTAGCCTTTCCCAGCTTCTGGTGGCTGTCATCAGTTTTTTGACTTGTGATCACGTTGCTCTAATCTCTAACTTTGTAGTCACATTGCTGCCTCTTCTCAGCAACTGTTGACTCCCTCTTATAAGGATGTTTGCAGTGGCACTTAGGATCACCCAGATAACCGAGGACAAACTTCTCTGTTCATGATCCTTAACTAGATCATATCTTTCCCCCTGTAACATAGCATTCACAGATACTTGGGATATGACCATTGGAGTATCTTTTAGGGGCTACTATTCAGGAATATGAGAAATAATATAACTCACATAACATAAGGAAGGCATAGGAAACTGAGGACCAGAGTTTCAGGTAGAGAGAACAGCAAGTGCCCAGGCTCTGAGCCCAGCCCTGTCTGATACAGGAAGGGCAAGAAGCCACAGAGGCTGAACTGGACAGAATGAGGGGGCTGGAAGATGAGATCAAGGAGTGGGTGGTGCTGAAGACCCTGGAGGGCTTGCAAGGATTTGAGCCTTAATGCCTAGGTGGAGGGTCTTGAGAAGTTTTGCCTAAGAGGACTCTGCTTGGCTTGGGGTGGGATTGGGGGGAGGGAGCATGAGCTCCACCTTAACATTTGGAAGATGCACAGGTTGGTTTTTGGTGGTAATGGGGTGTGAAGGATTCAACTTCTCCAGTGATAAAGAAACAGGCATTTGGAAGTTACAAGCTGGTGTTAGGGAAGGAACAGAGGCAGGGGGTGTGAACTACAGAGGGAGATCCAGAAAGAGGAAGGTAAGCTGTGAGCTAAGGCAGGTGTGGGATTTAGGATGGGTACATGACCAGAATGAAATTCCCCTTAGTAGGCAAAGGCATATGGATTTTTGAGTCTGGGTTATCTCATCTCATCTTTTTTTTTTTTTTTTTTTAAAGTACTTGGAGGTTGAACCCAGGGCCTTGCACATACTTTGCAAGTGCTCTACCACTGGTCTATACCACCAGCCACTTTTGTATTTTTTAACTTGAGACAGAGTCTCACTAAGTTACACAGGCTGCCTCTAGCCTTAAACCTGCTATCCTCCTGCCTCCACCTCCTGAGTTTCTGGGATTACAGGCATGTCCTACCACACCCAGCTGTCATCTTCATTTTTAGGTGTTTGCTGCTACTGTTTCTGTAATCCCCTAACATTATCCTCAAACTTCAGTACACAGTTACTATCAAATATACTAATGTTGTGTTAGGGTTCTCTTAGATAAAAATAATTTCAACTGCTTATTGTTACGTATTGTCGAGTCGGTGTCCAACTCATAGCGACCCTACATACAGCAGTCAAAACACTATTGTCAGTGCTTCTCTGCTATTAACAGGGTTTTCAATGGCTGATTGTTTTTTGGGAGTGGGTTGCCAGGTCCTTCTCCCAAGCCTACAGCACCTGGTGTTCCCAGGTGGTCTCCCATCCAAGTACTAACCAGTCGGCCCTGCTTAGCTTCCGAGATCTGATGGGATTGGATGTCACAGTGGTACAGCTGCAGGCTTTTATTGCTTAAAGCACTTCAGAACCATTGTTTGGAATCTGAACCAAAGTCAAGTAAACTTTATTATATATTAGTTCCAGGACTATGCTGGGTGAGCATAGGTAGGCAAAAGATAATGAGAAATGCAAGAATTAGAGAGGAGGTAATTAAGCATTCTAGTGCCCAGGAGAGTAAAGTCCCAGCCTTTGCTCAGATCTTTATATCCCTCTTCTGTTGGACCATAGCCTGCTCCCCAGCTGACATGGGAAGAGCTATGCTCTGTGGAAAAGTTGCTCTTGTAGCTGTGAAGGGACAAATGTGGGTGTGTCCTCCATTGAACACTAAACATGTGTCATGCCCTTTCCATGAATTTTCTTTAATTCTATCCACAACCTGAAAAGTAAACCATTATGATGGCCATTTTATAGGCAAGGAAACTGAGCCCACATTCTTCCCTTCCATCAGGTAGAAGTCTTAGGGCCTGGTAGGAAGCTCTGCCATAACAAAGTCCTCTAAGCTGAGGCTTGCAGTCCTGGAGACTAGATGTGAAGGTGTTGGCAGGGATGGTTTTCCCTGTGGGTTGTAAGGGAGAATCTGCCCCACCCCTCTCTCTTAGCTTTTGGTGGCTTGATGGCAGCCTTTGGCATTTCTTAGCTTGTAGGTGTATTCCCTGATCTCTGTCTTCACATGAAATGGTGTTCTCTTTGTAGGTTTTCATATAGCTTCCCCCTCTTTATCTGTGGCCAAATTTCCCATTTTTATAAGGATATCAGGCATATCGTGTTAAGGTCTGCCCTAATGATGTCACTTTAACTTGATTATCTCTGAAAAGGCCTTATTTCCCAATAAGCTCATGTACTGAGGTTCTGAGGTTAAGACTTCAATATGCCTCTTTGAGGGTACATAATTCAACTCATAACAGGCATAACACTCAAAAACTTCATTGTGACATTAAAAAGAGGTAGGAAGCTAATACAAACAATAATATCATTTTTTGTGGGGGGATAGTGCCAGATTTATTTATTTATTTATTTAAAAGCTCAGTTCTTATATATAAAACAAGATGTTTTTTGTTTCCAAGGGTTAAAAGCACTCTTTAAAAAATTAAAGTTGCAGCATGGGTCACATGGCACTGTTTTTCCCAGTAGCACTTACATGAATGCATATGTCATACTGAAGATCTCACATGTACCCCAGGACAGCTCAAGACAGTACCAGTAGAAGAGTTTTATGCATGTTATTGGTTAAGAAATATATAAACTCTCTAATAAATATGACACTTCCCCTTAGAAAAGGTCTAATGTTTACTTGTAGAAGTGAGCAGCTTGTGAAGTGGTAGAAGTAGGCAATCTGAAATCAGGAGGAGAGTTATAGCACCTTTTAGATGCATGGAGCTCATCACACATGCAAGTGAAAAGGGAGTTGTTTCAAACGTGTTTTCTGTATTCCTACCTGATAATTCCTGGAGGTAATTTTCTGCAGTCCCTTGTTCTTAGGTGCCATCGAGTCAGGTCTGACTCATAGTGACCCTATGTACAACAGAGCAAAACACTCCTCAACACTGTGCCATGCCTGGCACTATGTCAGTGCTTCTCTACTATTCATAGGATTTTCAGCGGCTGAGCTGTTTTGAGATTGTTTCAGGAGTGGGTTGCCAGGTCCTCTTCCCATTTTTTTGGTGCTGGGGATTGAACCTAGAGCCTCAGAGAACAAAGAACAGCATTCTACCAAAAGAGCTAAACCCCAGCCCCTGCAGTCCCCTAGTATTTCATTGTTGTTCTTGTTACATGCCATCAGGTCATGTCTGACTCATAGGGACCCTCATAGGGTTTTCAATGGCTGATTGTTTTTCAGGATTGCCTTGGGAGTGTATTACCATGTCCTTCTCCCAGAGTATTTCATTAATAAATGCTAAACTTGTGTCATACTCAGATTGTTCCCTATATATCAATTCTTTGAAACAACTGACATGAGAAAAACCAAACATTCTAGCAAAAGGGAATTTAACCTGACCAAGGTCACATAGCCATAGGGAGGAGCTGCAGGTCAAGCCCAAATAGATTGACACCCAGGTCCAAATTATGAGAGACTAAATTTGTGCTGGAAACAAATAAAGAAAAATAAGAAAATTACATGTCTTACTATCATGCCATTGCAATAGTTTTGGTGTGATTATACTACCTGTGGTAGGCAGAATCCTAAGAAGTCCTTCTTCCACCTGCCAAGACTTCCTACCCTTGCTGCTGGGACTGTGAACAGAATATCATGTGTGCAACTATGTCATGTCACCTGGCAAAGGGGATTGTGCAGATGTGATTAAAGTTATTAATTGTTTGATTCTGAGTTAATCAAAAGAGATGTCAATCAGGTGAGCCTAATCTAATCACAAGCACTTGAAGGGCACAGAGTTTTCTCTGGCTAGAGACACAGAGAATCAAAGCATGAGAAGATTCCAGCCAGGTACCTTGCTGGCTTTGAAGATGTAAACTGGAAGAAACCAGCCTCAAAGAATAGAGAAAATTCTTCACTCTCCTTCTACCAGCCAGCAGCCAGCTAGGAAACAGGATTTCATTTGTACAGCCACAGGAAACTAAATTCTATCAAAAGCCGAATGAGTTTGGAAGACCCTCCAGACAAGACACCAGCCAACCAAAACCTTGACTTTGGCCATGTGAGACCCTATGTAGAGAATCCAGCTGAGCCAACCTGCTTTCTAGCCTACAGAGCTGCAAGCTAACGAGTGCTGCTAAATTCACAGTAATTTGTAGCACTGTTTTAAAAAGCAAACATACTATCTCATTCCTAGTACCTATCTTGATGCAGCAGTAGAAAGAAAGGAAGGGCAAATTCCTTACTGGTTCCTCTGGGTAAGGGAGTCTCTAGCTAACACATATCATCTTTAATGTGTGTCAGACTCTTTCTCTCAGCCAGATTAGGGACACTTATACAGAGAGGCTGCATTATTTTTTATGGTAAATATACATTTTATGATAATGTTTTCTTTTGTCTTCCTTCTTTTATGTATCATGCTGTAAGCTTTCAAGTTAAATACTATTTGGAAATATTGTCAAACAAGGTTGATTGCCATAGGTGAGATATTTAACTTTAGTTCCAGAAATTTTCTGAGTAAGGAACAAACAATATTCTCTCCCCACCTCTATGGCCTCATAGGTAAGTTATACGTACATTGTGGAGGAGTTTTTTTCACCCGTTCAAAAACTTAATACATTTTCTTTGATGCCGTGGCTAGATTCACAATCCTCTTAAGCAAAATTGTTTTCTTTTGAGAATTAACCACATATCCCCTGGCTTCTTTGAAATAGGACCATCCTGAGCATCTCTTTTTGGTTGAAGTAATTCAACTCTGTATGTAACCAACAAGGGGCTGGGGTCTAACTCAGTTGGTAGAGTGCTGCTCTTCACTCTCTGAGGCCGTGAGTTTGATCCCCAGCACCACAAAAATGGGAGAAGAATCTGGCAGCCTACTCCTGAAAAAAATAATTCCTTAAAAACCTATGAATAGCAGAGAAACACTGACAATAGTGCTGGCCATGGTACAGCATCAAGAGTTGGACCTGACTTGACAGCACCTAACAAAAACAACAACATGTTACCAACAAAAAAGGAGCTTGTTCCCCATTTGCTTTATAAGGAAGTCAATGCTTTGAACACAATGTTCACTTCCCTTCAGGGAAAAACATCTCTTGATAAGTGGAAATATTTTTTTCAACACAGAACCTGCTGCTCCAGATTTGTTAAAAACTGGTTCAACAATCTTTTTCCATTCTTGTATAAAATGTTGGGGAGAAAAGAATGTTGAGTATTATGGGTAATTTGTATTGAGTTATTGAGATGTGAACTCTGTGTGTGTATGTGTGTGTGCATGTGTGTGCATGTGAATGTGTGTGTTTCATTTGTTCAGAAGAAAATGGAGATATTTGGAAAATATATTTTAATAAGTAAGTAAACTATTTAAAATATATGATGCAGTATCTAGTGTACAATTTTATTCAATGACTTTGCTATATCATCCCTAGAGTTTCATTTTGTTTTATGATTTTGATTAGCACATTCTTATCATCTGTGTCATTTTCATTGAACAGTTTGCCAACTTCTTTGCTGGGTTGGTACATGACTTTATACCTCTGTTTTGGGTGCTACGATTCTCTACAGAATTCAAAACATTTTATTTACTCCAGCGAACATTTTTTGAGGAGTTGTGACATTGTGTACTCTGGATCAGGCATCTGGAGGGAGATAAGAGTGGATAATGTACATTTTCTGCCCTGAAGATACTCATAGTTTATAACGTCAGTTCTCAAGTTTGTCCCAGGATTGCATACTTGTTGTAAATAGCATGAAGTATTGACACATTCAAATGAAAGCAAATACTTTACAACTTTATGAGAACTGGACATGATTTTACTTGGAATCTAGTGTAGACAAGTACTTTGGGTACCAAAGATTTATGAAAAAGAAAAACAGCACAAGGACTATGTTACACTTCATGTTTTTCTGTGGATTGGAGAAAGGCCATTGTTATTTTGGTTTATTGTGCTTTGGGGTCACTGTTGTGTTGGGAAGAAGTGAGTGTGTAAACCAATTGAATATGTCATGTGAGAAATCCCTTCAAAGCTGAGCTTCCAGGCGAGATGCTGCCTGATCTCGCTGAGGGCTATTCTCTAAAGTTTCAGCTCCACTCTATTGCAGGTAGGGTGGAAACAAACTACTTGCCCCCACCTGCTATTCAGCCCTCCACATTCTGGCCCCCACCCTGCCTAGTGTCCTGTTTCACTGTTTTGCACCCTCAGCCCACACTGCCTCAGAAGACCCTGAGTTCTCCTCTTCCTCCATGCCTTTCCCATCACAGTTCTTGCCTGGCAGCCTGCTCTTTCTAAGAAGCAAGTCTTACTCAGATCCAGGACTCTTTCCCTGATGTCTTTTTTCTTTCAACAGTCAGTGAATCTGTCATTCTGCACTTCCATTTCCTATTGTCTACAACGATAACAACACTTAACAGTTTCTGTTGCCACAGGGGCAAGAGATGCCATTTATTAGCAAATGTGTGCCCTGTGTAACTCCATTATCATGCACATCTTCAGAGGAGGCAACAGAAGCATAGGAAAGTGCAGCCTGAGGTGACCTGGCTGGTGAATAGCAAGGCCACAATTGGAACCACCATCTCTTTGTTTCCAAAGACAGTGCTGTTCCGTTATACCTCCCAGCCTCCCTTCAGCAGAGGCATGTGTCCTTCCCAGCTTTGTGCCCTATACCTTGCAATTGCTCAAAATACATCTATCAAATTGAGATGAATCTACATTGGGGGAAAAAGATGATACTAAATTTTCCAACTTCTACTGGCGTGTTTAAAATGATTGATACTATTTAGTATTGGTGAGTAGGTTGAAGGAAAAAAGCTCTTCAATTTATTGTTAATGAGAGTTAATTAAAGTAGTACTTTAGGATTGTCTATCAGAATAAATTTATGTGCATGCCTTAACATGCAATTCTGCTTTTAGAAATCTCTTCCTGGGAAATAATTACAGTCAAGTATAAAGATATGTATATAAGCATATTTATCTCAGTACTATTTATGGTAGTAAAAACTTATATAATCTAAGTGTCCATTAATAAGAGCACAGACAAATATATCACAAAACATTGTATGAAGGAGAATTATGTGGACATTAGAAAGGTTAATGTAGGTCTGTATGCACAACATAGAAAAGTATTCATAGTAAGTTACTGAACAGATAAAAGCAAATTTCAGCAAAGTAAATATTGTCCTATTTTTCCTAAAAAAAAAAATCTTTCTTTTTTTTACTTAAACCCCACTGCACGTACACACAAACTTCTCCAGTCGTCAAGTGGGTTTTTTTTTTCTCATTCATAATGGTTGTTATGATCCAAAGAGAGGGACAGTCTATGGTAAGCATCCTCCATTCTGAAGAGAGCCACCCCTAGCTAGTTGTGGCCACCTCCCTGTAAGCCATATAAGTAGTCAGAACCTACCCAACTACCAACAGCCCCTTGCGTCCCTTCCCTCCTCCAGGCAGATTGAGAAGTGACCAGCTTTCGCAGATAGAGGTTGAAGTGAGAGAAGTTATATTATTTTCCCCAAAGTGGAGAATGCCCAAAGGAAAATGAAGATTCAGGTGAGAACTTTCCTAAGCCTGGCAGTGTCTGCTGAAATGGGGGACTGCAGGAATTTTCCCTGGCTGGCTGCCAGCTGGGGGAAGGAAGAATAGGAAGAAGAGGGATTAAAGAGTCATGGCTCTCTAGGTGGCTGGGAGAGGAGAGGGAAGTGGAGGCTGGAGATAGGACCTGAGTGGTATTGGTGCTGGGACACATCCAAGAGATGTGGGGTGATTGTTCCCAGCTGGCAATTGACTGGAAGACGCAACCAGATGCCTCAAGAGGCTGCTAGTGCATGGTAATTAACCCATTCTGCTGCCCTGCTGCATGCTGGACCCACTGCCCACCTTCATGGGGCTGAAAGACACAGAGCAAGATAAGGAAGTTGGCTCATCCAAGGAGGAGAAGATAACACCACCCGGTAAAATAAGGAGTTTTAAAGCTTTTTGCTTCTTCCTATTCTTTCCTCCAAAGCTGTGGACGTTTTGAGAGTGACAAAGGGAGACAGAAATATCTTGCATCCAGGTTACAATATTCTCCTCAGGTAGCTAGGGTCACAGTATCCTGGTATTAGGGAGGAAAGAGATAAGCTTCAAACTGAGTTTGGAAATAAAATTTAAAAGTAAAACAAACAAAAGCACTATCCAAAGGGAGGGATCTGATTGGTCCATTTTGTTCACTCACAAGCTGCTTGCAAGTGTGGGTCAAATATTTTTTCCTGGTAAACCAGCTGTCCCAAGATCAACTTTGTCATGGCAGAAACTACAGTAACTTGAACAGAAACATGGCAGAAACTACAGTAACTTGAGCAGATAGTACCATCTTGAACTGGCCCCTCAGCAGGAAGCTTTGAGTGCAACCGAATGGTGGTGTTGCTTCATAAAAGCCCTGTTGAGTGTCCACACATGGTTGCCTTACAAAACAAGGGAAGTCAGTTACCAGCTGGTTGGCCTGAGCTCAAATGTATTAGTTTCCTAAAGTCACCATAATAAATTTCAGGGCTGAAAATAACAGAGATTTATTTTCTCACAGTCCTGGAAGCCAGAAATCTGAAGGAAAGGTACCAGCAGGGCCACAATCCCTCCAGTGGCTCTAGAAGGGAAACCTTCCTTCTGTCTGCCAGCTTCTGGGGGCTCCATATATTCTTTGAGTTGTGGTTACATCATTCTAATCTGTGCTTCCACCTTTCCATGGCTTCCTCTGTGGATATTTCCTTTGTGTGTTCTTTATAATGACATTTGTCATAGGATTTTGGACCCACTTGGATACTCTAAGATGATATCATCCCATGATAGTTAACTTATTTATAATATTTGCAAATACCTTTTTTCAAATAAGGCCATGTTCATAGGTTCACTAGTTTAGGATATGGACCTATCTTTTAGAGCAGCAGTTCCCAGCCTTTTCAGCACCAGGGAATGGTTTCACAGAAAACAATTTTTTTCCATGGAGCAGGGGAGAGGGGATTTGGGCTGATTCAAGCACATTTACATTTATTGTGTAAATACAGATGAAGCTTTGCTTGTTTGCCTGATGCTCACAACAGTACTGGTCCAAGGCCCAGAGGATGGAGACTCTTGTTTTAGACGTCAGCAGTCTACCACTGAACCACTCAAGACTAAGACATGACCATGAAATATTTCTGGTTTTGTTTATTTGTTTGTAAAGACAGGGTCCCTCTGTGTAACTCAGGCAGGCCTCAAATTTATGATCTGCTTGCCTTAGCCTCCAAAATGCTAGGATAATAGGAGTGCTCCGCCATGCTTGGCAAATATGAAATATTTAATATTAACTAACCCTTACACATCCCAGCACATCTTAGGAACTCAACGAATATCTGTTAAATGAATAAACAAATCAATACTTTTATCATTTGGGAAAAACTGAGACTGGAAAAGAGAGCTGGCCATGATCACAGGTCTAGATTATGATAAGGCTTGAATTGAACCCAGATCTCTGGGCCTGCATTTGGGCTCCTGCATCCATTGCAGCCTAACCCCTATGACCATAAGGAGAATTGATGTTCGGGGACATTTGTCCAAAATCAGTGAATTAGCTTGAATTAGAGCTGGCCTAGGACTCCAAAATCTCAGGACAGAGCTTGCTGCAGCCCATCCCATACCTTCAAGGCTTTCTATCACTATGCATGGAAAAGAAGTCTCAGAAAATCAAATGAAGATCCAGAAAATGAAAAGAGAAATTGAAAGACAGCATGTGGTGTATTTTGTCAGAGCTCAAGACAGCTGGTGACTGGATCATATTTTCTTTTTCTACTTTTTCCTATAAATTCCCCAAATACACACTGATAGCAGGTGAGGAAAGGCCAGGTCTCTGCCCACCAGGGAAATTTCTGGAGTACATCTTGATATGGTCAAACACATAGCTATCCCATGAGATGAGAAGCAAAATAACCTCAGAACTGTGAGTGTCTCCCTGACTTCTTAGATTTGCTGCAAAGCCAGAAGAGCAGTGTGAGAGAAAAAACAATCATGCCATACAGGTAGGACTAGATCTTTATTTGCACAGTAGATCTCTTGGTTTTCTCTAAGTGTTAAAGCTAAAAAAGAAAGAAAAGAAAAGAAAAGAGAAAAATAGAAGGAAAGAAGTTCTATTCCCTCAGTATCATCTTCTTGAACTGGTCCTTGGTTGCCACAACATTCAACCCCTGCACATTCTACTCATCCACTTGTGTTTCCATTTTCACGTTGATGGTGATGACTATTGGCTCTTTGGTGCCTCTCATTGGTGACACTTCAGCAAAATGTGTCTTTGGATGGTGCCTATTTTTTTTTTTTAATTTGAGAGATTTTAGTAAAAGTTAAGATTCTTGCATCTCTTGAGACTTTGTGGACTCTGATACCACTGCCTGAATTCCCATGGAGCTATCCAGTAGACTTGAATGTAGTGTTTAATGATACCTTCCTTGAAGCACAGACTCTCCAGGTTGTCACTGCTTCTATCTGCACACTTCTCTTCTTCATGGCACCTGCATGAGGACACTTGATTTTGAATCATCTTCTCTTTGTTCAATTGGTATCAATTCAACTAAGTATTCCATTTACATAGTTTTATTCAAGAACAAGCAAATAGGATTCATACCTAAGTATTTTTAAACTTTCAAAGGGGACTTCCCCAAAGGAGGTCCTAGCTCATCTCTAAAAAGAGTTTAAGTTTAAAATGTTTCACTGAGTTTCCTTTTGCATCCCCCACTGCTATGAGTTTCCATAGTGCCAGAGGTACCTGCTCCCTGGCTGCCTGTCTCTTCTTAATCCCAGATAGCTCTAAGTCAGAATTTGAGCATCTAAGAATATCCCCAGTCATCATTGCACTAACATAATGCTTCTGTTGGTCCAAGAGCAGATTCTCTGTCCAAAGAATAGTTTCAAGCATTGATAAAGTTTAAGTTCAATAGCTACATGGCAAATGACTTTAAGTTTTCTTTTCTTTTTCTTTCTTGTACTCTCTCTTTGGACATAGGGACTCTTTTTAAAAGATCTGGTTGTGGAAGAGAAGTAGGAGCAACTGTGGTCAATGATCTTGCCTAGAATTATAAAGCATGCTTTGATTTAACATGTGAAGACATCTTTGCCAGGCACAGTGTCTGACACACAGTTAGGTGCTCAAAATACATTGGAGAAGTTACACAGTGTGTAGATGTCAGTCTCTGTATTTTGTTTTAGTGATCTTTATGGAGCACTGATGATGTACAAAACCTTCTCCTAGGTACAGTTGAGTATCATTCATTCACTTGTTCTTTGATCCATTCCCATAGTGCTGACCTGGCTTTCCCGCAATTCCCATTTGCATGTGTGACTTCAGAGCTCATTGTCAGCTCAGAATCTCATCACTCACCCAAATTTTCATCAAGAGCAAAGCACTGCCTTATTACTAGCAATCATCACAATGCTTTTGATATTGAAATTTGACAGTTACACATTGTATAATATAAACTCTGTAATCACACAGGAAAGAAAATTCTCCAGTAGCTTTTCAACGGGTTGGAGTGACTCATATCCTCTCAAATTTACCTAAATCCTACTGAGGTGTCTGTGACAGGTATAATGGCAGACTCTCCTGCTGGACAAGATCCCTGAGTGGTACCTTGATAACATGTTTTATGAAATTGTGATCAAGCCAGTACACCTTCCAAGGGCATAGTACTTGGCAGAGAACAGGCACTTCACTCACTGTTGCTGAGTAAGTGAATGAGTGCTTGCACAGAAAATAAATGAACAAGCAGGGCACTGATTTTTCATGTAAAATGGAGACCAGAAAATTACTGGGATCTTGTTTT
The DNA here is from genome assembly GCA_007922755.1 of Pedetes capensis. Classification (NCBI taxonomy): domain Eukaryota; kingdom Metazoa; phylum Chordata; class Mammalia; order Rodentia; family Pedetidae; genus Pedetes; species Pedetes capensis. The sequence continues at coordinate 230,273 of VMDO01000082.1, read as the reverse complement.
AAGCACACTCAATCTCCTTTCCACCAGCAATTCTTTCTCTGTCAATGACTCAAATGCACAGCTCTTTTGTTTGATTTTATACAATAAATTCAGAATTCTGACAAGGCTTACTAACTCACATTCTCTGTGACAGGGATTTAAGAGAAAATGCAACAGGCTTTTTTCAACTTCTGTCAACAGAGCCTGTGGATACTCAAAAACATCACATTTTCCAGGCAAAAAATGGAGAAGCAAAAGGGAACCAAAAAAAAGGTTTTTTTAAAAATTCTATCAGGAAGAGAGCATAATGGAAAGTCAGTACAATTTTAGGTGAAAACCCTAGAAAATATTTTATAGCCATGCTTACTCCTTTCTAGGAAGCTAATCTTCAGCTCAGTTCTCAAGTCTCATTTTTATTTTATGTTGATTATGGAATGACAGCAACACTTGTTCATTTTATGTTCTATTTTGGCCTTTTGGAAATGAATACACATAATACATGTTCATTAAACAAATTCATACAAAATACAAATATATACTAAATGAAAGTCCTGTTCTTACCTCTCCCCTCCACTCTCCACCTTCTAGCTCCTGAGCATAGACTATGAGGAGGAGATCAGCACACACAATGGTTATAAGATGTGCCCTTGGTCACCAGACTGGGGAGGAGTGAAGAAAGCCCACCCAGGCAGAGGGAGAAGTGGATTGCTGATGGAGTTCCCACAAAGGCTTTAGCTGATTCAGAAGGGGAACTTGGGAGCTGGAATGGACCCTCAAAATTATCCTGAAGGGAGGGTAGGAGGCAAGACCTTCGTATGCCTGCCCCTTCCACCATTCATTGGATGTGAACTGCCCCTCAGCCCATGCAAAGTCGTGAGGACTTGGAGGAAGGCAGCTCCCTGTGGCAGTTCCGGGGGAAGGACTCAGCTATAAGCCATCAGTAGCTAACACTTCAAGCACGTGGGTGAAAATGTACCATTAGGGGGTTAAAGTGGGTGAATTAAGGTCAAGTTCTGAGAATGGAGCCTAACAAATACAAAAGCTGAGCAATTTGCTTGTGCCATTCAACAATTATCTTGGATATGCTTCTCTTTTATTCTGTAGATATACTTCTTGTACATATATCTTTATATGCTTGGAATAATTTAATATAGATTCCTTAAAATGGAATTGTTTGACAAATAATAAGCTCATTTAAATTTTTGGCAGGTACTGTTAACTGCTCTCTGAAAAGACTGTATAGCTCTAACTTGGATCATAGCTAGCATCATGAGATGAAAGTGTTTTTCTGTCCCCCAGCCCCACAGCAATGCCAACTATTAAAAATCTTTTACACTGTTGCCAGTGTGGTAGGGAAAACAAAAACATATTTCCTTGCTTTATTTTGTATTTTAATCAGACCCGAAGGTGGTTAGTCTCTTTTCTTGTTTCTTAACCATTTGGATTTGTTTTTGTGATTTGCCTAGCTGTCCATTTCCTCTTGGTTAACTTATTGACCTATTTTTAAGTTTATATGTTGTTAATAGGTTCTACAGCTCTCTTACTTATCTCCTTGCCTTTTGAAGGTGCCTTTCAACTTGCAGAGGTTTAAGTTCCATGTGCTTGAAGGTGCCAGTCTTCCTCAGAGCACTAAGATTCAGAGTTCTGGGCATGTTGGTGGTATTTAATAGGAATCGTTGCTTGGTCATGTAGCCCACTTTATGCTCAGAACTGCAAATTTCTTCACTGACAGCAGACCCTCTATTTGTCTAGAGCAGGCAGCCTCTGTATCTTTTCCTTCCTTCCCTTCCCTTCTTTTCTTTCTTTCTTTTTTTTTTTTTTTGTGTGTGTGTGCAGTACCAAATGATTGAATCCAAGGCCTCATGCATACTCTGCAAGTGCTCTACCACTGAGCTGCATCCACAGCACATTTTTTACTTTTTTTTTTTTTTTGAGACACAGTCTTACTAAATTATGCAGGCTGCTTCTGGACTCGAACTTGAGATCTTCCTACCTCCACCTCCTGAATCCCTAGGATTACAGGCATGCACCACTGCACTGCAGGCGGTTGCTCTGTGTGTCTTTCCTGTTTTCCTATCCCCCAACCCAGTCCTGGTTACTAAAGTCTTAGACAGTGTCTGGCCTATCATCTCATTTTCACAGTGTCTTTCATGCGATTTTCTTCTCCCCTTCTTTCTTATTTTCCTCCTTTTCATTTTTTTTTTTTTTTTTTTTTTGGACTGTGTTGGCCTTGGGAGGCTGAATGGGGCAGGATCAGCCTCCAGGAGCCTGTGCCATCAGCTGGCTTGTGGTCACTTCTCTGACACCTCTCAAAACTGGTGTCTTCTTCTGTTTGGTACTGGCATTAATGATGCTGGCTCTGGCTCCAGATAGTTGCTGTGTGGTGGTGTTGGGACCAGGATGGTGGGGAGGCAGAAAGGATAAGCCCTTATTTTTAAACTGATGCAGTGAACTGTGATTGTTTTCTGCTGCTGTGAAGGCATCTGGGAAGTGCCTGGTTCTTAAGCAGCAACCATTTCTGCCATCATCTGGCATGAAAGAATGCCTCAGAGACAGTCATAAGAATGAGCTGGTGCTCTTCTTTGAGCCACAAAGAACTCAGATAGGAGTGCTTCTCTCTCCTTGGTCACTCTACAAATCTGTCCTATCTCATCTTACTTGTGTGGCACTTTGACAAAGAACTTGTTTCCTAAGGGATTCCTATGTGTCCTCTGTGAGAGGTGTGGGTAGGAGAAAATGAATCATATATATATATATATATATATATATATATATATATACACACACACACACACATATCTCTTTATATATATGTACCTTTATATATGCCTTTATATATACCTTTATACACACACACACACACACACACACACACACATATAGTTGCTGTTAGGTGCTGTTGAGTCATGTCCAACTCATGGACTCATGGTGACCCTCCTACGGTTTTGGCTCATTGTTTCAGGATTGCTTCAGGAGTGGATTGCCACATCCTCCCATTTTTGCAGTGCTGGGGATCAAACCCAGGTCCTCAGAGAGTGCAGAGTGGTGCTCTACCAACTGAACTAAACCCTAGCCCTTTGTGTGTGTGTGTGTGTGTGTGTGGTTGTTGTTGTTGTTGTTGTTGTTGTTGTTGTTTGGTCCCTTGAGTTGTTTTCTTTTTCTTTTTTCCCTTTATTGGTAAATATCAGTGGGATATAGAATAATACAGCATTTGCCATCACATTTTGTTATACTTTTATCAGCTTACAAAGTTTATGGAACCTTTTAACTAATATGCATATTCGAGTTATATTTCCCTGGTTTTCCTATGTACTCATGAAGTGGCATCGTTTATATTGAGATTATACTCCCCTCCTTTATGCCTTTACACTGATTCTCCTCCCCATCCCACCTTCCACAATCATAGGGTTTTCAATGGCTGACTGCTTTGAGATAGCTTTGGGAATGGATTCCACATCCTTTTCCTGTTTTTGCAGTGCTGGGGAGTTGGGGATAGAATCCTGGTCCTCAGAGAATGCAGCATGCCATTCTACCAACTGAGCTAAACCATCATATGTGTGTGTGTGTGTGTGTGTGTGTGTGTGTATGTATGTATATATTTATGAGTTCTGCCATCTTTCTGGCCTAAAGAATCAGTGATAGAATTTGAAGTGGCCACAGGTCCAAAAAATGAAGAGGGAAACCTAGAAATAAAAAAAGAGTAGGAGAACCCCAGAGGGTCAACTCTGCCCTAGTCTCTAACTGATCCCTGAACCATACATGTGTGAAGCAGATTGAAAACAGCCTTGCTAATGGAGGAAAATAATTGAACTGAGATTCGAGCCATTGCCCGGTATAGGTAAGAAAGAGCATAGTGTTTGAGTCTAAGAAAGTTTATTTCTTGCTTAAAAATTTAACACTCTTCTGAGGAACATAATATGATCTGGAATCTCCATATTCTACCAATGCAATGGCTAGAACACAATCTAAAATTTCTCTATAAAATAGAGGCAATAACTGCTTGCTACGGGCTGGGGTTTAGCTCAGTTGGTAGAGCACTGCTCTGTACTCTCTGAAGCCCTGTGTTTTATCCCCAGCACCATAAAAAATGGGAGAAGGACCTGGCAGGCCAGTCCTGAAACACTCTCCAAAAAATCAACCATTGAGAACCCCATGAGTAGCAGAGAAGAAGTGACATGATGCTGGGCATGGCACAGTGTCAGATAGTATTTCATTCTGTTGTACATGTGGTCTCTATGAGTCAGACCCAACTTGAGAGCACCTAACAACAATAATAACAAAGGTGGTTGTAAGACTTAAATAAGATGATATATTTAGCACAGTGTTTGCAAAGTGCCTGGCTTGCATCTAATAGATGAGTCACAACTTATATCTCCTTGGTTCTGTAGGAGACTAGGAAACATCCACCAAGACCCTGCCAAATGTAGTAAACACTGTAAATTGGAAGAGAGAGCCTATCTGTCATTACCAGCACATTTAGGCTCCAGAACCCTAGGAATAGGGAGATTAGCACTCAAGTTATTTGTCAAGGATGACAGTGAGTTACTCAGAGAAAATGATAAAAGAATTTTTAAGAAACTACATAAAATAAGCTAAATGTGGAAAGAACAAGAGCCAGGAGTCCATGTCCAAAAAAGTACCAAATAGAAAAGACCTACATACAGATGAGGCCTGCAGCTGTAGCCCTGTGGCATCCAATCCCGTCAGATCTCGGAAGCTAAGCAGGGTCAGCCTGGTTAGTACTTGGAAGGGAGACCACCTGGGAACACCAGATGCTGTAGGCTTGGGAGACGGACCCAGCAACCCACTCCCAAAAATCAATCTGCCATTGAAAACTGTATGAATAGCAGAGAAGCACTGACAATAGTGTTTTGTCTGTTGTACGCAGGGTTGCTATGAGTTGGATACCGACTTGACAGCACCTAACAACAACAACAACAACACATACAGATAGGTAAATGACAGGGAGCGAATAAAGACAGGAGCAGGGCCACTTAAAGGGAAGCTGGCTAGAACTCAGGACTTGAGCGTTTTGAAAGACAGATTTGCATCAGGCCCACTGGTTGCAGCTAAATTCTCCCTATGATGGTGGAGAATGTTGCCTGTCCATGAAAGACTTCCTAGCCTTGCAACCTCAGGTTCTTTATCCCTTTATCTTTTCAGTGGTAAAGTGATTCAGAGGTTGAGTTGAGGGATACCATTAACCTCAGTGGGTAAAATTGAAAAATCCAGTGGTTGATCAAAACATTGGGAATGCCTGCCTGTGTTGTAGGTGAAGAAACATCAGCTCCCCCATACAGAAGTAAGGCAGTAAGCATACAGCAACATTTAGTCTGTCTCCAATATTATCTACTTGCATCAAACATCAAAAAGCCATTGATAAAATCTGGTCTGAGTGAATGAATCTCCTTGTCTTGTTGTTTCTCCTGATCAGTGTCAGATCAAAGTTTTACTTCCCTGTTGAAAAACAAACTGATACCACAAGAATGCAGAATGTGAGCAAAAATCATTTGGTTTCCATTGACTATAACATTATAACCTTAGAAGTATCCTAGAAATCAACTCTCTCCCTTGGTGCTAATGAAATTCTTATTTTCGTAATAGTAGGTTGATGACAGAAGAGAACCTGGTGATGTTTACTCAAAAGGATGTTACTTTTCTTCCTGTTATTCTGCTTTCTCCTGCCCAATTACCTATTTTCCATAATTATTATAGTTATAATAATTAGTTTTATTGCATTATGCAAAATACTGTCCTGATCACATTACAAATGTTAGTTCCTTTTGTCTTTCTAACAGTACTCTAAGGTAGGAACCATTGTTCCCACCCCCATTCTGCAGATGGACAGATTGAAGCCTAAAGAAATCAAGCTGTGCTTGAAGGCAGCAGAGTCAGGACGCAATGTAGCAATGTGGATAACAAGTTGGTTATCTTAACCATTGTCTTTGGCTGTCCCCATGAGGTGCCCCTATAGTAGGCACTCAGTAAATGAGGACAGTTAGAGCAATAATGACAATTATATCTTTATCACATACTAAAGGCAATTTAATAATGTGGTGTCAATTTATTCATTCGACTAGCAGATTATGCAGATGTGCTGAGAGTTTATATAATGCAAATGTGCTTACAAAATGTGAAAAATAAAAATGAAATCATTTATCTCTCCAAGCACTTCTGCAATACCTCTCCTCATTGTAGCATCAGTACCTGGTGACATGTGGGTGCTGAGCAAATGCTTATTAATTTATGGCTCACCCTGGTCATAGAACATAATGATATAAATATCATTAATGCTATAATTGTCACAGATGAGAATCCTATATTAAAGAATGAGTACTGGTCAAATGTCCATGCACAGAATGAGCCTGACAGAGCTTCAGACTGAATGACCTTTCCAAAGTCTGGCAAACTCTGCAGCAGAAAAGGTATGCCAGGGCAAGTCATCTTTGTTCTGCCCTGTGATGCTATAAGAGGTTTATTCTGGCTCTGGGAACCAGAATTTTCTGTAAAATTTGTCAAGACATTTCTGCCTCTAGGTTTTGTTTGAAATTTTGTCCAATTCAGATATGTGACAAGGGTATTAAAAGTCAGCACTTGCCCTTGCCTGCTATCAATGCTTGATACTATCAGCCTTTAGGATCTGGGTTAATTTCTGTTAGAGAAAGCTTGCTGAACTAGGGCTCAAATAATCGCTGATGCACAGTGTACCAGGCCGCAGTGTTCCAGTCTTTCTTTCCTTTCATTTGAAATTCACTGCCTTAACTAAGTGGCCCTTTGCAAAGCCAGCCTTGTGAGTAATGGACCTTTGATCAGGTTTTGCTTCCTGACAGCTGTACATATAAATGAATGTTTATCCCAATTAAGTAATGAACATCGATTCTTTGTACCCTCTGACAGCAAAGTGTGCTCTCATCTCAAAGAACTCCCATTGCCCTTATATCTTCTCATTCAGAAGAACTCTGCCTGGGGACTGGAGGATGTGTAGTTTAGAACACTCTGGAAAAAAGAGCTGGGTTTGAAGAAGTGGTAGGATCATAATTTTCTAGAATTTGCTAGTGTGTTCTAACATGGATAAGAAAACCATATTTTTTGAACTCCTGGAACTACTGGTATGCAAGGTACTTCACCTGTGTGATTTCATTTTAGGTGCACATTTGTCTTATGATTTAAATATCAGCTCTGTTGGGCTAGAGTTTAGCTCAGTATGTAGAGTACTATTCTGTACTCTCTGAGGACCCAGGCTCAATCCCCAGCACTGCAAAAATGGGAGAAGGATATGACAATCCACTCTAGAAGCAATCCCAAAACACTCAGCCATTTAAAACCCTATGAGGGTCACTATGAGTGGACCCAACTTGATGGCACCTAACAACAACAATCAGCTCCATTGTACAGATGAGGAAAATGAAGCTGGAAGTCTACATGATTTGCATGTGATTATGTGGTTTGTCAATGATCAATTCATAATTCAAATAGCCAATTCCAGGTTCCAGGTGACTGACTCCAAAGTCTAATGTCCCCAGCACCTTAGACAATCATTATTTCATTCACACATACCAAGAATAGTTCTGAATTTGGGAATTGCCAATGAAGCAGGGTTCAGAGGTCATTGGATCATGAGCATTGTAATCTCATCAGTGGGTTAACCCATTGATAGATTCATAGCTGAATGGACTTCTGGGAGGTGAAGGAACTTGAGAAGTGGGACCTAGTTGAAAGGAGTGGGTCTGTTGGAGGACCACTGGGGAACTCTGTATCTATTTCCTGCCAGCTCTAGAGCCTTGAATGAACTCCATATCCTCTACCCCCTTTTCTTGGTGCTTTAGATCAAACCCAGGGGCTTGCATAGTCTAAGCATGTGCTTTACCAGTGAGCTGCACTGCCAGCCCCTCTATGTCTTTTTTAATATTACTGGAGCACTTTATCTGCAAAGTTGAGATCTACCAGCACTTTCTGTGATTACCTGACAAGGCTGTTGTGAACTGGATTGGCACATGACAAGGTGCTGTGCAAAATGTGGTGGAATCTTGGCATCCTTCTACTCAGCCTGTGCTGTCGTTTCTTCACTCTGACACTGTGTTGCTTTACTTTCTCGATTCTCTGAAAGCAACACTTGGATCTGCTTTGCCAATAACAGATTTGTTTTCATTATTAGGGACGATTCTGTCTTGAAGTTGGAACAGAAATGGCAATTCAACGTGCTTTCATGGGAATTTCAAAGATTCCATTTTTCTTGGGGAAAGAAGAAATAGGAGCCAATGAAACAGCAATTAAAGCCATAGTTTAAGAACAAATGCTACTAAGGCCCAGATGATATCATGCAATAGTTGGAATTTCTCCTGTTTTCTCAGGCTAGTAGAGAAGGGGCAGCCCTGTCAAATCCCTTACCAGCTGTCAGCGCCTGTTCCAGAAGCTACCACTCTCATGCATTTGTTTGGCAAATTCCTCTCTCCAATCCAAACCTATTGTCCTTAGCTCCCAGCAGAACTCGGGGAACCATGAGGAGACCATTGCTGCCTCACCTATCTGGGGCTACTGCAATGTCTGAGGGCTTGCACCATGCAGCAATTTCCTGGAATGGAGGGAGAATCATTGATTATGGAAATCAACTGAACCATCTGTGTCCCAGCAGGTCACTCACCTGGCCGTTTCAATGCCTGATGAGTTGAATGCCTATAGGAGACAAGAGAAAACTGTTGCCTGTCTAATCAGTTTCTCTTCTCACCTGACACTAAAATCCCTGCATACTTTATCTAGAAAGAAGACTAATAAGGGGCACCAGAAGTGCTAAATCACTGAGAATAGCTGGGTGTGGAAGTGTAACATCCAGTATCATTATAGGAATGCCCATATTGAGCAAGAGATTTCCCAGCACTTAAAAACCCACTACCACAAAAACAGTTTGGTATTCCCCTAGAAAACTAGACATAGACTTATTAAATGGCTCAGCAAGTATACTCCTAGATACATACCCAAATGAACTAATTCGTTCCTAAACAGATCCCTGTATCCAGTTGCTCAATTGCACAAAAGGTGAAAACAACCCAAATGTCTGACAACAGATGAATGGATTTACAGATTGTTGTATACTGATACAATGAAATGTCATTGCACCATAAAAGGAATGACATACTGATACCTGCTACAAAGTTGATGAACCTTGTAAATATTATGCTAAGAAAGAAGCCAGACACAAAAGGTCATGTATTGTGTGAGTCTACGGACATGAAATATTCAGAATAGCTAAGTCTGTAGAAGCAGAAACCAACTGATGGTAACAAGGACTGGAGAAATGGAGAGTGGTTTCTTAATTAGTAAAGGGTTTTATTTTGGAGTGGAAGTGTTTTAAAACTAATTAGAAATGGTGGATGTGTAACATCATGAATGTACTAAGGGTAACTGAATTACTAACTTTAAAATCGTTGTTATAGTTTGGATTCGGATTGTCACCCAAAAGCTCAGGTGTCACAGAGTTGTTCGCCAATGCAGCAGTGTTCAGAGGTCATTGGATCATGAGCTCTGTAATCTCATCAGTGGGTTAATCTATTGATAGATTCATAGCTGAATGGACTTCTGGGAGGTGAAAGGACTTGAGAAGTGGGACCTAGTTGAAAGGAATGGGTCTTTGGGGGGACCACTGGGGAACTGTGTCTTGTCCACAGCTCCTTCCTCTCTCTCTGTTTCCTGGCTGGCATGAGATGAGCAGCCTCTTATGCCACACGCTTCAGCCACTATAACATTCTGCCTTGTCTCAGGCCTGAAACAATGCCACCAGCCAACCACAGGCTGAAACCTCTGAAACCATGAGTCAAAATAAACCTTTTCTCCTTTCAGTTGGTTTTCTCAGGCATTTTGTCACAGCAACAGATAACACTGAATAGGTTACAGATGAGAAACTTGCCACAAGAATGAGTAAAATCAGACACAAAATACTACACATGCTTTATATAATGCATTACATGTAAAGTAGAAGAGATAGAAAAAAGTGAACTTACACTTTTAAAAGAGAGATTAATGCTACCTACCCTTGACTACAGTATGTTCTTTTTCTTTCTTTATTTTTCTTTTCTTTGTTTATTTCTTTCTCTCCCCACTTTTTTCTTTTTGTTGTACTGGGGGTTGAATCCAGGGCCTTACACATGCATGGCAAGTGCTCTAGACTAGGTTGCAATACCAGCCCCTTATATATTTTTTATTTTGAAACAAAGTCTCCCTAAATTGTGCAGGCTGCCTCTGATGTCGCACTTGTGATCCTTCTGCCTCAGCCTCTCATATCACTCCAGTTACAGGCACCACAGCACCCAGATTTATTGTGTTTCTTGATCTAGCATTTGTTGCACAAATGCATTCACTTTGTGAAATTCCACTGAACCATACTGCGTACTATATTGATAAAAGTTGAAAAAAACTACTAAATCAATGAAACAGACAGTTCAATAAAATTAATCAGTAAAACCAAAAGCCAATTTGTTAAAAAAAAAGATTAAGTAATCAGAAGAAAGAGAAAACACAAGCAAATAAGATTAGGAATAAGAAGAGACATAACTATCCACACAGACAGAGTTAAAATTCTACAGCTGAATGCTGGATACAGACTCATTCCAATGTCCTTGAAAATCTGGATGGAATGGATGCTTTTCTAAGAAAATAACGAAATGGAAAATTGCAATGGAGCAGCAGCCAATCACAGACCCTGCTGCCCTCTGGAATCTGCGCAATAGCAGAATTCACAAATCCTTCTCTTGCTAGCAGCTGGAGGGCCATAGCAACACATACTCAGACTGACCCATTAGTAAATGATTAGAAGCCTCTGTGCATGGTAGGCCCATTGTTCTGCAGAAACCATAAAAGCCTGCTGTGGAAAGAAGGTGATGGAAGTCTTTGTGGTCAGAGTCAACAGCCATTTCTTATTAAACTACAGAGCACTGGGCCAAGTCCTTCTCTCCGTTGCCTTCCTAAAGCCAGAGGATGACAAAGGAAAACCAGGGTGGCTCAAACCTATTGATCAAGTGTGACATTACGTTGGGAGGTGGGGGATGCCATTGTGTCATTGTAAGTACATTTTCATTTAAGAGTAGAAGTCATATTTTAATTATTTTACAAGTGGTTGGAAATGTTACTTTTGCCTTAGGTAGATTTTAAAAGAAATATCAGCCCATGTACAGGAGAAAGGAAGAAATAGAACAAATTGTGAGTTTGAGAAATAAACCTCAGGTAGCTAAGCAGATCGTAGTTCACAGAGTTGTTTCTTTATTTTTTTCCAATAGCTCTCTACACACCCTAACTTGATGCCCAAGATAAGAATGAAATTTTGAGCCATAACAGATGGCCAAGAGAACTAGATATGCAGATCAAATTAGAAAGACCAAAGAGAACCACAGTTTAGGGAGCTGAGCAACCCAAACTCTCCTACTAGCTTCACATAGGCAATTTTTGCACTGAGAGCACAAAGTGGCCTAGAAATGGGTGAGAAGTGAAGGGGAAGAGCATCCTCCCTTGGCATGGAAGTGGGAGAGGCTTTTGTGAGGTGAGGTGGTGTTAGAAAGGGTCTTATTTTGAATATAAAACCAGAGATAAGCTTGTTTCTTTAAAGTTAGAGCATATTTGTAGGCCAAAGGGAAAGACAAAGCAGCAAATATAAAACCCAAGAGAAAATGAAATAATTGGATGGAGTAAGATCTTAGACTCAGGAGGTGAGAGAATGTGGACTTAAGGGAAAGGTTTGGCTTTGGAGAGGAGGCAGACTAATAAAATTACCATAATCTCTGCAGTGGGTTGAATAGTGGTTCTAAACAGGCCTGTCCATTTCTTTACCCCCAGAATCTGTGAATATGAACATATTTGGAAATAGTACCATTGCAGATATAATTTAGGGTCTCAGGTTGGGATCATTTGAGACTTAGGATGGGCAGTCTAATGGCTGGTGTCCTTATAAGGGAAAGCAGAGGGCTATTTGAGACACACAGACAGAGAGGAGACACAAGGAGAAGGCCAGGTGAAGATGGGAGCAGAGCCTGGAGTGACGCAGCCCAAGCCAAGGAAGGCCTGGAATGAGCCTTGCTGTTAGAGATAAGCAGGGGTCTTCCCCTGGAGCTTCTCCTCTTGAGGACACCTTCAGCTCAGAATTCTGGCCTCCAGAACTGTGAGAGAATGTACTCCTGTGTTTTAATATACCCAGCTTGTAGGAGCAGGTTACAGCAACCCTAGAAATTTAATATAACCTCCAAACTCCGGGTCAAAACTGGGCCCAGTAGAGTGAGCAAACCCAAGACACACTGGCAAACTTCAGAGCCATGCGCTCAGTTATGGTTTGGTTAGGGAGGCTGGTCCCTGTTGTCACAGGAAGCCCTTATCCCCAGAACAACCATGACTGTTTCAAAGTCAGCCTTAAATTGCACTTCCTAGTCTCCTGTGGGGCTGGGATTTAGCTCAGTGGGTAGAGCGCTGCGCTGCAGTCTCTGAGGCCCTGAGTTCAATTCCCAGCACTGCAAAAATGGGAGAAGGGCCTGGCAATCCACTCCCAAGGCAATCCACTCCCAAGGCAATCCCGAAGCACTCAGCCATTGAAAACCCTATGAGGGTCGCTATGAGTCGGATACTGACTCGACGGCACCTAACAACAACAACAACAAGTCTCCTGTGAGCCATGGTTTCCCATCTTCCTTGTGGCATTTCCCAGGTGCCCTGATTCTCCATCCTAGTCACTTTAGATTCAAAGCATTAAATCTTCTAGTCTGTCTCTCTCTGAACCACATAGGTTTCTACAAACTCCAGTTAAAGGGACCATGAAGAAAAAGCACTTGAAATTATGTCTGTATACAACTTCACTGCTGGACTTTCATTCACACCACTGCTTGATTTCTCCTGGGCCTCTACACAGACACTTATTTTCATGGTTGGCCTAACTTACTGCTGATTCCTCCTATTTAAGTTCAAGTTCCCCAATTCCTTTTGACTTAATGTGCCACCAATTATAGCATAACAAGACACTAGGAATCATTTATTTGAATCATCTTAGCTCCCTTGCTGGGACGAAAGAAAGGGGTAGATCAGCTCTCTGTACTCAGTTCATTGACAAATTGTCATTCTAGAATCACTATAGGTTATTTAGTTTCCAATGGGAGTCTTAAAAAGAAATGTGTCAGAGGAAGACATTATTTCACTCTGTATCTGTTTAATATCTACTCTACCAGGTATTTTGCTTAATGTTTGAAATAAGGTATATGAATGAGAGGAAGAAGTCTGTTCTTCAAAGAGCTATCTTGTGTTCAAAGTCTGTCTCATGTAGTTGGGAAAAATATTTCTCTGAACAATATAAATAATATTTTGTCTATATTATCTTGCTGTATAAATAGTCCTGCTATGCCATCCTGGGAAGGGAGTATTTCTGGAGATGGCAAAGGATTGGTGCTATATGGTCTTTGTTTGTCTCTCTGGATCTTATCTCCAAATATTCCACCTGCTTTAGGCTCTTTTCTCAGGAAGGGAACTCTATGAATGGCATCCACGGGTACTCATGTCTTCTAGCTTCCATATGGCTTCAGTCAATGGGAGACAATGGTAGGACATGAGCCAGCGGGGAAGTGAGGGCCTCCTCCCTGTCACACTGCATGTTGGCAGGGGCTGCAATGTTGCAGAACAAGCCATCACTTTTGAGGTCTCTCTTATGAGTCTGGCCCTGTCCCAGCAACGTCTTCCTTCTTCCTGCTTTCAGCTGCAGCCTGGGGCTACTTTACCAGCCCATCTCTATTTCCCTTAATCCTGGTCTTGCCTTTGTAAATATTCATCCTTTAACTCCCTGCAACAACTCACTGCACTGTGGTCTCTGTTTCATGCTGAGCTCCAGTGGACACTGTGGTCCAAGGATGCTTCACAGAACCAGATCTCCAAGGTTGATGTAAGAGCTGATCAAGGCTGGCAGTCAAGGGAGCACACTGCACCTTTAGAGACTAATAAGGAACCTTAATCTTCACACAGGGAGGTTTGCAGGCAGTGCTGGGAAAGGAAATTGGGAAACTGAAAGGCCTTGAATGCCACACTGAAGCTTTAGGGTTTATCCTATAAATGTTGAGAAATTTCAAAGATGCTGAAAACTTTCCAGAGTCTTAAATCTAGATTCCCAGTTCTTTCCAGGAAAAAGCTATTTCAGAAATGAGAAGCTAGTACAGATCTCTGCTCTGAATTTGAGCTTTATTGTCTTTGTACTCTTCTCCGCTTTGTGGGCTAATAAAATTCATTCACAGCCTGTGAACTGAGTAAAGCTGTTGACTTTAAAAAAAATTAAAATTAAAAATTAAAGCACTTCAAAAACTTTTCCTTCTTAATCCAAATTTATTGGACCTTCTCCTTGTATATTATAGAAAAAGGGAATATTCTTGTTGAGAAATGTCACTGTTTCATTCAATCACAGAAAACTTGGCTAAATGTGACCATCTTTCATAGATCCTTCTAGAAGGGAGTCCTTGAACAGAGCTAAGATTCCTGGCTCAGGTCTTCAAGAAGGGGGACAGGAGAATCAAACTAACACCTCAGGGATGTTAATGAGGGGCAGTCCATGCCTTGTGCCTTGGAGTGGGAAGGAGACACCACGAGAAGGAGGAGGAGGCATTGGGAAAGAAAGGAAAGCTCAGAGAAGCACTGCTGGGTAGAGATGTAGTGTCAGCCACAAATATGAGGCGCACGTGCCATCTTAAATATTGCGGGAGCCACATCAAAAAAAGGAAAAGAAGTGGAAGTGGCCCAGGCGTCCACTGGTGGGTGAAATGAATAAGGAGAGTGTTGTATGTGCCTATGCTGGATTGAGATTCAGCCTTAAAGGCAAGGAAATTCAGACCCGTGCTACAACCTGAATGAAGCCTGATGACATTATACCAAGCGAAATAAGCTAGCTACAACAGAACAAATGCTTTATGATTACAATCCTATGACATACCTAGAAGAGTTAAATTTATCATAACAGAAACTGAATGATGGTTGCCAGGGATGGGGGAAGGAAGTGCTGTTTAATGGGTTCAGAGTTTCCATTTTCCAAGATGAAGAGATCTAGAGATTGTTTGCACAACAATTTAAGTGCACTTAACACTACTGAACTGTACATCTAAAAATAGTTAAGATGATATATTTTATGTTGTATGTATTTTACCACACTTTTTTTTAAAAAAGTAAAAATTGTTGTTGTTGTTAGGTGCTATTGAGTCAGTATCCGACTCATAGCAACCCTATGTACAACAGGTGAAACAGTATTGTCAGTGCTACTCTGCTATTCATAGAGTTTTCAATGGCTGGTTGTTTTTTGGGAGTGGATTGCCTGGTCCTTCCCCCAAGCCGATAACACCTAGTGTTCCCAGGTGGTCTCCCATCTAACCAGCCAACCCTACTTAGCTTGCATGATCAGGTGGGATTGGATGCCAGGGTGCTAGGGCTGCAGACAAAAAAAAGAAAAAAAAAAGAAAAAAAGAAATAGGCAATATTTAATATTATATTTTATTTTATGGGTTAAACATCCAAAACATTATTATTTCAATATGTAATTAATACAAATTTGCTGAGACATTCAACATTTTTTTTATATTAAGCTGTTGAAGTCCAGTGTGAATTTTTATGCTTCTGGAACATCTCAGTGTAGATGAGCCTATGCGGTTAACGGCATATTGCAGAACTTGAGTCATTTCTTTAACAAAAAAGAATTAAGGACAGTGGCTGTCTCATAAGGCTGTTGGGAGGATTAAATCAAAATGTGTGCACACGCTTCTGTGCAGTAGTCTCTGGTACATAGCGAATAATGTTGGTCACTGTTGTGATAACTGTTACATCGTCATTATTACTAGTATGTTTTAGGGGCTAGAGTTTAGCTCAATTTGTAGAATGTTTGCTCTGATGCTCTGGGTTCAATCCCCAGCACCACAAAAATGGGAGAAGGACCTGGTAGCCAACTCCCATCAACAATCCTGAAACAATCTGCCATTAAAAACCTTATGAATAGCAGAGAAACACTGACATGGTGCTGGGCATGGCACAGTGTCAGGGAGTGTTTCTCGTTCTGTTGTATGTAGCTTCACTATGAGTCAGACCCGATTCCACAGCACCTAACAACAGTGTGTTTTAGCTACACAGTAGTGTATCAACATTCTTTTCGACTTTCTGTCATTCTCTTAGCCCATGTTAAATATATGATGGTGACATGATTAAGAACATAGACTCAGCTGAGTGCAGTGGTGCAAACTGCAATCCCAGCAATTTAGGAGGCTGAGGCAGGAGGATCGTGAGTTTGAGGCCAGAGGCAGCCTATCTAACTTAGTGAGACCCTGCCTCAAAATAAAAAATGGTGGAATGGGGGTGCAACGCAGTGGTAGAGCATTTGCAAAGTTCGTGCAAGGCCCTCCATTCAACCTTCAAGTACCACACATGAATGAATAAATAAATAAATAAAAAGAGCACAAACTCTAGAGCAAGCTAGACTGCTTGGGCTCAAATTGTGGTCACATCATTTCCAAGTGCCATGAGACTCTTCTCTTCCTCAGTGTCTTCTCTCCTTATTCCCTGACCCCAAACACATAACCACCATAACCTACTTGTATCTCAGTTTTTTTTAATGTATAAAAGGAGGATAGTAATAGTACAAACCACCTGGTCAGGTTGTGAGGATTAAATAAAATAATACAAACAAAAAACCCTCAAAATATGACCTAGGAAACAGAACACCCTAGGCAAGTGAAAGCTGCTGTTGCTGGATGAAAGACTGGGGGTGCAAAAGTGAATAAAGCAGGAGCTACATTTGCCTTTCTGGGGTAAAATATCACAGGAAAGCTAGACCTTAAGCTAGTAAGACAATAAAGATTAAAGAGGGTTAGCATATGATAAGTCCTTCCTAACATCTATAGCTTAAAAGCCTCTTATTCTCTCCTTAGAGGCCAAATGTTTTATTCTGTCTGACACATCACAAGCACATCATTTCTCTTGGTCAGTCAGTCTTCTGAAGAAACAACTAGGCCTCGCTCTGGTCCATATCTAGCTTCCAGTGGCCCCCAATTGGTGAAGCAGTGCTATTTCTACTAAACACTTGTACACTAAGGAAGTCAATACAGCTAAATCTGTCGGGATCAGCTTACGTATGGGAAAAATGTCTTGCTCCCAGGACAGCGTTATTTCCCACTTGTGTAGGTCAGGGGTGGTAAGTGCATGCTGAGCTGCGTTGTAGCTCCCACTGGGCACTCTTGGCCTTTGCACAAACAATCACTGAATGAACAAAAAAGAGATTAGCACTGAAGCAATGTATAGTGAGCTACACAGGAGGTCGGGAAAGCACAGGTTAATCTCCAAATTGACCAGATCCAAGGGAGGAAAACTGAAAAAATAAATAGTTGCTAACATTGTGCTTACAGAAGGTAAAAAGAAGTGTTCCATAGTTCTTATTTGATAGGAGTGGGTGTTCAAGAACCTGGCACCCCATCATTGGAACACTTGGTCTGGGAAAATAAACGTGGTGGTACTTTTTTTTTTTCTTTCTTTAATAAGCCTGGCGTGTCCTTACTTTTCCAAAAACTTCATTCCCACTCTGCTAGGCATCAGCCTCAAATCCTGCTCAAGAAGTGAGTTTACCTCTGTCCTGGCACTGCCAGTGTCCAGAAGAAGACAGAAGGGCCCAAGGAGGCTGCCAGGATTGAGCTCCAGGGCTTGGGGAGGATTCTACGCTGGCTTCCCCTCTTGGGACCCCAGCTTATCTTTCTTATGTGCCTGGATACAGGATGGAGAGCTTCCATCCACACGTCTGTTCTTTACCCCTTACAGAGATGGAAAGTGGAAGCTGAAGAGCATGACTTCCTCACAGTGGGGAATGTGAGAAGCTACAAGCTTGGCCTATGGAGGATGACAACCTGACTTACTAGGACTCACACACTAGCTTTAAAAACTGATCAGTATCCTTTCATGGGTCCCCATTTAGAAAGAAAAAAATATCAGAGACTCTAATGTGGATAGGCTCTAGATAAATTGGTGTTACCTAGACCTATATATTATTAATGGTTTTAAACAGTGGAAACATGATTCAGAGAAGAGTTTAATAAGAAGCTTAAAAAGCTAAAAAAATCACATTCTATCTAATTAATAATGATGTTGAAAATTCATTTCTTCCAGTTTTTTAAAGGGAAGTAAAAATGTGTCATGCATAGTAATATTCATAGTAGCATCATAGTTATGAACAAGTTGAAAACAATTTAAATATCCAGTAGTTGCTAAACAGATTATGGCATATCCACTTACAGGATTAAACACTGTAATCAAGCCACAATTAATGATATATGTGAAAGTTGTACTGGAATATGGGAAAGTAGTAGGGGATAATACTAGGGGGAAAGGTAGATCAAGTGAGTATATTCAGATGATGGTTACCATTATGTCAAGAGGCATACGGGGACAAAGCTAGGAGAGAGTACAGAGGAAAATCAAAGGTGCTAAAAGGGTGAAATTAGAAGGTCTTACATGACACTTTGTAATGTTTTAGCAACGAATTATTATGAGTAATGGTGAAAAATAAAAAATAACAAGCACAGGCATCAGAGTATTCATCTACCCCCATTTCTTTGGCGTTTCCTGGGTGGCTTAAGTTAAATCTTCTCATCTGCAAAGACACATTACAATGCAGTGGATGACTCCAGATGTTCTGATGGCCCCAAATGTTAAGCCTTTTCCACTTGGATGGCCATTTGAGCCCTCTTGCCGTTCATTCCCAACTTCAAGCAGCTTTGCCTATTTACCCCAATGTGTTATAGTAGGAGAAAAGTTGGAAAGAGCTGGCTGAGTGGGAGGAGTACAAGACTGATGATTCTTTCCTTGTCCAACCCCTTTGCCTGAGTTCGTATTTCATTGCATGTCCCATAGCGACTTGGGAGCTAGGGCTCTGGCCTCCCGTGTAATAGCATGCGGTTGTGCAACCACACATCCGACTGGCTGCTCTCCAGCTGAGCTCCGGTGTGAAGTGCCTCCAGCACTTCCACCCTCACTCTGCACAGCTGCTCAAAGCCAATTCCTAGGATACATGAAGTACTCTTCCCTTGCTTCCACCTTCTTCCCTTTCCCATTCATCCTGGAGAAGATGAGCTAATTTGCTTTTATTGAAGGTACCCAGGCACAACACACTCAGCAACACCAAATCCTCTTAAGAAAGAATGTGTGTGTGTGTGTGTGTGTGTGTGTGTGTGTACGCATGCACACATGCATGCACACGCTGTGTCTTCTGGCAACCAGAGTGCAAACATGTATATGACTATGCACACTTCTATCCAGCTCATTTTAAGGCACCAGCAACAATCATTCCCCCAAAGTACACACCAGTTCACCGTGCTGAGAAAACCTGCTACTGAAGGTGCAAGTACTTCAAAGCAAAATGATTCCCTTCTGTTCCTATTCAGCTTCAATATATACAGTGTTCACAGATAGCAAATTCCAGAGCTTGATTTAAAAAGCAAAAGAATTGAAAACTTTCCCGAAGTTCAAAATGATGTCCATGTGGAGACATCTGTGTATTTGCCCCAACTGAAAGGATGGATTAAACGCAGCCCGTGCTTTGCCACGTCTGGACTGTGCTCACTGAACTCTTTGAACTGTGACAACCCGCGGGGTTAAATCATGTTGCATTTGGTGCTGCTCACTACAGAAAATTCAAGCTGAGGGCCAGAGATAGAGAGACATCCTCATCCTTTTGGAGCAAGAGGGATGTAAATGGCCCTCTGGGAGAAGCACCTGGGTGGCAAAGCAATAGAGAGCCACACATCTGCAAAAGAAACTTGAGAATGACTCCCTCTGGGGAGTCCTTCCACTTGCAAAAGCTTTTTGAGCTGAGGTGCCTTTCTGCCCTGCAGCCCACTCTTTGCTAAAATGAAGAAGAAAAAGAAAAAAACAAATTGAAATTTTCCCCCACCTGCTGCTTACATGTTTTACAGTCAGCAAAGGGAGAAAACACGAGTGCTTGTGTGCACACCCCTGTGCCTCCTTTGGAAAAGGAGGACAGGTGGCAAATGCACTTGCTAATTGTGTAAACCACCACTCCCACCCCCAGCCACACAAAAAGCCGCAACTCACACATGCACGCCCACCTCACAGCCAATCCCCCTCCCCAACATCCCCTCCCCAGCTGCAGAGAAATGATCAAATGCTACTCACACGCGGCAGCCTCAGCCTGCCTTTACCTCTCCCCAGCCTGTGCACAGGCTTCGGTCGCGGCTGCTGCTCCTCCTGTTGCAAGTGAAACGAACCTTCATTGGCAGAGATGGTTTTCCTCTGGGCTGCTTTGTCTGAGATTCCCCAGATGAACACCGACTGGTTTATGCCATTATCCAACTTCGATTGCTCCCCTAACACAGGCAGGGCTTTGGGGCCATCATCTTCCACTGGCTGGGCTTCTGGTGAGAGAGACAACAGACCTGAAACTGACAACCGATCGCATCAAAGCACTCCAGGGGATGGCAATCCAAGACTATGAAGTAACACATCAGCTTACAGCGATACCACACAAAAGCCCTGGATCATCTGTCTCCCGTTGGCCCCAGGAGCCAAACCAAGTTGAAGAGACATTATTTATGAACGTATAGCTTCCAGAAGGACTCCAGGTAAAGCCATATGGGCATTGCAAAGTGTAGCTCCAGAGAATTCTGCAACCTCAGATATGTTCAGTGTTGTGGAAAATCAATAAAGAAGTACTATCATTTGGTGGTTAAAGTTAAAGGCTTTTAGATAGACTAGGACTTATATAAATTTAAGTAGGCTTAGGGTCAAATGTAAGCACCATCATTTATTAGCTGTGTGATTTTGGACAAAGTCTTTATCCTTTCTGAGGATACCTGCAGATTAGGAATAATAATACTTAGACTCTAGGAGATCTGCAGGAAGTAAGAGGATGTATAAATAATCATCTTCATGCCTGTCAACTAGTAGATACTCCTAAGAAGTGTAAAGACCCCCACACATACACTTTGTAGCAGTATCTGTTCACTCTGAGGACGCTTCACCGTTTACGGAAGGACCTTGTGGTTGTGCTATCAAGTATTAGAATCATTCCAATACCCGTGTTATTAATTGCTTCCTCAGAAGAAACAGATTATGATACTTAACATATTTAAGGCAGCCCTAATTTCCAGGTCTCAAGCATGTAAGAATTCTAAGATATATGTTTCTCAGATGGGGAAAACAGATGCAGATTGATCAAAATTGCCCAGCTGGGGAAAGACACTGACTTCTTCTGCTCTCTCTTAACCATGGGCTTGTGAGAACAGAATGGAAATCTACTCTCACTGAAGTTCTTCACTTATGTGACAGATTTTGACAAAGGTAGTCTCAGTAGAGACATTTGCATTCACTTAGAAAAGTAAAAACGAATGTATCTGAGTGAGGAAAAAATCTAGAACGTTAATGCCTGAGTAGACCTCTGGGACACCCTGGATCAAATTTTTCTATCTCCAATTGAGAACATTAATATTCAGGTGGTTGGTCATTACTGACTGCTCACCTGCTTCCCATTTCCCTGAAAGCAAAAGAAGAAAGCTTGTGCTGGACCTCAGCCCTTGGGCAAACACCAGTTGCTATTCAGAGGGTATTATGACTTCCATGGAATCAACATAAGCCAGACCCAAGGTTGGCAGATAGCTTAGCCCAGCACACTGGACTTCATCTTACCTCACAGAGCACGTTGAATACAAAGCGTGCTTCTGTGCCAGGACATAGTTCTCTCAATGAACCAGGGGGAAGGAACAAATGCTAAAAACCTGGACCAGAGAAGTTGCCTACAAAAGTCTTTTCCCATGAACCGATGAAGGGATATCATATCTACAAAGGGAATTTAAGATAAGGAGAGAAGACTGAAAGGGAAAAGAAGTAATTAGTCATCACAATCATATAGTGGTTCTTTCTATGAGCTTAGAAAACCTCAACAAGATCCCATAAATATGGAAATCCCACTGGTTACTGTGGCACACACTTGCAATCCCAGTGACTTGGGAGGCAAGGCAGGAGGATGTTTGGGGCCAGAGGCAGCCTGTGCAACTTAGTAAGACCGTGTATCAAAATAAAAATAGGATAGGGCCTGGAGGTGCAGCCTGGTGTCAGAGCACTTATGCCTAGCATATGGGAAGCTCTGGGTTCAACCTCCCAGTACTGCAAAAACCAAACCAAACCATGGAGGTTCCCTTCTCAGAGGAGTGTATGCTAAAAACTGAGCACAATGTCTGCTACATTGCAAGGGCTCAATAAATGCTAGCAATTAATAACACTAATAACCTATAAGGAGGGAGATGAAGGTCCTGCTATAAGTTGATTTCATACGTTGTACCATGGACATCACACTAGCATATTTTACAGATTATTTCATTCAACCCTTACATCAACTTTGGGTGAGAGTTACTATAATTCCCAATTTGTGGATGAGAAAACTGAAGCATCAGAATGTCAGCAATCAGAAGCAAATGTTCACAAAATTCTGCCACCACATTTACCACCTACCACCATCTGTGCCTATAAACTCTACTTCCTTCCTTTTACTGTGGATAAACTGCCCATTTCCTCATCTAAGGTTAGCCCTTGAATACCCAAGGACATCATTGGAGCAAAATTTCTTTTTCTTTCCTTCACCAGCAATTTTCCCTCCTCTACTGGATCATTTGTAATCGCTTTTATGCTGTTCATTCTCCTCTCTTTGAAAGAAATGTTCTGCTAATCCTGTATCTACCTCCAGCTACTGCCCATTTATATGATCCTTTAACAAAATCCTCTCCAGAGTTGTCAAAACTCATTCTCTAAACCACTCTTCTGTCTTGAATTCATTCCAACCCAGCTTTCACTGCCTCATGTCAACCAAGTTGCTCTTGTTAACATTGCTGATGACTTCCATATTGCTGTTATTGGTTAGCATTGTCTTGACCCTCAGCATTGTTTGACTCAGGTGATCTAGTCCCTCCTCTTTGAAATGCTTTCTTCTGCTGGCTTCCTGAACCCCACACTGCACTAGTTTCCTGCTATCTGCCTGGCTGTCCATTCTCCATCTCCTCTGTGGACAGGATCTCTCTTTTAGTTACTGAGAAGGAGTATTAGAAGCCCAGATTCAGAAGTCAGAAAGCCTGACTGTACTCAGCTGATGGATGACTTTGGCAAAGTCACTTCACCTCTTTCAGCAAGTTTTCTCATCTGTAAGATAAGGGTAATAATAATTCTTACCTTATCAGATTGCCTTGGAGGTAAAGGAGATAATATATGAAAGCACTTAGAACAGGCCCTAGAACAGGCTAAGCCCTCTATGAGCATTAGTATCTACCTCGTTTTTTTTTTTCTTTTCAGTACTGGGGTACCGAACCCAGAGCATCCTGCATACCTTGCCAGCACTCCACACCAGGCTGCACCCCCAGCTCATTTTAAATTTTTTGTTTTGAGTCAGGGTCTCACAGTGTTACACAGGCTGCCTCTGGTATTGAACTTTCCATCCTCCTGCCTCTCCCTCCCAAGACATTGGGATTACAGGTGTGCACCACTGTGCCTGGCGTATTACTCACCTCTTAATATCAAGCCCCTGAGGCCTCAGCCCTTGGACCACTGCTCATGCCTGCATGATCTCATCTCCGCTCATAGTTTTAACAGATATTTAGAGGAAGATTTAAATCTACAGTCTAGACCTTTTCCTACAAGGTAGATCCAATGCCTAATTAGTTTCTTCTCTTAGATGTTTCATGTTGTTGTTAGGTGCCGTCAAGTCCTGTCCGAATCATAGCCTCCCTTATAAGGTTTGCAATGGTTGATTGTTTCAGGATTGCCTTGGGAGTGGATTGCCATGTCCTTCTCCCATTTTTGCAGTGTTGGGAATCAAACCTGGGACTTCAGAGGCTGTATAGTAGCCCTGTACCAACTGAGCTAAATCCCAGGCATCTCAAATTTGTTTTTCTCAACTAACCTATTCCTTTCACAGATCTCTTCATCTCAGTTAATGACAGTTCCATCCTTCCAATCACTCAGGTCAAAAATCTTGAAGTTATTCTTGACTTATTTTTCTCCTATGCTCACTATAATTAAATATGTATAGAATTTATTTACCTCTTACTTCACCCATGGCTACTGCCTGATCCATCCTGCCATGCATGAATCATTTCAGTAGCCTCTTAACAGTTGTACCTCCATGTCTTCTGTCTTACAGACTATTCTCAGTGCAGGGACATCTTTTGAACACTGGAGGCAGATGATGCAACTCTTCTGCTAAAGCCTTCCTAAACCTTCCCAAGTCACTTAGGAGAAAAAAAAGGTCAGAGGAATAAGTTGTGGATTTTGTTTTATTTTGTTTTTTGTTTTGAGATCTATGGTATGATGTGGTAAGTATAATTAACAATAATGTAGTATACATTTGAAAATAGCTAAAAGAATAAATTTGAAATGTTCTCATCGCAGAAAAGTGATGAATATTTGAGGGGATGGATGTTTTAATTATCCTGATTTAATTACTGCCCATTGTATTCATAAATCATAACATCATTTTGTACTCTATAAATATATACAATTGTAAACTATCAATTTATAATAAAATTAAAAATTTTTAAAAATTATTTTAAAAAAGACCAATACCCCTAAAGTGGTTTAATAGGCCTGGCAAGGGCTCACCCTCTGCCTCTCCTCTTCTGTCCCTTTTTAGACTCATCTCCTATTACTCTGTCCATCACTCACAGGGCCCTAGGCACATGCAGTTCTTGTTGGTCTTTGAACATACCATGGAACACACCCCAGGGCCTTCAAACTTACTTTTTTCTGTGGCTGGAGTACTCTACCCCCGTGTACCTTCCTAACTCTTTTCTTCATCCCTTCAGTCTTGTTTCCAATACCACTTTCTCCATGATACCTTCCCCAATTAGATCACCCTATTTAAAATTGCCCTCTTCCCAGCATTCCCTCTCTTCAACTGTATTCTTCATAATACTAATCACCAAATAACATGCAGTACATGTCCTACTGTATGTGTGACTTATTTCCCAAAATCTCCTCTTGTGGAAATGTGAACTTCTTGAGAATAGCTTTAAGGAAAAAAAAAACAACACTTTTTTTCTCACTGCTGTTCACCCAGTGTCTAGGAGAGTGCCTGTACCAAGTAGATGCTTATTAAATATTTCTTGAAAGGCTGAACGGGACTAGAAAAATTAATTCTTTTGCTCATGGTCACAGAATTGATACATGATGAACCTAAACTAAAACAAATATTTCTGCTTCTTGACCCCTTATTCTTCCCAACACATCGGCAGTGTCTATCAAAGTATTGCACAAACTGTATGGATTTGCTTCTGCCTGCTAAAATGATGTTTTTTAATTTCTTAGTGACTGTAGGACTATGATACATTTCAGTAGTTTAGGGCTACCTACCTGACTGCCATTTCTTGCTGACATTTCTATCAACAAAATACTTTTTGAGCTGTGAGTGTATTTTACAAAAGGGAAGAGCAGTCACTTTATTCCTTTGAGTAGATTTATTGGATGTCAACATTGTGGCTCAAATGAGAATTTTGCTGATAGTTTTCCTTGACTGCTCATTCGGATATAAGAAGTAATCTCTAATGCTTTTCAAATATCCTTTGTGCACAAAATTATTTGAGAAAAAGTAAGCAATGCCCTGGAATAATTGAATTTTAGAAACATGTTTCAAGAATGGTGGTTGAAAACTTTGAGTGACCAGAGACTCTTCTCGTTTCTAACAATAGGTGGGAAAATGAATTTACTTTTCATTTGTAACTTTTCATTTCTTACTTTGAGGCTTTCTTAAGTGTCCATTGGGAAGAACATGCTGTTTTCTCGGGGCGGTATACTAAAATCCCACATGGAGATAGAATGCTGGTGAGGTGGCAAAGACCCCTGGCTTATCAATCAGCTTGGATTCCATTCCAGATCTGTCCCTGAACATGGAGAAGTCTTTGGGAAAAGCTCTTCAATCCATTAGGCTCTGTTTATTTATTTATCTAATGAACCCCTTCCAGGTTTAAGTTTCTGTTAGACAGTTCTGTTCTTAATTGTAAGGGTGGACAGATTCCATATAGTAACCATGCATGTGACTAATAACTAAGTTTAAGCAAGTAGCCTCTAGTAATATGCAGACATAACCCACCTGGTCAGTGTCAGAATTCATTCATTCATTCATTCATTCCTTGCTATATATCTGCCACTCTGATACACTTTAAATATACAGATAGGAGTAAAACATTATCTTTATATTATAGAGGTGCATTTCTTAGTCGGGGAGTACAGCTAAGTACATAGAAAATGTTAATGTTACCATGGTCTGGGAAGCAGGAGAGACATTTGATTAAGTCTAAATTTAGAAATGTCTTTTTAGAAGATATAACCTTTAAGCTGAATCCTGAAGGATGAGAATGAGTTGTCCTGGAGGGAAAGGGCAGAAAAGGAAGAAATAGGTGATCCAGATGGAGAAAATATCACCTATAAAGGTACAGAAGCTGCCAGAATGGGGTCATATTTAACCAATTGGGATTTGGGAGAACAAATATGACTTTCTATCTGGTTTCCTCCTATGATTCTCTGCAAATTTAGAAGTCCTTATTTTTGTATAGTCTAAGGATGGGAAAGAAAGATTTAGGGGTGGTGGTTAAATTCTGTTTAATGGCATTGTATATAAAATACATTAAAGGAATTGACCAAAGCAAGCTCTGAGAATTATCCTTATATTTCTTTGCCCATGCTCTGCTTCTGTCCTGCCAGCTGTTATTTCCTACCCTAGCCCTCAGGGTTCTGCTAAATGAGTTATAGAAATGTACTACAACCATCCAGGATATGTTAGCATCCATCAAGTAAAGACAGACTAAGGCTGAATCAATCTGACATGGGGAAATGCTTTATCATTTTATTATCATAGGAATAGAGTGCCAAGGCTAATGCCAGACATCTTGGGCTTGAGACCTGCCTCAGAGCTCACTTCTCTCCTCTATAAAGTGGAAAATAATAATAAAATTTACTTCAGAGTCCTGTGAGATAATCCATACAAATCTCTTAACCCAATGCCTGATAAAGAAAAAGAGCTTGATAAATTTTTGTTAACTAATTTAAGCACTGGCACTTTCTCAGAATGGGGCACGTGAAATGTTAAGCTAATTTAGTATGGGGTCACTAATTTCAATGTATTCCTTGTATTAGGTTATGAAAATTAGAATTAAATTGTGAACTATAATGCAAAAATCATTGTTTAAGCATTAGTTAAAGTAATCCAATTAGATCTTGCCAGATTTCACTTAAGGGTGACTAGTAGCTAAGAGCGAGATATGTGGTTAGCCAAGGTATCCATGAACTAAGAGTAGGTTTGGACCTCCCAAGTGTGTTTCTTCTCTTCTTTTCTTTTTTCACTTTATCTTTTTTTTTTTTCCTAAATCAATTAAAATTTACAAGCCCTTTTTCATTTGAGCTTTTGGGTCATGGACCTGTCTTCAATTTTAAATGCCCCATGATTAGTAACACAATGGGTAGCAATGGTAGGTGCTTTTGGAGGCCTTTCATTAGGCTACCACAGTTGGTCCCACCTAGACGTTGAAATGACTAACTGCATATGTCCAATGACTATCTGCCATTGCATAGTTGTAGGCTCATTATGCATCAGTGATGCCAAGTCACACTTACAGAATTTGTGGACTATGTAGCAATATGGTGCTTCTTCTTGTTGTGGTTAGGTGCCACTGAGTCATGTCTGACTCATAGTGACCCTCATAGGGTTTTCAGTGGCTAATTTTTTTTTTGAGGGGAGGATTGCCTTGGAAGTAGATTGCCATGTCCTTTTCCCATTTTGTAGTGCTGGGAATCGAACCTGGGACCTCAGAGACTGCAGAGCAGTGCTCTGCCAATGGAGCTAAATCTCAACCCATATGGTGCTTAGATACATATTAAGAAATTGGACTCTTATCTCAGATATAAATCATGGAGATGAGGCTTGTAAAGGCAGTTTTGCAACCATCAAGGTCTGATCCTGCCTGATCTGGGAAACTAAGCAGGGTGACCTGGTTAGTCCTTGGATAGGAGACTGCCTGGGAACACTAGGTGCTGCAGGCTAGGGAGAAGGACCTGGCAGCCCACTCCTGAAACAATCCAGCCTTGAAAACCCTATGAGTAATAGAGAAGCACTGACAGTAGTGCTGGACATGGCACAGTGTCAGGGAGTGTTTTCTTCTCTTATACATAGGGTCGCTATGAGTCAGACCCAATTCTATGTCCCCTAACAACAACAACAATAAGGTTACCATGTTGAATGTTCTGAACCTACGTTGGGCATTTAAGAGGCATGGCCAGTTTAATGTAGGTCTGTCCAAGATCTAGCAGGAGCTTGCATTGGGCAGGAAAGTTCTCTGGCCACTGATCTGAGTGCATTCTTCATAAAGAATATGTTGTTGTTGTTGTTAGGTGCCGTCGAGTCGGTATCCGACTCATAGTGACCCTCATAGGGTTTTCAATGGCAGATTGTTTCAGGATTGCCTTGGGAGTGGATTGCCAAGCCCTTCTCCCATTTTTGCGGTGCTAGGAATTGAACTCGGGACCTCAGAGACTGTAGCGCAACACTCTACCAACTGAGCTAAATCCCAGCCCCATAAAGAATATGTTGTTGTTATTGTTGTTAGGTGCCATCGAGTCGTATCCGACTCATAGTGACCCTCATAGGGTTTTCAATGGCAGATTGTTTCGGGATTGCCTTGGGAGTGGGTTGCCACGTCCTTCTCCCATATAAAGAATATAGGGAGACTTAAAGCTGCACTTGATGGATCCCTCCCCTCTAGCCTGATGTCCCTCAATATTCTTCCCAGAGAAAATTTCCTTTCAGACAATTTAAATTAATAGTGACTACTGTAAATTGCATATGCCAGTTTGTTCATTTTTATCAGACTTAAT
This sequence comes from Pedetes capensis, assembly GCA_007922755.1. Taxonomy (NCBI): domain Eukaryota; kingdom Metazoa; phylum Chordata; class Mammalia; order Rodentia; family Pedetidae; genus Pedetes; species Pedetes capensis. Next base: position 201,407 of record VMDO01000082.1, on the reverse strand, counting down.
CCAGTACACTGCTGAACAGCTTCAGAAGCTCCCTACATTTCTGTGTAATAAGTGAAAGCCTGCATGGAAGAGTGTTTCCATCCCTATGATTAAATAGGGGTCATTTTCTTTCTGTGTCCCCAGGACGGAGAATGCTCTAAATAAACCAGAGACTGCTTGCTGATGGGTTTTGGGCAGGAGGGGCCATAGACTCTCAGATTTCAAGGCTGCCTTGTGGCTCCTCTGGTTTCACCAGGATGTTACGTTCTCGGTAACAGCATCCTCTGTTCTCCTAACAAACACCCAGTGACAAACATGGAGCCTCTGCCTCTCCCCAGGACCTGCAGAGAACAGAGGGGCCGCAGCTGGGAGAGACAAGACAAGCCCATATTTCATAACAATTACTTTGGATTATCAGGAAAGGTGACAAGAAAAACTATTAGCAAGTTGAGGGAAAGAAGATTTATGGGTTGACAGCTCAAAGGCATGACAGGTTTCTCTTCTGATGAAAAATCACTTCTCTGGAGGTGAGAGAAGGCCAGGCACCCTGCTTGGCTGATAATTCATCAGGTTGGCTCCACTTTTGTACAATTGTTAGCTTTAATCTACAAATATCCCTGTACTCCTTAGGATAAATAATAAGTGTAGAATTCACAAAGTTTAACCTACTGCTCCCCCAATATTGCTTTATTCCCTATGTTAAAAATCACAGTGTTTTATGTAAACAGGGCATCCTCTCTGAGAGAAGTAAAAATCATACTAAGCTTCTGTATTGTTTCATAGACATCACTGGAGGGCGCTTCTTTGAAACAAACTCTACCTTTCTCCAGAGATTAAACAGAGGTGTCTGCAGTGTATTGGATGTGGTTCGTGCAGGATTGTGGTGGATCCTCATGCTGGTATATCTTGTAGGAATTTGAAGCTGAGAACTAAAGGTGAGTGGTGGGATAGCAGTGGAAGTGTGGCACTTTCCACCTTACCCACTAGCTGCTAAACTTTAGATATCATTATTTTCACATGGCTCAGTTAATTTCATTCTCATGGCTATCCCATAAAGTGGGCATCATTTCTCATTGCACTGAGGCTCAGCTTCCTAGAGAAAGGCCAGGAGGAGGTTACCAGTGTCTGGGTTTGTTAGGTAGTTCTCTTTCCACCATACTTCTGGTGCAGGATGAGGACTCCTCGACACCTCTCCTCCTACCCACACCCCCAACACACGCACACACACACACAATTTGTCCTTCAAATTCACCATTGCCAACAGATCTTCTAATATGGACACCCATGACATTCAGTCAGCAGACAGACTGAAGCAAAGGAAGAAAACAGAGTCAGAAGCAATGGAAAGTGCTTAGGCCAACATTGTTTAGCCTCAAATCAGATTCTCTGAATCACTTTGATTTGAAAATAAGTGCAATAATAATAATATATTTGAGGCTTACAGGTTCATCAGGCTTTTTTTTTCATTCTAGGTTTACCAATGACCAAAACTAAAATAACTAAAGCTCTCAGTCAGTTATCATTTCAAACTCAGAGCTTCTCAGCTCCAAGTCCAGTGTTTAAGTTGCTGCTTAAAATTTATTTGAACAAAAATTGTGTTCATCACATAGTCTGATAAGAAAAGAGCTTAGGAGTTTTCCACATCCTGGGTAGAATTGAATATTATGGTTCATCTAAACAACAAAAATAATTGTATTGGGAATGACTTGTTTGGTGATGAAAGTGTAACACAGGTTCATAGGGGGTACTCAAGAAATGTCTGTTAAGTGAAAGAATGAATGTGTGAGTAAATGAATTAATCTATATTAGCATATTAGCATCCATTGAAAGGCTGGACAAGCCAATGACAGGTTCATTCAACGAACACAAATGATCAATAGTCTGAATCATAAAGCATCAAGTACCAAATCAGCAGCAGTCCCATATGAAGCATCTTCTGACCCACCTGGGAGGTGAGACAACCTTCCCAACTCAAAACAGTGGTAACCTGCTTTCAGGAGCACACAAGGAAGGAAGCCAGGAAGCAAGGAGTCTCAGCAATGGTAGAAGAGCCTCCCTGTCAAACTCTCACTGAAAACCATGGGTTTAATAGGTGGGCTCTTTGCTCCCACGCCCTTCGACTCCTGTGGCTGAAGTCACTTGAAACTGACAGCAGATTTAGCCCCATGCTAAACCTCTGGGTCAAACTTCTGCCATTGAAAGCTGTTTAAGGAGATACGATTTAGTGGTCAGGTCTTTTAGGGTCAAGATAATTTTGCTGCCAGTGTGGGTCTAATCTTGTGCTTTTACTGAAGATGTGTCTTGTTCCTATGTTTGTTTTTTTCCCCATCTTTCATTTGATTCCCTTAAGCCCCAGTCCCTCCTTGATAAACTGGCCAGTATCCTATCCCCTTCAAGCTGGGCCCTGCTTTTTCTTATCAACTCTGTGATAGGAATGGTAGTCCTGCTTCCTGTCACACTTGCTAACACTCCCAAATGCTGACTGCATGGAACTTTCCTCACTCCAGCCCCCATCCCTCTGTGACTATAACTCCATAACTTCTTTCCCCTGCCCCACATCTAACCAACCATCAGGGCTTCCTAATCACCTCCTCTATTGTATTTAGTTGTCACTTCATTAACATAGACTTTCCTTATATCTCACCTGGTTGGTTATCAAAATAGGAATCCAGTGTGCATTCTACCCTCTACACTGTGGTCTGCTTTGTCAGCAGAGTGATCTTTGCAAGAGTAAGACCTGACCAAGTCACTATACCCCTGATGAAACAATTCTGTGGTTCTCTATTGGTATTATTTGGTTGGCTGAACAGTGGTGCCCCAAAGATGTCCATATCCTAATCCTCAGAATCTAAGAATATGTTAGGTTACATGGAAAGGTAGAATCAAGTTTGAAAATGGAATTAAGGTGACAATCAGTCGACTTTAAGTTGAGACTATCCTAGATTACCCAGATGATCCTAGTCTGGTCACATGGGTAGAAGAGGGGAGCAGAAGATGGGTCAGAGGAATGTGACTTGATCAGCATTCTGCCCACGGTTGCTGGCTCTGAAGATGGAGGAAAGGAGCCATAATCCAAAAAATGCAGCATTCTCTAGGAGTTGAGAATAACCCTTAGTTTATAGCCAGCAAGGAAATAGGTACTTCTGTCCTATACCCGCAAAGAACTGGATTCTGCCAACAACCCAGATAAACAAGGGAACAAGCCCTCACCTAGACCCTCCAGAAAGGAGCGGCACCTTGACTTTACCATTGTGCTGGACTTAGAACCTATGGAACTATAAGATAATATGTTTGCCCTGTAGTTTGTAGTAAATGTGTCACAGCATAGACAGAAAACTAATAATATGAGATCAAGATACAAATCTTAGTATAGATTATTGTGGGATGTGACTATGGTTGACATGGTCAGCCCCCAATCCTGCTACTTCTCATTTCTGCTTCTGCCCCTAGAATGCCTGACTGTCATACCCACAGTGTGTGATTTCTCTGCCAGGACCACTCTCCTTTACTTGATGCTCTGAATCTGGAGAGGAGTCCCTGTGACTAACATGCAATTTGCTTTCATACATATGGCCTCTTGTGACCGTGGCCACCCTATGAATTCATTTGGGTAGACCTCACATGTTTACATCGCAGAGGGGGAACTGCCCTTTATATGAGCCACCCAGCAGCGGTCTGGGGCACCATCTTCAGCTAACAGCAACAAAACAAGTAGTACTTACCCAAAACCAAACCAAAACAAAAAAATACCACCAAATAAAACAGAGGCCCCTGGGCCTCACCCCACATTTTTCAATTGAGATTCTCTAGGTATAGCCAGGAATCTGCATTATTACCAGGTACTTCAGAGGCTCTTTAGGCACACTAATAATTGTCAACTAACTTCCATCTTTGTTGTCTACAGTTGACAGAAAGTGAATCTCCAACTTTAGCATTTTTAAACTCATGTCCCAGAGGCTGTGAGTTATAAAATTCAAGCCACAATCAGCAGGGAGATTATCCTAACTGCACAGTAGTTTTCCTATGATGGGATCTGATCAGCTGTAGGGCAACCTTCAGTTTATGTAGGATCCCACAGGCCTTCTCTGATCTCCTGCCCCTCTAGAGCCATGAACACAAGGTGAGGAAGGTCTATGAAGTCCTGATCTCTTAGGTATACTCATCCTCTGCTAAGTTATTTCGTGAGCCAGGCATACTTTCCTATGCAGCCCCAATCACCTGCTGGTTTTAGGAGCAGGCTATTATTATTATCAGTGCTGAGTGGGAAAAAGCCTGTTCTGGGGTTATCAGAGGCCACCTCTCTTACACATACACTGGAACAGGGGGTAGCAAGCTTTCTGGAAGTGGCCAGATAGTAAACATTTTCATCTCTGTGAGCCACCTGGTCTCTGTCAAAACTACTCTATTCTGCCATTATATCTCAAAAGCATCCACAGATAATATATGAGTGAATGAACATTGGTGCCTGCCAATAAAACTTGACTTGCAACTACAGGCAGGCACTGGATTGGGTTGCCAGCCCTCCTTTGCTCAGCTCTGTACCTCTGCCCAGGACGCAACACAGATGTCCAATTTTCTTGGTCGTCTATGCTGATGAAAGAAAACAGAGATGTGAATAGCTCAAGCAGAGGAGAACGTTTAAACCCAGCGATCTGCACGCTCAGTAGAGGGCTGTGGAAAGCATCGCGCCATCCTTGTGGCTGCTGATTTAGTTTTCTAATTATGTTTTGCTCAGGATGATATTAATATGGGTTTACATCCTCTGAGCCGATCCCAGTGGGGACTCAGGAGGAGGCTGTGGGTGAATGCAAAGAGCAAAGTGAGAAAAGCTGGACTTGTATTAAAATTAGCTACAGGTAATTGAGAGAAGACTCTATAACTGCCAGGGGGGATGAGAGATGCCCCATGTGAGTGGCTGTATGTTTATTAAATTTGAAAATGGCATCTTTAGCCTTCATCTACCTGGCTCCCAAAAGCCCACACTCCAGTGGCTGAGAGTCACATGGTCAGGGGGCCTCCACTGTGTGCTAGGGAGGGCATTTTCCTGACTTGTGCATCTAAGAGCCTCAGAACAAGTAGTGGTGGGGAGGATGAGCATTCATGGATTGCCTGCTACCTGTGAGGTATGTTGTGAGCTGCTTTGCAAATAATAACAGCTAATATTTACTGAGCTCTTGTTCTTTACTAATTGCTCTTATAGGTTATTTCATGTAAACCTCCTGATGACCCCTACAATTAAATACTATTATTATGTACTTTTATGGAGGTAACAATTAAATGGCTTTCTCGAAGTCACAGAACCATTTAAAATAGGCATTCTGACTCAGACAGGCTCACTTTTAACCATGAAGTTGAGTTGTCTCCCTATCATCTATTTCCTAAAAAGCTTCCAGTAAAAGAGGTATTATTGGCTCCATTTCACAGGTGAGAACACTGAGAATAATAGAGAATTTCCCAAAGCTACACAAAAAGTCAGGGGCAGCTCCAGCTCAAGCACCATCTAAATTCAAAATCCTTATTGCATTTACTAGCTGGGGTTTAGCTCGGTTGGTAGAATGCTGCGCTGCACTCTTTGAGGACCCAGGTTGAATCCTCAGCACCACAAAAATGGGAGGTGGACATGGCAATCCACTCCCGAAGCAATCCCCAAGCAATCAGCCATTGAAAATCCTATGAGGGTCACTATGAATCGAAGCCAACTCAATGGCACCTACCAACAACGGACCAACAGTTCCATTTACAGCCAGTTTGTACCTGGTGGCTAAGGTCAAGTCATTTACCCACTGCAATCTCCAGGTCCTCAGCTGCCAAGATGAGATAGAGGTGACTGGTCTGCCTCCCTCCCAAGACTGAGGGGAGGCTCAGATTATAATCCCCCATTTTTAAAATGAAGCATTTTTAAAATGATAAAGCACTGAATAACTGTAGCTTGTTGATAAGAGATAGGAGTTTTGGAATCTAATAAATCTGGATCCAGGATTCATGTAATGAATCTCACACTTGCCAGCTGGGTGATCTTGGACAAATTCACAAATCCTTCTAGTCTCAAACATTTTTATCAGTAGAACAAATATAATACTTATTTCTCAAAATTATTTTGAATATAAAATGAGATATTTTTAGAACTTGTCACTGAGGTACCAAAATCATGTCAATCTTTATGAATTTTATATTGGTTAGAGAAATGGAAGAATCCAGAGGTATTAGAATAAGGGATTAAGAACTCGAGACTACAGTTGCAATACAAAAATTAATAGCTCAGAGAAAGGCATGGTTTCCCTAGAGCCTTTTGAGTGATCCCCTTGCATCAATTTAGAAAAGTATATAGCCATAAAGACTAGGTATATAGGTATTATTATAAGCTGGGGAGTGAGTAGAGAAGCCCCAAACTTGGTTTCCAATACAAGAGAAAGGAAGGGCTACAGTCTCAAGTTCTTTTCTGCTGAGCTAGCCATGATAAAATAAAGATTCTTATAAACTTGTGCAGCCTTTGTTGGAAGTAATTGGCCCAAACACAGAAATTATGGCCAGTATAATGTATTCTAAAGTTTCCTGGAAGTCATTTCACAGGAATTTAGAAAGCACTTCACCTCTATAATAACAAGATTGCTGTTTGCTTCCCAGGTTGGCTCTCCTATGACTCTAACTGACCTGAGGAATAGCAGCCCTGGAATAATAGATACACCTTTAGAATTGAGGGTAGAGGTGTAGTCCTTGTTTCCCCTGGGGTAATGGATTTCATATCACATAGAAAGATAGAGACATGAAGACCCAATGAAGAGTTGAATCATCATCTATAACGATATCAACCACTCAGTGCCATGATTTGATGAGGCAGGAAAATTCGAAGGTCAGAGGATCTGAGACAATTTCTAAGAAAGCACAGAATGGATGAGAGGTACTTTTGTTATTGCTATTATGATGATATTGACAATGGAGATTATCAGTGGTTAAAAACTCTGAACTTGACTTTCTTCTACAAGATTGAAGGTTATTTGCTACCCTGTAAGTTCTGAGGAAAGAAGAGGGGAAAAATAATATGGGACCCCTCCGTCTGAGGACTTTGGAAGAATCCTTTCTCTTAGAAGACCTTTTATAGCACTTCTGTCAAGAGGTTAGCACTTTCCTTAAACACTGATTACAACTGTAATGTTCACTTTCATTGATGACTGACTGTGTGACTGTGTACATGTGATTTATAGTTATTCATTTGAATACTTATAATACTCTAAAAGGGAAATGTCACCACTCCCATATTACTTATGATGAAATTTAGACCACATCAGGTTTACTGGCTGACCCAGGGCCATATAACCAGTAAGTGAATGAGTTGGTATTACAGCCCAGGCCACTTTGGCTCTAATGCTAGGCTTTTTCCTACTACATCATAACCTTTCTCTTCCTTCAGCCTTTCCCATCAGGCTTTCCTTCTGTGCTGATCAATTGGAAGAGCCATTTTCCCATGCTGAATTTAGAGACCACTGAGTTTTGCTGAAACATAGCCTTGTCTCGTATACCAGTTATCATGTGTCCTTATATGTCATCCCAACCCCCTGCCTAGTTCTGTCAAAGAGCTCAAGGAAAGGATTGTAACATGAGTGTGTTTTATGATAGTCCCTGGTGAAATTATTGGCCTTGGATAAGGTTACAGGACAATTCTTTAGGACATTGTTCTATACCCACTTCCTTTACCAGCTGTCAAGGTAGCTCATATCATTTTCTTCTTAATGGGAAGATCCATTTCCACCTCAACCTTGCCTCCACCAATGCACACCACACACACACACGTGCACATACACGTTTCCACACTGCTTTCAAATGACTCATTATCAATTAGCCCTTTTTTATTCTCCTTGTAAAGGGGGAAAAAGATCCACATGTAGAAAGTTAAAGACATATAGTTTATAATGCAAGGTAAAAACTGCTTCTGAATTTCTGCCTCTGTCTTTGAGATTTGCCTGCTCTGGCTTTGAAAAGTCACAGAAAATTTTAATAAGTAAGTTGATAAAATGATGGCTCCCATCCCCTCCTATCCTAGAATCCTACAGTTGCAAAAAGTACTTTTCTATATGCAAAGGAAAGTAGACATTATCATAAACAGTTGTAGATTTATGAGCAGGGCAACTGTTTATTCCATTTTTCTATAGAGAAAGCATGCTTTGCTCAGAGCCTGGTTCTGGTCTACCTGGAGGTGCATATCAGCTTTCCCAGCATGAGTTTTATCTCATCCTGTTTGAGATAACTCCCTGTTACTTGTGCTCTTGTGTCTTTATGTACCATGTCTAGCATTAAAACATTTTTAATGTGGTGCATTTGTTAAAATTGATGATCAGATTATGACACATTGTTATTAACTAAACTCTGTAATTTACAGTAAGACTTAATGTTATAGGTTTTGTTTTATCTTTAACAACTGTAAAATGATATGTATCCATCACTACAATATCATAAAGAATCATTTCACTATCCTAAACAACCATTTGTGTCCCATCTATTTATTCCTCCTTCCATGCCCTCACCTATTCCCAAGCCCCTGGCCACCACTGATGTTTTGATTGTCTCCATAGCTTTGACTTTTCCAGAATGACATACAATTGGAATTCTGTATTATGCAACATGTTTAGATTGGCTTTAAAATATTATTTTAACTTTTAAAAAATCAGCAAAACTAGCTCTGAAATTCACTAAGAATGGTCTACCAATTTGCATGAATTTTGTAACCTCTCTGAGCAAGACAACTGGAGAGTGCTGATTTTACTGCTGCTGCCAGTTTCTGGGTAGTCACAGGGAAGCTTTGAAGGGCAAGGCAGTCTGCTGTGGAGAGCTGAGTTAGTCATTTCCATTTCCCTAGTTCCACAATCATTGGCCCACTCAAGACCTCTCAGTTTTGGGGTTTTTTTGGTTTTTTTTTTGCTTGATTTTTTAATATTTGCCTCTCCCTTCATCCTATCCATCCATTTATCTGACTCCCAGTGCACATTCCTATCCTACCACTCTAATATATTGGGTATGAGGCCCAGACTTTTGTGCATCCTTGTAAAATATGCAGTGTTTTCATTGTTGTGTGCATGTTTTACATTTCCTTAAATGGCTCTGTGCTAATGGCCTCACTCTGTTTTTATATTCTCCAACTGTTGCTGGTAAACAACCTGGTTTGTTATTTCTTGCTGCTAAACAGCATCCAGATGGATGTGTTCCACCACAATGGCTTACCCATTCCTCACCAATGGGTAAGAGGTTGTTGCCAATCCCGACCGCACCCCCAACAATGGAGTGAAAGCTTTACAATTTTCCAGTGTGGAATCTCATAAACGGTCATTGTTCCTGCCTCAAAACCAACTTGAAGAACCCAGCACTTTCCTTTAACAAATTCGAGGAATAAATACAAGTCCACAGGGGCTTAAGGCTTAAGGAAAAACATGAATATTTTACTGAGGATTCTGTGGGAAGGTGAAGATGAGTTGAACCACCTATCTATACGCTAATCCTCTCTCCAGGTCTCTGACAGAGACTGCTCGGTACCCTCCTTTTCCCATAGCCCCAACATTTCTATCCACTTTCAAGTGTAAAGTGAGTTAGTTCTCTGCTCTCTTCACATTTCTCACCCTGGTCTGGAAATACGTGGTCCTTCTAAGGTTGTCTCCTTCTTAGGTAGGGCATGTGTGCTTGGGGTGGGACTGCACAGATTACAGTTAGCTATCATACTAACATACCTAACAACAACAACAACAACAACAACCATACTTAAGTGTACACATAATATATTTATGTTTTGTGCTTTAATATAGTAAAAGAACTACATTAAAATTTTAATATTTATTATGTAATACATTATCAGTACTTTATAAAAGATTTCCCACTTGATTCCCTTTTCATTGGTTTCAAGAACATAGGGATCAATGATCATTGCAGAGATGGGAGAAGTTAGTAAGAAGATGATTAGGCAGCTTCATCACAGTGATCGTCCATAATTGTTATTTATGTTGCTTTTATCACATTTTATAGGAACTAGCATGGATTCTTCTCAAATCAACCCAGTAAGGAAAATGAAATTAATTTCAGCATATGTGCATTGTGTATGAGTATTTATTATATGCCAAGCATCTCTATGCTTAGTGATTTGCATGTGCTATTTTATTTAATCCTCAGAAGTAACCATTGAAAAATTTCAAAACTTCCATTGTACAAATGAGGAGCCCTAGCCCCAGACTGGAGATGCATTTTCCCAGCGTCACAGTAGCACTGTACTAGAAAAATGTCAACCCACTGACCAGCCTAAGAATCCTTCACAGTTTATTGGTTAAAAAGTTTAAAGCAGAAGAATTCATGCAGCAATGAAGAAAAGCACTCACCTCCTTTGACACTCAGTAGAATTTATAATCACCCTCGCATAGAATTTAAGAGCTGAAGGGCACCTTATCCTACCTTATGGGATGATATTGGCAATCTGGGCAAGAAAATTATTTCTTGGGCAATATGATCCCCAGCATCCACTGATGTTCAGCATTCCTTGAAGCTGCCTATGAAATGCAGGATTTCATTTATTGTCACATCCTAAAATATCCCTCACAGTTCTAAAGCCTACCTATCTCCTATTCAGATGAGGCATGAGGGAGGTAGAATAACTGAGTTATACACACAAGGTTTCAACTTGGATTCATGCCAGGAGGTGCTTTAAAAAAATACTAGGGCTAAGGTTGGGTGTGTAGCTCCATGGCATGGCATTTGTCTAGCATTCATAAGGCCATACAAAAAGTATTAAAAAATACTAATGTCCTGGCCCTATTATATAATAAATACATCAGAATATCTATGGGTGAGGGCTGGGCATTAATGTTAATGTTAAAACGGCTCCTAGTTGATTGAAATGACTAGCATAATGATTAAGAAACTGGACTTTGGGGTCATCTTTTCTAGATATGAATCCCAGGTCTGCCATTTACTAGCTGTGTAACTTGCCCAAAGTTACCCTTTTTGATGCCTCAGCTATAAAATGAAATTAGTAGTCTTTACTTCCTAGGGTAGTTGTGAGGATTACATGAGTTAATATTTGGAAAAATAGCATGGCAAATAGCAATAGTAAATGCTACCTATTATTATTATCAAATCCTAAGTTTAATAATCTCTTTATTGATGTTTCTTTCCATCAGCTTAGTGCTTTGTTGACAGAATACAACTTTTGGGTTCACCACCTTAATCCTAAATATGCATAGAGCGTAGGAGGAAGGAGCAGGTATGAAGTAGTCTCTGTAAGTGAGGTGAGAGAAGGAGCAGGGAATTATATTAGGTACAGTATTATTTGGAATATTGTCCCTCAGTGGGACAGATGATTTAGTGGATGGTCCTGAAAGGAGGAAGTGTCATGGACATCCACCTGGGTGGAGGTGACTTGTGAAGGACCCAACTTGGCAGCAGGGAATAAATATGAAATTGAGAAGTGTAGGTTTCCAATCCTGGCTCTGTAGCTTCCTAGGTATTGTGACCTTCGGTGTGTCACCTAAAATCCTTGCATTTCAATTTCTTTGATGGAAATAAAATACACTGCTATACAGTATTACTGTGGGAAGGGGGAAATAGTTAATATGTACAGTGCTCAGGACCCAGAGAAAATGCTCAAAGAACATTGATTCTCTTTTGCAAATGCTTCTGAGAAACTATTCTGCCCTTATTCTTATCTCTGATTCCCTTTTAGTGCTCCCATCCTTCTATCCTCACTCCTTTCTCAGCCATCCTGAGGGCTAAATACAGAGTGGAGTTAAAGCATACCATATTGGACTAACAGACTCATAAAGATTGAAGTGGCTTAGAAGAACTGTTGAAGAGATAATGAGACTCTTCTATATACCAAGAGGGAAAAGGCAGGAAGGAAAAAAACTGCATAATTCATAAAAGCAATTTTGTCTCTATAAAAAAATAGTATACTGTATTAGTCAGTTTCATGTTACTATGACAAAATACTGGAGGCAAATAATTCATGAAGAGAAAAGGGTTATTTTTGGGCCACAATACTGGAGTTTCTAGTCCAAGACCAGGTGGCCCCTTTCTTTGGGCCTTTGGCAAGAATGACACATCATGGTGAAGGGTGTGGCAGAGCAAACTGCTTATATCATGAGCTGAGAAGTAGAGGGGGATGAGAGATGGGACCTTACAATTTTGTTGCAGGGCATGCCCCAATGATCTAATGACTTTGATCTATGCCCCATCTCTCAAAGGTCCTACCATTTCCCAGTAGTGCCATGCTGGGGGCCAAGACATGAACACATGGACCTTTGGGAGACACTCATCCAAACCATAGCATGTCCCTTTCTTTTTCTGGTTTAACTCAGCTAGTTGTTCTAGGGTCAGTTTTCAGCTGAGCCTACTCTGAAATATTATGGGATATACTCTAGAGATTAGAAAAGAAGAATTTTGTACTTCTGCTCTGTGCCTAAGCAAGAGCCTTGAGGAGGCCACCATTCTGGACATTTATCTTGGAACCTAGAGTATGCAATGCTCATGCCTTCATGAGTGTGTGTATTTCCAGAGTAAGGAGAGCCTGAAACTGGTACCCATGAAGCTCAAGTCATAATAGTAAAAGATAACACTGTGAATCCATGCTGTTTAGTTTCCAAATGTCTTTTTCCTGTAATATCTGACTTGACCTTCACATAGTTTTGTGAAGACAAAGCTTATCATCACTGTGTTACAGATACTAACACCCTGAGACGTTAAACTGATTTGCCTGAGATCGTGGACTTAAGAGACTTGTTCAAGATTGTGGACTTACAAGATTTAAAATTCAAATTCAAGAGGGTGTCTTAGACTTTTCAGGCTATATATTATTCAAAGTTCTCTAGAGAAACAGAATCACCTGATTATGGAGGACCCAAAAGATCCATAGCTTGGTGTCTGTAAGCTGAAGAATCACAAGAGAACCAGGAGAACAAATGGTATAAATACTGACCAAAGACCAAAGGCCTGAGAACCTGGAGTTTTGATATCTAAGGGAGGAGAAGCTCATTGTCCCAGCTGCAAAAGGGAGATCAGTTCACCCCATTTCTGTCTTTTTGTTCTATCAGGGCCCTAAAGAAATTGGATGAGGCCTGCATACACTGCTGAGGACAGATCTTTACTCAGTCTACTCATTCAAATGCTAATCTCTTCTGGAAGCAGCTTTACAGATAAAACCAGACATTACATTTTGTTGGCTATTTGGGTATTCCTTAACCTGGTCAAGATGACACATAAAACTAACCATCATAGGCTGTTATAATAATATACCATAAACTGGGCAGTGTGTAAACAGAAATTTATTTTTCATAGTTCTTGAGGCTGGGAAGGCCAAGAGCAAGGTGCCTACATGTTTGGTGTCTAGTGGGAATCATTTTCTTTACTGGTACCTTCTGACTATGTCCTAACATAGTAGAAGTACAAATGAGCTCCTTTGGGCCAGTGATATAAGGGCACTAATGTCATTCATGAGGGTTCTGTCCTCATGATCTAATCACCTCCCCAAAGCCCCACCTTCTGTGTGGCCACCTTGGAGGTTAGGATTTTAACATAAGAATTTGTGAGTTTGAGGATACAAACATTCTGACCACTTTCATTCCTATTCCTTCTATTCCCATTTATGACTAGCTCTATAAAACAGCATGAAAAATGGGCAGGCATCACTACTCATGAATATTTCCCCATTTCTCCTCTGAAAACACAGGGAAATCATACTTCTCTGGCTCCTAAAATCATGGCCATGTGATTTGCTTTAGCAAATAAGATATGAGGAAAGTGATATGGATCATATCAAGGTAAAAAGCATTCAATTGCCAGTGAAAGAGTCTAGACCAGGAGCAACATGCAGGCCAGACTGTGAATCTGGAAAACCTATTTTTGTAAATTAAGTTTTACTGAAATACAGGCATACTCATTCATTACCTACTGTCTATGTCTATTTTCATGCTAGGTCAGAAGAGTTGAGTAATTGCAACAGAGAGCTCGTGTCTGAGTGTCTATGTAATGAAGACATGAGATGGTGGAGCCTTCTTCACACTGGATTGCTTAGCATTACATGGAAAGCAGTCACCCTACAGAGCTGTCTAGATCCATTGTGAATTTCATGTGAGTAAAAATAAGTCTTTTGTTGTGTTAGGACAACTAAAATTTTGAATATTTGCTAGCAAGGCATAATCCTGCCTCTCTCCACTGGTATACAAGTTGAATTAGGAAATGTTGAAGATAAAGGAAAAATGCACTGATTGAGAGTTTATCAGGGTCAGGATGCACTGAAAAAGAATCTAAGGGATGGAAATGGACATGCAGGAGGAGATGGGTGTTGCTGCTTTGGAGAGTGGCACACCCAGTGATTTTAAAATAGAAAGTTCTGGGCCAGAGATAAGTTTAGTTTAAAGATAAGTTTACATTGTTCATAACTGCTCACCAGGCTTAAGGTCAAAGGAATTTGCACGTAACCCATTTGCTGGAAATAGTCACATTTTTCTACAAAGTTCTGTAAATCAAGTTTTTGCAAAAAGATTTTGAATATTGATATATTCAGGACAAAATGAGTCCCCATTCTTAACTCTATGTATGATAACACCCAGCAGGAATGTTCTCCTTCTCAGGATTGACTATTAAACCTCTCTAAAATAACTGATGTGCAGCATTGAGCAGCAAGTAACCTAGTGTTACTGAGAAGTAATATGTCTTATTTGGCAGGCTGACCTTCTGTACCAGGTTTAGTTGGTATTTGTATGTGATTCTTAGTTCCGATACAACAAAATAAATTAGGATTATTTCAGTAATTTCAGGATTTTTGTAAGTGAATAAAAAGACTCAACAAAGAAATAAGTATCTCTTTGATTTCATGGATAGGAAATCTCTAACTCAAAAGATTTTATTTATTTATTTTTTTGTCTGCCTACAGAAAATAGATTTCCATATAGTTTGAGGCAAATTCAGCAGTTTTCTAGTGTGCCTGGATGGAGGAATACTTTTGATAATAATGTATTCTTTCCTATTTAATATACCTGTCACATGCTTAGACCAAAAGAGATGAGGACAAAGTGGCTCAGATTTAAGGTTTTGAATGAGGGCTGACCAATAAATGACCTTAGCTACACTGAGTGACAGTAAAGAGTGGGTACTGTGGATCCCAGAGGCATGGAATACTTGGTGGGTAGTACAAACACGTGTCTACCATAACTCATGAAGGCCTTCCTAGGCATTCAGGACATGCATAATTCCTACCCTCTCTAACACTCTCAGCCATTGTCATGCCTTGGGGGTTGGTCCCTGAAAGTTCTGCTATAGACAAATTTAGAGCAGGTACGAGGAGGGAGAGGGTATGAATATGATAATTGGATAAGACTTAGATTGGTTATTGAGCTCAGGAAGAGGAAAGTTGGCCCTGGCTACATCCTGAGGAGGGCTTGCTGTTGACCAGTGGAGATGGAGGTGATAGGGACCTTGGATGACATAGTTCTGGGACTTCACAGCCAGTCCCCTCCCTGCCTCTACTGGTTCTTAAAGAAAGAGACTGTTGCTCACTTACAATCACTCTAGAAGAAATGAGAAAATGTTCCATTGCATAAACTTTTATAAAACAATACTTAGTTCCTACAGTCATACTACCTTAGTATGAAAGCAGCAATGTATCAAGTAACTAGACTGTGTCCCCAAAAGTCTTTCTTTGTGGAAAAAAAATCACTACTAAACATTTTAGAAAACCTGGAGGAATAAGATTCAGCATGTTACCAATGAATGCAGCTGGAGACATAAATTCCCACCAAGAGGACAATTGAGATATCTTGTGAATATGGTGGCCTCCTTAACACTCTATTAAACTCAGTTTGATATCAACAGAGAGCTGCTTTACTTTTCTCCAATTAGGGTCATCTTACTAATTATTACAGTACATCACAAATACTCCCTTTGGGTCAAGAGAATGTCCTCCCTGCCTTTTTATATTATATGAATGCACTTTCCTCTCCTGTGCCGGATTGAGAATCCAAAAATAGCTCATGTGTTTGAACTTGTTGATTGCTGGTATCAAACTGACAGTGGAGTGGGGAGACCAAGACTCCCCACAGCACCTGCTGGTCTCATCAGGCTCACAAAATCACTGGAATTGCTTTGATTTAGGAGGGGCGGGATCATGTGGGAGGGAGCGTGCACACTTCACTGCATAGCTAGTTTCATTAAAAGTAGGAAACCAAACACAGAGCAAAGGAGAGGAGAGTCACATGGAAAGATCCAGTTTCTATGACAACCAGAGGAGCACCCACGTCAGCACTGCAAGAGGTCTGCATCAGGGCAGTAGTGCTGACAGCTTCATCTAAGGCCTGTCATCACATTTTTCTTACCCCATGTGCCTTTATCAGTCACCTTCCATCTCCCTGAAGTCTCAGAGTGGACAGGGACCATGTACCCTCCTGCCACCAGCCAGGGATGCTTGCCAATATCACTTGACTTTTACCATTGCAGAGGGAGATAAAAAAAATCATTTTCCTTCAGACTATTTACCAACATAAGCATCTGGGTTAAAGTCCTAGACTATTGCACTAGGGATTCCACACTCTTAGATCACAGAAAGAGAGAGTGAGAGCGAGAGCGAGAGGGAGAGCAAGAGGAAGAGGAAGAGGAAGAGAAAGAGGTGTGAGTGTTAAATCTTCACTAGGGTTCCTGGTAACAAGCATCCACGGACACTTGTACCTGCATTACCCTAACATGCATATCTGATCATGCCTTTAACAGGACATACTCAGTTCCTCATAGGTAAACTTTTTAAACCTCAGTTTGTTTTGTCATGAATTCACCCTCTGAAGTAGATTCATTAAGTAAGCCATCCTCAATAATCCAGGTTGTACATTAGAATCATCAGCAGTATTTTTTCTCCTTAAGTTCTAAAAATAAGAATCACCCCCAAGGTGGGGGGGGGGACCTACTCTGATCCCAGATCATACTTCTCAATGTGATTTGTCATTGCTCCTAAATATTTTTCAACATACACCCCTCCCATGTGATTCCAATGTGCAACCGGAGTTGATTATATTATACTAGTTCATTCAGAAGTAATTTTCTCAGCAGCTATTTGTGTGCAGGGCACTGGGCTGGATCTTACAGAGCGGGAGATGAATAAGGAACAGGAATTTTTGTTCTATTTGTGAGAGACAGACATGTAGACAAAGAAGTGCAGGAAATGTGTGGGAAGTGGGACTGGAAGTAGAAATATAGGGGTGGTTGGTCCTGTCTGAGAGGGAGTAGACCATGCTGGAATTTGATATGGAAAGATGTGGATATTTTATAGGTGCATGACAACAGAAAGATTATTGTGGATCGAGCAAGTGGTATGACAAAAGGCACAGAGGGTACAGTATTATTGACATGTAAATTAGAGGGCTGCTGTAAAGTGAGAGATAAGTCTGGATTGGTGAAATAAAAAATAGGTTGGAAGAAAATGTATAGATTAAAGCAGAGACAGAGAAAAGGATAAAGACTTTAAAAATCACAATATATTGATGGCATAGTATAACAATGCAACATAAATGAAAATAGAATCCAAAAAACAAGGAAGAAAGAGAATGGAGACATAGCAATGATTTTATGACTTGATTAATGGTTATATATTTAAGTAACATTATAAAAAGGTAGGCTACAGATAGACCACCCTGGTGTCAGATCTCATCAGATCTCAGAAGCTAAGCAGGTTTGGACCAGGTTAATCCTTGGATGGGAAACCACCTGGGAATATTGGGTACTATAGGCTTGGGAGAATGACCCAGCAGCCCATTCCTGAAATAATCAGCCATCAAAAACCCTTTGAATAGCAGAGAAGTACCGATAATAGTATGGGGCATGGCACAGTGGCAGGTAATGTTTGGTCTGTTGTACATAGGGTCACAATGGATTGGTCTTGACTTGGTGGCATCTAACAACAATATAAAAAGGCAAAGTTGTAGATTTATTCATGCTTCACTCAAATATGCAAAGAAATATATCTTTTTATTTCTCTGTAGCTGCTATGGCCTTCTTCATGCACTATATCCACTGAACTTTGGAAGGAAAAACAAACCAAAGTATAGTCCAACCCATTCAAAGTAATCCCATACCAAAGCAAAAATTTTTTTAGAAAATTTCCTAATATTATTGGTAATACGTTCAGTCATTTAAATTTTGTTTCCCTTTACCAGACCTTTTCCTTAACACTCAAGTGTCTGGAGGAGGGTGTGTAGCTAACAGAGACAGATGCTAGGGGTCCTGTAGTTCGCAGAGCAGACACTTTCTGGTACTCACTAGACAATGCAAGTGTTTGCTTCCTGCAGGCACCACTGCCCATCCTAGGCCCTTTGCCTTTCCTGCTGTGAAGTCTACCTTTGTTGTTCCTTCTGACTTGGTCTCTCTTGTCTTGGCCACGGCTTATAGGTATTTCTTATCAGATTCAGCTTCATCTTTGATGTCTTTGGCCTCAGGAATATTACCCCTTTCCCTGCATCTGGCCCCTGGCTTAGGTTTTTAGCCTCATTTCTTGACAGAAGATTTCATGGCAGTCTCAACAACTCTTCATTCAGCTATTGCGTACTTTCTCCTTGTTGAAGGCATGCAGAAATGAATGGAAATTGGGGGATGCTAAACACCAGGCCTTCCTCACCACCTATGATTCTCAAACTTTGGGTGCAATATCATGACTCGGAATACTTGTTAAAACACAGTATTGGTCCCTGATTCAAATTTTTGATGTAATAGATATGTGGTAGGCTCAAGAATTTACATTTCTAACACATCCCTAAGGTGATGATGCTGGTCTGATGATCACGCTTTAAAAAACACTGTTCACATCAAATCACCAAGTTACCTTTCATTTACTCACTGCCTGATTGGCATGGGGCAGCCTGCAAGGTGATTTCCATCCAGATTCCCTGATATCAAGTGGGAATATGTCTTCTCCATTTTCAATTCCCCCCTGGCCTTTTCCTTCTTCCCATAATCTCTTTGGGCTGGATAAGCTCGGTTTTTGTTAATGTTGATGGATTTGTGTGTGTGTGTTTTGTCTGCCTGCCTGCCTGCCTGCCTTCCTTCCTTCCTTCCTTTCTTCCTTTCTTCCTTCCTTCCTTCCTTCGTTCCTTCCTTTTTTCCTTCCTTCCTTCCTTTCTTCCTTCCCTCCTGTCCTCCCTCCCTCTTCTTTCTTTCTCTTTCTTTCTTTCTTTCTTTTTTATTCTTTCTTTCTTCTTTCCTTCATTCTCGGGGACTTGCACATACTAGGCAAGCACTCTACCACTGAGCTACATTTTTCCTTTTCTTGTCTATCTAGGGATTCTCCAAGTGCTGGTAAAGCCAGAAGAGGGTTTCCTTTATTTTTCTCATATTTCATATGAGCCTTAAAAGAAAGCATTTGGGAAAGATGGCATTCAAGGAAGAGAGATCAGTTTATAGATGAGGAATACAAATCAGTATTTTAAAACTTCCTAATTTTAGTAATAGTAATTTAAGGCAATATTGAGAGTCTGTGAAAATCCTTTTCCTTTTAAGTAAGTCTACACAATACTCAGGTTTGAAAACCATGAAAGAATAAAAGGCAGACTAAGTTTAGGATTAGACAAGAGCTAATGAGAATGAGTGGGCTGCGATTTAGCTCAGTTGATAGAGTGCAGTTCTGCAGTCTCTGAGGTCCCCAGTTCGATTCCCAGCACGACAAGAATGGGAGAAGGATGTGGGAATCCACTCCCAATGCAATCCCCCTCAAACAAACAAACAAACAAACAAAAAACCTATAAGAGTCACTATGAGTCAGATACAACTCAACGGCACCAAAAATGGGAATGAGTAAGTGCTCTTTCTTTAGGCACTTTGACCTGGGATTGACAGTCCAAGACCAAATCTGAATGGGAGAAGAGGAGATTCTCTTCTAGGTCCATGAGCACTGGGGATCCAAAGAAACCTCTGTCTGGCTTAGATCCTGTCCTATCAGGGATAGGGCCAGTTCTGGGAATTAAAATGTATGAGTTCAAGTGTCTGCAATGGTGGCTATTGTTGTCATGTGTTGTGGAGTTGGTGTCAGACTCATAGCGACCCTATGTACAACAGGTGAAACACTACTGTCAGTGCTTCTCTTCTGTTCGTAGGGTTTTCAATGGCAGATTGATTTTTTTTGTTTTTGTTTTTGTTTTTGTTTTTTTTGGTGGGAGGGAGTGGGTTGCTGGGTCCTTCTCCCAAGCCTACAGCACCTGGTGTTCCCAGGTGGTCTCCCATCCAGGTACTAACCAGGTCTGACCCTGCTTAGCTTCCAAGATCTGATGGGGTTGGGCACTACAATGGTATGGCTGCAGTGGCCAGGAACCAGGAAACAGGGGCAAACCCCACACTTAGAGACTAGGGGCTGCCACCAGCCAAGTGCAGAGAAAAGCCCCAGTTAGCTGCTTAAGGATATTAGCTGGGGCTCCTTTGATAAGAAGAAATGCCCAGAAGTGGGAGTAGGAGAATGCTTAGTGCCTGTGGCCTGCAGAAGAAAGGACTTGGGCCACAACTAGGGTATCTTACGGGACATTCATTCAAATGAAGTCATGCATCTCTTATGACCAGGTGTGTACCCAGACACCGTCAACCCATCCTGACTCTTATCATCTTTAGAAAGGGCTGAAAAAATTCTATACCTAGGCAAGGAGCACAAAAACAGCTGCAGTAGAGCTAAGTGGGCTGCGGATGGCTATAAAAGACAGATGGCAAAGACTTGAAGTCAACTCTGCCTTCTGTTTCTCTGCACCAGGAAGTGGGGCTCTTTCACCAAGAAACGTGGACTCATGCCCCTCCTTTATAGATTAGGGGAACAGAAGCTCCTCACTCCTGCTGTGACTGCCACGTGGTGCTATTACTAATTCCTCTCCCATCCATTTCACATTGAGTGCTATGTGAATCCAAATACAAAGGCACAGGTGAGACCATTCATTAACCTCTATACAAATGTAAGGTGGGAGATGCAAGGGATGATCATTTTTATACTGTATTCCAGCTTTAATCCTTTGGCTCAAATAAATACTAGAACAGAACACTCGCAGTGCATGGGTTTTCAGATGAAACCCACATCAGCTTCTCTGGTTTAGCCTCCTACAGTCTTGCATTCAGCATCCTCTTGAGTCAGATCCCTCTCACATCATTTCCTCTTTTCAAAAGAGAGGACAAGTTAATAATGGCGTTTGGGTTGTAGGCATAGAAAATATCTTATATTTAATGTTTGCCAGGAACATGGAGGTGGGAGATGACACAACCCACTAGGCTTTTGGTTTAGCATGATGTGTGACTATTCCCATAAGGTAAGATGCTTAATCCAGAGTGACAGTTAGCATTTACAGGGAGCTACTATTCTTTAACCCCCACGTGTCTGTCACCTTGTCAGGGTGGGAAGGCTTGCGTGTTTCTGTAATGCTGAAAGCTGTGCCACCAGTATTTCAGATATTGGCAGAGCCACCCATGGTGGGGAGGTTTCAGCTGAGCTTCCAGACTAAGAAAGACTAAGGAGAAGGACCCAGCAGCCCACTCCCAAAACAATTAGCCATTGAAAATTGTGTATAGCAGAGAAGCACTGACAAATATAGTACTGGAAAATGAGACCCCAGGCTGGAAGGCACTCAAGAAATGACTGGGGAAGAGTTGCCTCCTCAAAGTAGGGTCGATCTTAATGACGGGAATAGAGTAAAGACCCTGGGACCTCCTTTTGCTAATGTGGCATGACTCAAAATGAGAAGAAACATAATGGCCTCAAAATGAGCTCAGACTGAAAAAGATCATGTGTATGGCACAGTGTTGGGTAGTGTTTTGTTCTACTCTACATCAGGTCACTATGAGTCTGATCCAACTGGAGGGCACCCAACAACAACAACAACAACTATGCTTTAAGCAACCCCAGCATTACTGCCTGAGCTAGTGCTGCCCAACGAGAGAAAAATGGACAGGTAACACAATGCACACTGGCTCCAATCTTTGAACTTGGTACATTTTCCTCTATCCGTGTCACTGGAGCCACTGCAGTCAAAGAGCCTTTTCAATATTTGCTGAAAATGTGCTAGAAGTTATCACTTCATTTTTGCCTCTGCTGCTCATCTTTTTTCCTATTTGTATCTAGCTCTTGAACTTTGGGTTTTGTACCTACCTTATTTCTGCATGCTCTTTGAACTTGATGGTAGATTTGCTTCAAAGATCATTTCAGTCCTTGCCACTCTATTTCCAACATGGCTATCTGGGACCCAGCCATAGTATCATTCTGCTTTACTGTTGCAGTTAGTGGCATCTCTCAGTCTCCTACAGTGGATTTAAGTATTGCCCTGTGAGACCCTTCAAACTAGCGTCAAAAGAATGGACAAAGGCCATAAGCTGGATGCTGCCATATTATTATATTCTAAGCAAGAATTGCAGTAGAGAGATTCCCATCCACTTATTCACCCCTGTTTATATCACATCCATGTTCAACCCCACAATTATTCTACACCCACTCAGAGACCATGGAGAGCCTTTCCCAGGTCCTCAAAGAAACTAAAGGAGTTCTATAAAACAATTTTCAGTATTTCAAAAATCCTAACATGAATATTTATCCAAGACAAGTCTTCCCAGGCAAACTGGAATTAAAATGTATTTGCTATCGATAGGGAAAATGTTAGTTATGAGTGATGAGATATATATCACATTTAGAAAGTACTATGTAAGAGCAAAAAATCTTTTAAAATATGAGACCATGACAATTATGGTGGAGTGGTTAAGGGAAATCCTTTGTAATGAAAAGGCAGTGGTCTACTAATTGAAGATCAAGATCAATATTGACTTGTCAGGTCCCTTGTGAGAAGTTACTAGAGTACAGTGACCTTTTTATGTGACCTATGGCTAAGGCTATGGTCATAATGGGATATGGGGACATCTTCCAAATTTTACCACAACATTTAGGTGTGCATGTAAGAATTTCACTTAAATTCTTTTCCCATCCAAAGAAGCTACCAAAAAAACTTTCTCCCAAAGCAGCAGGGATAAATAATGAAAGAATGTGTTTTTAACATATATGTCCTTCTTCTACAGGTTTTACAAAAAGGCAGATATGTACACTTAACAATTTTCTGACATATGAGTGTTTACTAATTTACAAAATTTGTTCCCATAAATGCTTTTAATTCAAGTTATTTCACTGTGGTAATTATTTTTATCAAGTTTTTTTAAATCTTCATTTTGGAAATGAGAATATTGAAGTTGCAACCAACAAAGTTGTAAGCTGTTTTAGAAAGGTATACAACTATTAACTATTAAACATGAGACATTTTGAGTTTCAGGGCACTGTGGATTTTTACTCCTGAAACTAAAACTGGGCATTCCAGAATGACTTAAAGCAATAATATTTTTTCTTTTCTTTTCTTTTTTCTTTTCTTCTTTTTCTTTCAGTAGCTAGAAAGATAGTCACTAAATGACTCAAGGCAAGAAACACAGCAAGTAATAGAAACACTTAAGAAAACAAGACTTTTCAAAAGACAGGAGACAAAGTTTTATTCCAGCATTTTATAAACCACACCTCAGGAACATTATTGTCTCAAGGTATTATTAATAGATATTCTGTGGGAAAGAAGGATTTTGAAATCCACTAAGTTTTGGAAATACTATTTAACATATTTCTTGATTAAAACTTAATGCATTTCAAATTGTGAGCAATTCCATAATAAACAAATCCACTTGTCTTTGTTTATCAACACTTCCCAAGGTGATTTGACTATGGAATGACTTTTTGTTATAGAATTTCTGTTATCAGAATGTGGGATACATGTGTTTTGGCACAGGGTTGAGCACACTGATTTAGATGAGTAAAAAGTGTAAACATGCCTTGAGTTTGCAACAAAGAACAGGGCTAGGAGAAAATTGATGGTCATAGCCATTTACTGTCATCCTGCCGCATTCTCTAGCCATGTGGTTTTTTAAAAAGATACACAATAGTGAGCCACTATCCAACTCCCTCCAAAATTATTGTCTTTAACTTGACATCACTAGTTTATAATGATTTCCAATAATTAGGTGGTACACAACCTGTTTGAAGAAAGACTACTGAGGGACTTCCTGCCGCTGTGTTTGTGTTAGAGATCCCTACAATTACTTTCAGTTTCGGTGATTCACCAGAAGGTCAGCAGATGGTGGTAATCACTTCTACAATGCATCGTTGCAGTAAGGAATTAAGACAATACCTGTAAAAGGCTGTCTATCAGTGACTCTCATTAAAGACTCAGTGACCAGGGTTTTTTGGGGAAAGGATCACATAGATTCTGCTTCCTAGGATGTAGCAAAGTTATAGACTCCCAGAAGGAGAGCAGATGCTCAACAGAAACATGGTTTGTACAAATAGTTCTAGGCACAGTGAACGACTCTCATCAGTCCTGGAAGTGATGTTCTATTGTAAGTAGGGTCGCTATGAGTCCAATCCAACTTGAGGGCACCCAAAAATAACGGCTATGCTTTAAGCAATTTCAGCATCACTGACTGAGCTAGTGCTGAGAAGTAATGAGAGGCCTGCAGAGACCAGCAAAGGGCGGCCTTTGCAAACTGGCCTTTGTAAGGCTCACACTCTCAAGCTTGCCATGGTAACTTTTCTCTGAATGATGATTGTTGATTAAAACAACTATAGTGTTTGATAAAATACAAAAACCCTGAAGGAAACTCTGAAACTCTAAGAAAGAATTTTAAACGACCAAAAATCAAGTGAGAGCAAGAAATTGGGAGGTAAGCTAGGTGCAATAGTGCATGCCTGCCATCCCAGTGACTCGGGAGATGGAGAAAGGAGGTTCACAATTTCAAAGCCAGAGGCAGCCTGCCTAACTTAGTGACACTCAGTCTCAAATTAAATATGAAAATGGGCTGAGGGTGCAGCCCACTAGTAGAGTACTTGCAAAAAGTATGTGTGACGCCCTGGGTTCCACCCACAAGTACTGCAAAATAAATAAATAAACTAAAAAAAAAAAAAAAAAAAGGAAACAAAGCCAATTTTTTCCTTAAAGGTTTCTGTTGAACCCAGGAAAATGTGAGCTTCTACTTAGACAATAGGCAGAGCTCAGAGGGCAGGAGATAGAATCCAGGACCCACTCCAGGGTAGTAGAATATTCCTGTAAATTGCATCATTTTGTTAAGATAAATTAGACAAGGCCTGCTGAGCAGAAGAGAACTGTAAGGAAATTTCCTGAATTCTATGTTAGCAATAAGTGGACAGAAAAAAATATATATGAATAGTAATTATAATGATAACATATGATTATAATAATATGTAATATATAATACATATTGAAGTGTGGTTGTTGTTGTAGTTAGGCGCCATCAAGTTGGGTCCTACTCATAGTGACCCTATGTACAACAGAACCAAACATTCTCCAGAACCATGCCATGTCTAGCACTATTGTCAGTGCGTCTCTGCTATTCATAGGATTTTCCATGGCGGATTGTTTCGGGAGTGGATTGCCAGGTCCTTCTCCTTAGCCTGCAGCACCTGGTATTCCTAGGTGGTCTACCATCCAAGGACTAACCAGGCTGATACTGCTTGGCTTCCGAGATCAGTTGGGGTCTGATGCCAGGATGCTATGGCTACAGATGCTACATATTGAAGTACTGGAAGTTATATAATATATTAATATAAATATTTATATATAAATATATAAAATAAATATTATACACACACACACACACACACCGGAATGAAACAATCCCCGATTCTGTGCCAGGCACACGATCTTATTTATGTTTGAGCCCATTGTTGCAGACACTGTGTCAATCCATCTAGTGGAGAGTTTTCCTTTTTTTTTTCATTGACCTGCCACTCTCCCAAACATGATGTCCTTTTCCAGGGATTGATCCCTCCTGACTACATGTCCAAAATACATAAGATGCAGTCTCGCCATCCTTGCTTCCAAGGAGCACTCTGGTTGCACTTTTTCTAGGACAGACCTGTTGGTTCTTTTGGCAGTCCATGGTATAGTCAATATTTGTCTGCAGCACCATAATTCAAAAGCATCAATTCCTCTCCTGTCTCCCTTGTTCAATGTCCAGCTTTCACAACCATATGATGTGACTGAAAATACCATGTCATGAGTCAGGCACACCTTCATCTTCAATGTGACGTCTTTACTTTTCAATACTTTAGAAAGATCTTTTGCCACAGCTTTTCCCAAAGCAATGCCTCTTTTGATTTCTTGACTGCTGCTTCCACGGGTGTTGATTGTAGAATCAAGTAAAGCAAAATTGTGGACAACCTCAATCTTTTCTCCACTTATTGTGAAGTTGCATACTGACCCAATTGTAAGGATTTTTTGTTGTTGTTGATGTTGAGTCAAAATTTATACTGAAAGCTGTATTTTTTGACTTTCATCAGTAAATGTTTCAAAACTTCACTTTCAGCAAGCAGAGTTGTGTCATCTGTATAACACAGGTTGTTAATGCATCTTCCTCCAATCCTGATGCCACATTAGTCTTCATAAAGTCCAACTTCTCAGATTATTTGCTCAGCATATAAATTGAAGAGATATGGTGAAAGTATACAGCCCTGATATACAACTTTCTCGACTTTAAACCAAGCATTGTTTCCTTGTTCTGTTTGAACCACTGCTTCCTAGTCCATGTACAGATTTCTCATGAGCACAATTAGGTGCTCCAGTATTCCCATTCTTCACAGTATTATTTATAACTTCTTATGATCCACACAGTCAAATGCCTTTCCATAGTTAATAAAACAGAAATAGATATCTTTCTGATATTCCCTGCTTTCAGCTAATATACACCTGATATCAACAGTCATGATTCTGCTTCCCTGCCCTCTTCTGAATCTGGCTTAATTTTCCAGCAGTTCCCTGTCTATATATCTTACTGCAGTCACTTTTGAATGATCTTTAGTAAAATTTTGCTTGCATGTGATATTAATTATACCATTCGATAGTTTCCACATTGAGTTGATCCCCTTTCCTGGGAATAGGCACAAATATGGATCTCTTCCAGTCAGTTGGCCAGGTAGCTGTTTTCCAAATCTCTTGGCATAAACATGTTAGCACCTCCAATGCTGCATCTATTGAGACATCTCTATTGGCATTCCATCAATTCCTGGAGCCTTGTGTTTTGCCAATTCCTTCAAGGCAGCTTCTACTTTGTCCTTCAATACCATTGGTTTCTCATCATATGCACCCTCTTGAAATGGTTGATCACCCACCAGTTCTTTTTTGTATAATGGCTCTGTATTCCTGCCATCTTCTTTTGATGTATGAGAGCCAAGGTAGGACCCCAAGTATATCCCACCTGAGTTCAGAGACCACTTCAAGAACAGGTTTAATGCATTAGACACAAATGATAGAAGAGTTGTGGCACAACATCAAAGGTATCATTCATGAAGAAAGCAAAAGATTATTAAAAAGACAGGAAATAAGAGACCAAATTACATGTCAAAAGAGACTCTGAAACTTAATGTTGAGCAGCTAAAGTAAAAAGAAGACATGATGAAGTTAAGGAACTAAACAATATTTCAAAAGGCAGCTTGAGAAGACAAAATCAAATATTTTAATGACATGTGCAAAGAGCTGGAGACAGAAAACCAAAAGGGAAGAACACACTCAGTTTTTCTCAAGCCTAAGCAGTTGAAGAAAAAATTCAAGTCTTGAATGGCAATAGTGAAATATTCTACATGGAAATATGTATATATAATAAGTACTGAGGGTTTGAGCCCAGGGCCTCACACATACTTTGCAAGTCCTTTTACCACTGAGTTGCAACCCCAGCCTATTTTTATTTCTTATTTGAGTCAGGATCTCACTAAGTTAGTTAACCTATCTCTGCCCTCAGACTTGTGATTCTCTTGCATCCACCTCCCAAGTCCCTGGGGTTACAGGTATGTGCCAGCATGCCTCACAGAAAAAAAATGTTTCTCTTAGAATATGAAAGCAAAAACCAGACTTTGTGTACTTTCATGATATAAATTAAAGCTATCTGTGTGATATAAAAGAATCCTCAAGTACATAATTATATAGAGAGTTGATACAGGTTGATAGCACTCTTAGCAAGTGGCTACTGTGTGTGAGTGGGGGGTATTTTCTCTGGAAAAGAAACACTTCAATCTAGTCTTCAAAATTAAATATCCTCAGATAAGTTCCAAGGAAAACAAGCATTTGCAACCAAATATCACAAAAGGCACAAAAAAACAAATCATCATGTGAATTTCAGCAGACATGATAATAGCTGAATCAAACTTACAGATACTTCAAACATTGGGATTATTAGACATAATAAAAGTTTTATATTTAAAGAAATAAAAGTGAATTTGAAATATGAACAAGAAGAGGCTTCATGAATTTTCAAGTAAAACTGGAAAAAAGGCAAGTAGAACTTTTCAAAATTAAAATGTTATCATAGAATTAAACATGACCAAATGAAAAACTAGTGAATGGAAAGAGAGGTACAAAGAAGTTATCCAAAATGCAAGAAAAAGGAACAAATGTCTAGAAAATGTGAATCTAACATTAAGAAAAATGGCAAATAGAGGAAGATGTTTAACTATTTTTTAAATCAGAATTCCAGAAAGGAAGGTCAGCAAGAATGGGGTAAAGACAATATTTTAAGAGAAAATGATGGGTCAAACTTTTCCAGAATTGTTAAAGACATCAAGCACTGAACCTGGGAATTACCACAAATTTCAAGCAGGATAACTTTCTCAAAATTGGATGGAATGGCAGAGAAACAAATGAAAAAGAGGACCTGTAAAGCAGACACAAAATGATGATGAAAATACAACTTATCAAAATTTGTGGGATGCGAGCTGTGCTGAGTGGAACACGCCTGTAATCCTAGCAACTCGAGTGGCAGAGGCAGGAGGATCGCAAATTTGAGACCAGAGGCAGTCTGTGTAATTTAGGGAGACCCTGTCTCAAAAAAGTAAAAAAAAATGGGCTGGTGGTGAACCTCAGTGGTGCAGCACTTGCAAAGCATACAAGCACAAGGCCCTGGGTTCAACCCCTG
Organism: Pedetes capensis; assembly: GCA_007922755.1. Taxonomy (NCBI): domain Eukaryota; kingdom Metazoa; phylum Chordata; class Mammalia; order Rodentia; family Pedetidae; genus Pedetes; species Pedetes capensis. The sequence goes on along the minus strand of VMDO01000082.1, from coordinate 172,463 downwards.
GTACCACAAAAAAAAAAAAAAAAAAAAAAAAAAAGGATTCAGCAAAAGCAGTGCTTAGAGGAAAATTTATAGAACTGAACGCATATGTTAGAGCAGTGAGGTAAAATATTTTTCTAAATTATCAATCATGCAACCATTCTAGAAGAAAGACTGAATTATATTTGTAATTTTCTCTATAAAAGTAATATTAAAAAGTCATTGTCATATGAACAGATAATCAAAGATGTAAGAGAGATTGTTGTTGTTAGGTGTCGTCAAGTCATTGTCTGACTCACAGCAATCCTGTGTACAACAGGCAAAGCAGTATTGTTAATGCTTCTCTGCTATTCATAGGGTTTTCAATGGCTGATTGTTTCTTGGGAGTGGGTTGCCGGCTCCCTCTCCCAACCCTACTGCACCTGGTGTTCCCAGGCAGTCTCCCATCCAAGTATTAATCAGGCCTGAACCTGCTTAGCTTCCAAGATCTGACAGGATTGGATGCCACAGTGGTAAAGCTGCAGACATAGGAGAGATTACTATAGATAATATGGAATATTTAATTAGTACAAATATGTCATCATGGTAAGTGTGGTATCTGTCAGCTTTTTAAATTTTATAATCTGCTGTAATTTCTGAATAAATATTGAATTGGCTTCTTTTGCATTCATAATTTGGCATTAGTTTTCTTAAAAAGATCTTCTCCTCTTCTCTAATTGTATGAACTTCAGGTTCTTCAATGCTTGAACTCAGTCCTAACACAGTAGTTGTTCCACAGACAGGACACATACTTGTATCTGATACTAGTGTTGGTACTAATGGATGGCCACCAGGAAGTAAGATTGACAAACTGTATCTCAAGAAACTGGAGAGTGTAGAATGAATATCTTGGTGAATTTACTATAGTATAGCTTTTGACTCTCAGACATAGAGGCTCAAACCTGATTTTGTTCATCATGAACAGATCCATCTCTCTCAACAGATCATATTCGCTGAACTCATCAGATTAACATATAAAACTAGGATGGCAACCAATTTATTTACAGGGTGAAATTATTAGCAAAAAGATAAGAAATATTTGAAATATGTATGTCTGTTTAATACACTTTCTTCATATAGTAAATCATATGGGAAGCTAATACATTTATGAAAGATGCTGACAGAAGGGCTAGTTGTTGTTACGTGCCACTGAGTCCGGTCTGACTCACATATATATATATATATATATATATATATATATATATATATATATATATATATATATATGTGTATATATGACCCTATATATAACAGGACAAAGCACTCCCTGAATCTGTGCCAGGCACATGATCTTTTTATGTTTAAGCCCATTGTTGCAGACACTGTGTCAATCCATCTAATTGAGGGTCTTCCTTTTTCTCATTCACCACTCCCCCAAACATGATATCCTTCTCCAGGGATTGGTCCCTCTTGACAACATGTCCAAAATATGTAAGATACAGTCTAGTCATCCTTGCTTCCAAAGAGCACTGTGGTTGCACTTCTCCTAGGAAAGATCTTTTAGTCTTTTTTACAGTCCATGGTATATTCAGTATTTGTCTCCAGCACCATAATTTGAACGCATCAATTCTTCTGTCTCCGTTATTCAATATCCAGCTTTCCCAACCATATTATGCAACTGAGAATACCATGGCATGAGTCAGGAACACCTGTGTCTTCAGTGTGCCATCTTTACATTTCAGCATGTTAAAGAGGTCTTTTGCGGCAGCTTTTCTCAATGCAATGAATCTTTTGATTTCTTGAGTGCTGTTTCCATGAGTGTTGATTGCAGAACCAAGTAAGGCAAAATCTTGGGCAACCTCAATCTTTTCTTTGTTTATCATGAAGTTGCATACTGATGTAAGGACTTTTGTTTTCTTGATATTGAGGCACAGTCCATACTGAAGGCTGTGTTCTTTGATATTCTTTAGTAAATGTTTCAAATCCTCTTCATTTTCAGCAGAGCTGTGTCATCTGTATAACTCAGGTTATTAATGAGTCTTCCTCCAATCCTGATGCTGCATTCTTCTTCATAAAGTACAGCTCCTTGGATTATTTGCTCAGCATAGAGATTAAAGAGGTATGGTGAAAGGATACAACCCTGACACATACCTTCCTCAACTTTAAACCAGGCAGTGTTGCCTGTTCTATTCAAATGACTGCCTCCTGGTTCATGTACAGATTCCACATGAGTAAAATTAAGTGCTCTGGTATTCCCATTCTTTGGAATATTATCCATAGAAGGGCTAGAGACACTTGGAAATATTGGAAGGGTATATTCTTTACCTGCAGGCAGACTTACCAAGAAAACCAAATTGTAACCAGAAATTTACTTGATGAGCGGGGAACCAAAACAGCTGCATAAATTGCATATTTAATGATTTGTCGTTAGGTGCCGTTGAGTTAGGTCCAATTCATGGCAACCCTATGTACAACAGAGGAAACACAACCCAACACTCTGCCATGCCCAGCGCTACTGTCAGTGCTTCTGCGCTATTGATAGAGTTTTCAATGCTGATTATTTTGGGAGTGGGCTGCCACTCCCAAGTCCTTTGCCCAAGCCACAATACCCTATATTCCCAGATGGTCTCTCATCCAAGTACTAAGCAGGTCTTACCCTGCTTAGCTTCTGAGATCTGACAAGCTTGAATGCCAAGATGGTACTGCTATAGTCTAATGACATCAGGCTAACATTCTGTTTTGAACATTTTTGTCCTTGCAACTTGCATATTTAAGACCACTTGGCTACAAAACTCGATTATCAATTTCCGGTTTAAGGATGACTCTGTTAGTAGCATTGGAATTTCCCAAAGTCTTATTATTGAGGACACCTCTTCCACCAATAGTGCTTAGATATGACTTTCCTTTTTCTCTAAGCTTCCTTGACTGACCATTTTTTATTGGAAATACTATCATCTGTAAGACAGTGAAACATTGACAGTTAAATCTACTATGTCCTTTAACATTTCCTTGTCAGAATACTTCTTTAGGTGATGTAAAATATTGGCTATTTGAATTTTAAATGTATAAAACAGAACAAAGCTATAAAGTATCTCAAGTATTTGGAAACTATGTTTTCACTGGTTTGGTCAATTTTTTTTATGAAATAATTTTTAGTCAAGACCTGCCATGTATCAGACACATACCTTACCTAGGAAAGAATGGACACACTACTCATTAAAAAAAGAACAGATTTAGTCTCAGAGGCAATTGATTAAGATGGAAAATTGCCAGAAGTGGGAAAACAGATCAAGGACTGAACTGTGGCCATCAAGTGGTTAAAGTTCATTATTGCACTTGAAGATGTAAATAAGCTTGTTATTAGAAGTTTAATCCAGAATTCATGGAAAACCCAAGCCAAAAATAAAAATTCAGGCTCATTGTCATTCCTCCAAAACTGGGAGACTACAGTCTGATTACTAAGAACCTGAGCTGGTGAGATGACTGATTTGTCAAAATAACACTGATAAATACACCACCTGCATTTTTTGATATAGTTCAGATTTAACCAATGGTTAATGAGAAAATTTGGAGGTTTCACTCTGATTGGTCACCAGGGAAACAAATCTATTGATCTGAAATTACTACTTCCTACCTTCCACACCCAAATCCAACTAATCATATGTTTTCTAGGTCCTGCTTCTTAGATATGCCTGGCATCCCATAGTTACCATCATGTCTTACCAGAATTACTACATCAGCCTCCTCCCTGGAGTCCCTGCCTCTGGTTTTAGACTCAGTTTATTTTCCATCTCACTGTCAGAGTGACTGTACTGCAATATGTTGGTGGTTCCCCATACCCCTAAGGATAAGTGAAGCGTGAAATGGCATGACTTCTGTGGCCTTTTGTGAACTGGTTCTTCTTATTTCTCTAATCTTTCTTATTTTTTCTGACTCTGCCGTGTTCATTATTTTGTCTGAGTCATTGTACCTGTTCTTTGCAAGCTTGTCACACTCTAGTTCTCTCTTCTGTCTACAGTACTGTGTGCTTCTTATGTCTTAGCATCAGTTGCACAGCATGTTAATAATGTTAATAATGTGTTCAGTGGTCTCTAGCTCTCTCAAGACCCTAAGGCTGGTTGAGACTCTGGTCATCTCAGTTATCTTTGTGCCCTCTATGCCTTCTACAGTGGGGAGCTCAATAAATATTTGTTGAGCGAGTGAATGAATGAGTGAAATCATTTGATATGGTATGTTTCTACTATACAGGAAAAAGGAACTACTATTTCTGAGCATCTGTATTATCCTGTATTATGTAATCTTCATTCCTTCCTGTGCAAGGGTGGTGATATTCGCTGTTGCTAAACACCTATGATGTGCTGGGTGCTGTCCAGTGTTGCAGCAACCTTCATTTGCTCCCTTTATCAAAAGGCAAAATCATGGCACAGAAAGGGTCCCATAAGCAATATTTCTGTGAAGCTATCTAAATTACAAAGTTGGATTCTGACTGTCCTCACACCCCTCCCTGCAGTTCCCAGGCTAACGGTGCCATAGCCCCATCTTTATCACCTGTCACCTTGCCCTCAGAGCTGCAGTGAGTGCCTATAACAGGATCATCCTGAGAGACCACTCTATTCTGACTAAATCCTAGGTGCAGAGGAAATTCAGTCAGCAAAGATCATAGAGATGAGTTAGAACAACACTTTCCTAACAGAGGTGAGAACCCCAATGCCTGGAAGAGGAGTAATTTCTCCAAAGCCCTAGCTTTCCTTCTTACTTGATCAAATAAGGTCTTTCTGTAACTGTTACTTGCTAGAGTCCATGCCCTAACTTTCAGTAACAATGCTATTGGTAGCTAATATTTTCATAATACATTCTCTTTAATTTCCTGATATTTATGTACAGTTAAAATTCCATTATTAAAAATGCAGATAGTGATTCCTGTGGGTTGCAGGTCTGTGCTTCACAGGGCCAGCCTGAATGAGATGGCTGGGATGTGTGGTGTAAGCAGATAATACTTACACTGAAGTTTCTCAGGACACTTGGATGAGGGGTGTGGATTCAAGCGGCCCTCGGGAATCTCTGTGAGAGGGGAAGAGGAGCGAAGGGAAAAAGGAAAATCCTCGGGATGCTTTAACCTTTGTTGGTCTGGGACCGCAGTCACAGGCGGCAGCTCTTTATTGCCTCTCCACCTTGACAAGGGCAGAGAGTAACCCAAAGGTGTCTTACAGCTCACAAACCAAACAACTCAAGGCTCAAATGCCACAGTTCTTATTACCGTCTCAGGGGGGGCGGCTCTTCTGCCTCCAGTGCTGGGACTGGAGACTTCCCTCAGCTTCTGTCCCTACATGCTGGGACAAGGGACTGCCCTCAGCTTGCTTGAAGCTTCTTAGCGTGTGTTGTCTAAGCATCATGGTCTTGATGGTCTCTCGATGTCCTCTGGAGAGTGATGTCTTCCCGTGGTAGCAAGGCAATGATGGTCCAGGGAGGCTTGTAAAGTGCCTCAGAGTGGCTCCTTTTATAGCTCTCCCTGACTGGGCTAAGCCAATCTGATGTGAGTCTTTTGTTCTCTGTGGTCCAATAGGAGCTGGGGTGGAGTGAAGGGGTTTGAATATTGGTCCAATCATGGTCTGTTGTTTCTGACCAATCACAGCTCTGGAAAATTGTCCAATGGGAATGTAAGGGAAGTTTGCTGTTTCCAGCCAATCATATTTACATATTTACAAGTCTTTTCTTGGCATACTTTTGTTGGCCAAGTACATTGCTTTTATTTACATTACTCCCATTGTTCCAGCTTTTCTGTTAGTTCTTCAAACCCTGTTTTTCCCATCTTGGGGTTTTTATAATTTTCTTCCCAATTTTCCCCTACAGATTCCTTAGTTTGGAGGTAGGGCCCAGGAATGTGCATCTTTTAACTAGTACCTCCAGTGATTCAGACCCAAACAAGACCCCAGTTTGGGAAACACTGTTCCAACTACCATTGGAGTGTGGTAGGTATCTCATTGCACTCAAATTGACTGGATGCTGTTTTCCTCCCAGACCATAGCTCTCCTGTGGGCAGACATTACATGTTCCTGTTCTGTCCCATTGCTGAGATCCATGGGACAAACCCTTTGGAGTGAGTCTTCCTCTAGCCTCAGGGGCCAGGAGTTCTAACACTACATAGAAATAAAGGCCATCTCCAGGCTGAGAAAGAAGCCCAGGATTAAGTTCCAGGGGGCTGAATGAAACTGGGGGAGAAATGTGATGCACCAGCTGAGGGGAAGAAACTGCCAAGACCAAGCAAAAGATGTATGCCAAGGAGGCTGAGGCACTAGAGTTCAGGGTGGGGTTGCAAATAAAATAAGGGCAAGGAGACCTTGCATCATCGGAAGCCCAGTGGCATGTGTGGGGGTGCAGAGAGAGTAAGGCCAGCATCAATTCCCTGGTTCATGTGTGAGTTCTTGTGCCTCTTGAAGGCCTCCTGAAGGCCCACCCCTGTGTTCTGACTCTTCCAGCTCTGCACACACAGCACCTTCAATCTCCTCATTATGTTCTATTCCTTCACTTTTAGTGATGGGAGGAAGAGTTACTAACAAAAGGAAACAGAGCCACAGAGGGCTGAGGGGCCACTTGCACTTAGGGCGCAGGGAGAAGAAACAGACAGGGGAGCAGTGAAGAGGACTGTGCTCCTCTTTCCCCCTGAGAAGTTCCACGTTGCAAGACTGGAGTGCCCCCAACAGCCCTCACTAGGCCCACACTGCTCCTCAGGGGTGTGTCCCACAGAGCTCATAGAGCCACCTCCCATGGCTGATGCCCCACAGAAGGTAGTTTGTTCCCCCAAAGAGCCACTGCTCACCCTGGGTCCTATCATCACCCTCCACTTGGCAGACTGTCACTGATGCTGCAGAGGTGACAAAGTACCATCAGAGGGAGGAGGTGCCAGTCACATAAAGACACAGTTGGGGAAGCTGGGGCTTTCCAAGTGGCTCTTTGGCCCCTCTGCCTAGCTGTCCCACTTGAGGGAAAACAGTAGAATATCGGTGACACTTAGAGACTCGGTGTCACTGCCCTAATACCAACCATTCTTTCTGGCTTCATGCAGCCAGCCTTCCTTATCCTTGTCTTAAGTGGGTTCAGCCTATGGAACAGGAAGCTAATGGTATGTGGGGCACAGAGCCCAAACACACCAAGAAGCTAGTGATGGTTCTGGAAGAGGGTGGGATGAGGATCAGCAAGGAAATGCAGCCTTCCAGGGCCCGGGCTCCCTGTTGGTGCACTTGGATTGGCTGTGAAAGACTTGAGGACTAGAATCCAAGTCTCAAACTTATCCATCCAAATTCTGGAATCTACTTGCTTAGGAGTGCATGATTAATTAGTGTTGGCAGGAGTAAATTCGATAAAGATAATGGATGGCAAGGGGGGGAATGCACTTTGAAGCATAAACTCTTCTGACAGCCAAAGTCCTAAGAGCAATGCCAGGCATGGTGGTGACCTCTACTCACATGATCTATTACTGCCAAAAGCACACACTGAGGAAATGTGGGGAGTCTATGCAACTTCCCATGTTTATCTCTCACCGGGCACTAAATAACTAATGAAATGAGGAATCATGATGCAAGCCCTCCACTCTGAGGTACTATGCTCTAGGGACCCAGCCACATGCCAGGCTCATGCAGATTAATTCTTGGAGTTCAAATGTCTCTGCACTTTAACATCTATCTGCTCATGAGCTGTATGTTTGGATGTGAGTCAAAGCTGTTTCTCAGAAATTTTCATGCCAAAGAAAAATGTGTTCTGCAAAACTCTAATTGGAATGATATTTGAATTCATGAACATCATTGGGAAGCTAGAGCACAAAACCATAGAACCTTTCAGGGATGGGGAAAGGGTGGCAGGAGAAGGGCACTGAAGTTTCATAGGTGTCCTACAGGACACCTGTTTGGAAACTCACAACTTTTAAAAACAATATATTAGGGGGTTGGAAGGCAGACCTCAAGCATCATTCTTGCCTCCTTACAGTTTTATGAATCGAGCACTTTACTTTCCAGGTAGATATGGTCTTAGAGTCACCTCTCCTGTCAACGCCATCCTCAGAGGACAAGGGTCATCCTTTATCTTTCTTTACATAAGTAAGAAGAAGGGAAAAGGATAAAGATGGTGTTTACTTTAAAAGTTCATATAAGAAAAAATGTATTAATAACAAAAGCAATCTCTTCTCTCCTACCACTCCCTAGGCATCTCAGTTATCAGAATGATTTTAACTCATGAAAGACAACTCTATCCGGTGGTAAGATTTCAGTAAGCCAAAGTGAGTGTCTTCAGAGCTGCTGGTGAATGCAGCAAAGTCCCCTAAATGCAGCCCTTGGAAAATCAGCTTGACACTGCTCTTTATGTTCTGGGACAGTTAGAGAACAAAATGAGAGAGTCTTGAAACCTGCTAAAATTACTTATAGAAAAACTCTATAAGTCCTTCCCTCCAGGGAAAGAGGAGAGAGGGGGAGAGAATGTTCCACACTGCAAAGCAAATGGGCCATCTATTTATGAGTCTGGTGTGAGATTTTCTGTGGGAGGGATTCTAAGTGATAAGAACACTTGTCCTGGGTGTTCCAACCCTGAGCTTGCCTATTGGTACCTGCTCCATCTCCTGCTAAACTTGAGAACATCATTAGGAAGCTAGAGCACAAAACCATAGAACCTTTCAGGGATGGGGAAAGGGTGGCAGGAGAAGGGCACTGAAGTTTCATAGGTGTCCTACACGACACCTGTTTGGAAACTCACAACTCTTAAAAACAATATGTTAGGGGGTTGGAAGGCAGACCTCAAGCATCATTCTTGCCTCCTTACAGGGAGGCAAGGTGCAGTTTACTGACAGGTGGGCAGGCTTGGAGTAGGCTGGACTTGGGTCAGAGTCTTCGAATCTCTCTGTGACTTTGGGCTGATTATTTGGGATGAAAATTTTCTCCTAGAGAGACAGGGAAGCTAGCAGACTTCTGCTGAACTACAAGATGGTTTTACCACCTTCAACTTGGCCTACAGCAATGGAGGAAGCTCTGTTCCATGTCACTCCTCAAGCTACCCTAATAGCATGCTTCTTACCCCGGGCTCTTTAGGATCCAGCTACATTGACCTTTCAGTACCTCCTTGAATTCTGCTTGCATGCCACAAAGTCCTGCAATACTCTTTCTTCTGTCCAAAGAACAGAAACTTCACTCCCAACTTCCATTCACCTGCCGAACTCTGACTTGTCACCAGTCTGGTGAAACATTCATTTATTCATGTACCAGGATCATAATAGGTTCCTATATATAGCATCTTGGATTTTCTTCTGCAGCATGCTCCAGAGGTGGGATTTTGTATTTAATTGTATAATTATATGAGCACAAACTCTGTAAGGACAGGCATGTGCTTATGTTTTGCAGAATCCTTAGTTCTGGCATTTAGGAAACAATGCTAATATTTGAATCATTAAGTGACAGTTACTGAGGCTCAGTTTCCCATCTTGTAAAATTTCAACAATAATACCTTCCCCACAGGGGTGTGATAAGATTAAATATGGTATATATTATATGTAAGTATATTTAAGTTCATAAAAGCACCTAACATTGTCACTTTCCACTCATTTGTTAATTCCAAGCTCATTTCCAGCTTCTTTGCTGCAATGAAAGTGCTCTTGTTAATTGCCAATGGTTTGCTGAAGATGAATCTAAAAGTTATTTCTTTGTCCCTGGGGCAGATGCGATAATGGTCACCATGTCCAGAATTCCACTGTGTCTTCAACATTTTTTGGTTTTCTTGTCAGTAAGCAGTCAGGTGATCGGTTCTGATTGGTGAAATGTGTGCCTGGACACTCTTTCCTTCAGACTGAGGCCATCCACCCATCTCTTTGTCTATCCCAGTGCCCAGGAATGCTGTAGGTTCTATATGTTGCTGGTACCAGATGGGGAAACCTTAGCCCACCCAGTTTTCTGAGTAGCTTCATGGACCATAACTGGTAAAGGTCATGTAACATGAGTGAGAGACAAGCCTTTGTCTTAAGCCACTGGGTTCTTGGGGTTAATTTGTTATTGCAGCATTTTATAGCCTATTTAATGCATGCAGACCTTACCATACATTACTTTTGTATCATTTAGAATTCTTAGCCACCCTAGCTTCTTTGAAATCATTCCTATGTCTTCTGAAATTTTACTCCATCCTGATTCTCCTCTTTCTCAGACATGGGCTCAAGAGGCTTAAAGATCTTCTCTTCATTCACCCATGTTCCTTTAAGAGATTTTCCCAACAGTCCTTTCTGCAGTTTCTATTTCTTATTATTTTTCCATTCTTTCCTTGCACTATTTTATCTAAGCCCATTGCTGCAATAAGAAAATATATCCTGACAAACTCTAAATCTGTATTGCCAGTCCATTCCTCTCTCCCAGATACCAGGACCATATGGTTAGCTGTTCCTTGGACATCTGTGCTTAGATGGTCTCATAAGCACATCTCAAAATCATGTTTTTTGAGAGAATATGTTATTTTTTCATTAAATCTCTTTTGTTCATTTCATTTCTTATCTTTCTCCTCCTCCTCTTCCTCCTCCTCCTCCTCCTGCACTACTTTCTCCTCCTCCTTCTTCTTCTTTGTTGGCAATGCTTGGGCATTGAACCCAGGGCTTCGCACATACCTTGTAAGTGCTGTACCACTGGGATACACCTCTAGCCTATTTTTTATTATTTTAAGACAGGGTCTTGCTAAGTTATGCAGGCTGCTTCTGGCCCTGAACTTGTGATCCTTCTGTCTCTACCTCCTGAGTTGCTGGGATTACAGGCATGTGCCACTGTGCCCAGCCTCTTGTATTCAATTTATACACAAGAGTGTGTTTTTAATAGTCTTTTGGCTGCAATTTATAGAAATCCACTCCTAACTAGTGAAAACAAAAAGAAATACACTAGTTCATACAATAACTAGAATATCTAGGGAATAGAGGACCCCAGGAATCCAAATACTTTGTCTATTATCTTTATCAGTCTATGTCCCCATTCTCCTAATTCTCCCCCTCTTCTCTTTCTCTCATATACACTCATTCTCATCCCCCTTTGTGTAGAAGAAGTGAGGGAAAAGGCATGGCCACAGAATTTTCTAGTGTACCAGCTTTAAAAGCCTAGTAAAAGAAGGAAGCTATTCTCACTTGACTGTTGTTGTTAGGTGTTGTCAAGTTGGATCTGACTCATTGTGACCCTGTTTGCAACAGAATGAAACCCTCCCTGACACTGAGCCATGCCTGGCCCTATATCAGTGCTTCTCTGCTATTCATAGGGGTTTCAATGGCTGTTTATTTCAGGATTGTTTTGGGAGTGGGCTTGGAGGTCCTTCTGTTTTTATGGTGCTGGGGATGAAACCCAGGATCTCTGAGCATGCACAGCACGCATGCTACCAACATAGCTAAACTCCAGTCCCCTTTCACCTGATATCTGTATGTGAAATGTTGTTGTTCTTGTTAGGTGCCATGGAATCAGGTCCCACTCTTAGTGACCCTATGTAAAACAGACAAAATATTCCCCGATGCTGTACCATGCTTGGCACTATTGTCAGTACTTCTCTGCTATTCATAGGGTTTTTGATGGCTATTTCAGGAATCAGCTGCTGGGTCCTTATCCCAAGCCTACAGCACCCAGTATTCCCACATAGTCTCCCATCCAAGTACTTACCAGGCCTGACCCTGCTTAGCTTCCAGGACTGACAGGATCAGATGCGAGGGTGGTGTGACTGTAGACATGTATGTAAAATAGGAGGGAAGAACCATGATTCCTTGTCAAATTGCTGAATGCTAGAGTTTTGGGAGATAAGATGGTCAGGGGTGTATCACAACTTTTCTATGACAGAAAATCTGGGTGCTGCCATTGGCAGAGGCAACCCAAGGACCACATAGGGTGGAGAGTTACCCCCATGGCAAGGGACACTATTTGTAGAAAGGGAAATGAAAGCTGAGTGGACTTATTTGTCTGCTTTCCAGCTCAGCTTTGTACTTGCCAATCACATACTCTACATTCCTGCTGCAGAAAACCCATGCTTCTCCAATACAATATGTAACTGTATAGCTCCACTTTGGATACTCTTTTGTCTTAGTCTGAAATATGAGATAAATTTAAAAATCATTTGGAAAATGCCCATTCAAAACTCCCTCAAGACTTCTCTTGATTCTTGTAAAGAGACATGATCAATGCCATCTTTGGGCCCCATCGATATATTCTAGGCACATGTATTCTAGCACTGATACAACATTGAATGTAATCATTTGCATATATGTTCTTAATATACTATTTGGGCTTTTTGTGGGTGAACTAGATTTTAAGCATTTTTTCCTATTACTATGTCTCATGTGGTGTTTTTACTTGATTGGCCCAATAAACATCAAAGTTGACCTCTTTGAAAAATGAACTCATTCATCTATTCATTTGGAAAATACATATTTTCTTTCTTCCATGTGCTAGGCATGGTTTTAAGTGATGGAAATAGGACTTCAAACCCACGAAAAATTGAGTTCAAGTTCAGGTGTGGGTTCAGTGTGTTAAAATTTAGAGGTAACACAGATAGCAAGACTGATGAAATTTATACCCTCAATAGACTCATATTCTAGTAGTGGAAGACAGACAATACATAAGCCAATTAATAAAGATATATTGTCAGATAATGATGGGATTTTTGAAGAAAGTGAAATAGAGCAACGAGACAGATTTTAAGAGGTAAGGGATATTTCCATTGTGAAACCTTGGTAGCAGCCCTGTTGCTAAATATGCATCAATGTGAAAGCCAGGGTAAGAAGATATTCCAGGAGCAAAGGGAGTAATGGATGTGATGGGGGTGTGTTGGGGAGCAAAGAGGCCAGAATGGAGTGGCTGGAGGGAAGTGACATAGGAGAAGCAGGCACAGACAAATTGTGTAGGGCCTTAGAGGATACTGAATTTATTCTATTTCCAAAAAGATATTGAAGAGTGAGCAAGTGGCATCATGGGGTTGCACTTCAAAAATATCACTGTGGCTGCTGGGTGGAGAATGGACTGTTGTATGTTGAGAGTTATGAATATATGTAGTAAGTAAAAATAAAGTGTTTAGTAAGGCAGGCATTGTAGAAAGTGAGAGTGGTTTGTAAAAGAGTCATGGCAGGGAATATTATAGAAATAATTTGGATTTAGTGTGTGAAAGAAATGCACACATATATATAATATATGTATATATACACATATCTGTATATGTACATGTATAATATATATATATATACACCTATATATGTGTATCTGTGTGTATGTATTTCTCCACTTCCTGCTCAAGCAAACCCATATTCAGTCCTTTTTCAATACACAAAGAGGCAGTAGAAGGCTTTCTTCATTCATCATCCATTCACTTACCTAAGATATATTTATTGAATGTATCCTCAATTCAATCCTCTAGGCTAGGGGGTCATATAAAGAGTGTTAAACAAAATCAACATGGTCTTTACCATTCTAGACTTACTATTTATTTAGGAAGTCAGGCCTTAAACAAATGAATATTTATATAAATAAGAAAATACTATGGTGACAAAGTGCTTTAAAGGAGAATTTCAAGGCTTAAAAGAGGACAGTGATGTCAAGTTGTGACCTGAAAGATAAGAAGCATACTGGTAAGGAAAAGTGTCAAGAGTAGTCAGGCAGAGGGAACAGAGATGCTGAGGCTGGAAGGAGAGTGTACTTGGAGGAAATGCAAAAAGACCTTCACTGGGTCCTCTATTGTGATGCTGTCTGAAAGGCAAAAGATGAAGCCAAGGAGGAAAGCAGAGGCCTGATTGATAAGGAGATAAGATGTTATTTTTCAACTTGGATTTTAAAAATATTACTTAATTGACAGATAAAAGTGTATACATTTATGATATATAATGATGATTCTTTGCAAATACACACATATATTATATATATATTTATATATATACTTATATATAGTGGAATGGCTAAAGCAAGTTAATTCACATGCAAGTTACTTTCATGTATGTGTCATTTTTTTGTGTGTGGTGAGAACACTCAAAGTCTACTATCTTGGCAATTTTCAAGTATACAATATATTTTTATTAACTATAGTCACCATGCTGTATAATAGATCCCTTAATCTTATTCTTCCTATCTAAATAAAATTTTGTATTCTTTGGCCAATATCTCTCCAATCTTCCCCTAGCCTCACTCACTAATAACCACCATTCTATTCCCTGCCTCTTTGAGTTTGACTTTCTTAGTTTCCCCATATAAGTGAGATCATGAAATATATGTCTTTCTGTGTTCTCTTTACTAAGCACAATATCCTCCAGGTTCATCCATATTGTTGAAAATGACAGGATTTCCCTTTCTTAAAAGGCCAAAAGGTATTTCATTATATATTGGTTACTTTTGCATGTTGTTGTTGTTGTTGTTAGGTGCTGTCAAGTCAGTATCTGACTCATAGCGACCCTTTATACAATGGGAAACACTATTGTCAGTGCTTCTCTGCTGTTCATAGGGTTTTCAATGGCAGATTGATTTTTTGGGAGGGGGTTGCCAGGTCCTTCTCCCAAGCCTACAGCTTCTGGTATTCCCTGGCGGTCTCCCATCCAGGTACTAACCAGGCCCGACCCTGCTTAGCTTCTGAGATCTGACGGGATCGGATGCCACAGAGCTATGGCTGCAGGCACTTTTGCATAGCTGTAACCAAAATTCCTGAGAAAATAACTTAAAGAGAGGAAATATTTATTTTGGCTCACAGTTTCAGAGATTTCAGTCCATAGTCCCTGGCTACACTTATTCTGGGTCCATGATAAGGTAGACCATCATGGTAGCAGCACCTGGAGGAGAAGCCTTCTCTTCATGGCAGACAGGAAACAGAAAATGAGGAAAGGACAATGGACCAGGCACAACCTTTAAGGGCAAGCCCTCTGGGACCTACTTCCTCCAGTGAGGCCTGCCTCCTAAAGTTTCCATCACCTTCCAAAGTAGTGCCATCACGTGGGGACCAAGCATTCAGCACTGTGGGGGACATCTCATATTCAAACCATAACAAATTGTGTGTGTGTGTGTGTGTGTGTGTGTGTGTGTGTGTGTGTGTGTGTATATATCATATTATCTTTACCCATTTATCCACTGATGGACACTTAGGTGGATTCTATATCTTGGATATTGTGAAAATATTGCCATAAACGTGGGACTGCAGACATCTCTTTGACATACTATTTTTTTTATTTCTTTAGGATAAATATCCCATAGTTAGGTTGCTAGATCACATGGAAGCTCCAACTGTTTTCTGTAATGGCTGTACTAATTTACATTCCAATAATAATGTACAGGGGTCCCTTTTTCCCACATCCTTGCCAACACTTATCTTTCATATCTGTTTGATAACAGTCAATCTAAGAGCTGTTAGGTGGTATCTCCTGTAGTTTTAATTTACATTTTCCTGGTGATTAGTGTTGTTGTTTTCTAATATGCTTGTTGGCCATTTATATATCTTCTTTTAAAATGTTTATTTGGATCTATTGCCCAGTTTTGTTTTGCTTTTTTAACTTGGTTGTTTTCTTGCTGCTGATGTGAGTTCCTGATAAGGAGTATTAAAATTATACTATGAACAATAGCAAGCCATCAGGGCATTTAAATATCTGGCATTGAAGAAAGGAATTAAAGCATTTTGAGTATATGTACAGGCTAAGTGCCATGGGAGGCTTGGAAGGACTCCTTACTCCTCTCCATATGCCCATCTGCACATGCAGATGGAGAGATTCAGCATGCAGGAGAACATTCATCTTGATTGCCCTCAACTCTCTCAGAGAGAAAAGAGTTTTTCAACACAACCAGAACCCAGTGAAGGAAGAATGAAGACTGGTGTGATACCATAAAACATAGGCTCTGGGATCACACAGGTTTACATGAGTTAATAGCTTGAACTTAGGTAAGTACTCAGTTTTCTCAAATTCTGTTTTTCTTCTGATCATAATAGGGATAATAAATCTTGAGAAGCTTAGAGCTGCAGGTTTTATAAAAACCTGACCTACCTGAACTGATATAGAAAATGAATACTAACATAGAAAGAAGTTTTGAGGTAAAGCAAGTAGAGCTAGTATTAACAACTCACGTCATCATGCCCCCAGATTTGCTGCTTTATTTTCTCTCTGTCATTTTTGGTGCTTGTTCAACTCCCTTCATTGTCATAAGAGGGACAGAGTAGCTCTAGGTGTCACTCACAGACATAACAATAACCACTGGAAGAAGAGGATATGTTCTTTCTATGTGTCTCTAAGTCAACAAAGAAGAAAATCTTTTCCCAGAACTCATTGTGCAGCCTGCTCCTCATGTCTTGTGGGCTAGAATTGTGCTCAGGCTAATTACTGGCAAGGGTCCTGGCATGGGTGTAATTGGCTTTGTCTCATCATAACTGGCTGTTAAGAATGGGGCTAGTGCCCATGTCACCTGTAGCATTAGATCATAAGAGGACAGTCGGTAGTTCAACTAATTTATTAAAAACAAAGAGGGAGGTGATAACTTGCTGGGTAGACAACTGGTATCTGTTGTTCGGGATTGTACTTGGTATTTGTGGTAATGTCTATAATAAATGGTGGCTATTGTATTTCGCTGGGATTTAGCTCAGTGGGTAGAGTGCTGCGCTGCAGTCTCTGAGGACCCGAGTTCAATTCCCAGCACCGCAAAAATGGGAGAAGGGCCTGGCAATCCACTCCCAAGGCAATCCCGAAGCACTCAGCCATTGAAAACCCTATGAGGGTCGCTATGAGTCAGATACTGACTCGACGGCACCTAACAACAACAACAACAACGACATTCTTGTATTTCGGGGCTGGGGTTTAGCTCAAATGGTAAAGTGCTGTTCTGCACTCTCTGAGGCTCTGGTTCAATCCCCAGTACCACATAAAAATGGGAGAAGGACCTGGCAGCCCACTCCTGAAACAATCCCGAAACAATCAGCCATTGAAAACCCTATGAAGAGCAGTGAAACACTGACATAGTACTGGACATGGCACAGTGTCGAGGAGTATTTCATTCTGTTGTACATAGGTCACTATAAGTCCGGTATAACTCGACAGTATCTAACAACAGCAACAAATTATTATATATCTGGCAAGTTCTTTGCAAGCCCTTTAAATTTATCCATACAATTTAAAATTAATTTGCTAACCATTCAACAAAATCCTCAAGGATCTCTATTAACTAGCCCAATTGGAGGCACTGTTTGTAATTAAACATGATGGGATGGAACTAATGTTTCCTGGGACTGATGTTTTTCCAAATGTGTGAAATTAAGACTTTGGCCATATCTAGTTCGTAATCTTCCACCTTCTCAAGTTCAGTCAAAATCAGTCAGTTTTATCAACCTTTTTTTATGTATGTAGCTGTTAAACAAATGAGCATCAGAGTTAGAGAATTCTCAGTACAAATCTTACCTCTATCATTTACTGTCAATGTTAGTTACACTTTCTAATCCTCAATTTTTCATCTTTAATACAGGGTAACAATATTATAATCTCAAGGATTGAGTAAGATAAATAATGCATGTAAAACTTTGTGGAACATAGTTTGTGTTCAATGGATATTAGCTCCTTTTTAAATTTTCCACATCATTTGGTGGTCAGAAAGATAACCTATAGGGAGAATGCATGGTAAATAGTTAATAAATACAGCAACTATGTTTGCCATAAACCAGAACAGTAGCTGCTTTTATTAGTACCATGGAGTTTTTTCTACATTTTGATTGGTGGAACTGTGCCACTCCAGTCATGCTACAGGTATTAATTTTTCAAACAAAACACATGGTTAGTGTTTCAAATTACTGACTTCTCCCTTTAGGGCCTGTCATGTTACAATAAATGGTCTGGTGTGGTCATTCACCAAACCAATAATTAAATGCTGGAATTTTGCTAAAACAAGTTACAAGCAAAAGATATTGGTCTTCAGCCTATACCCAGAAATGGGTGTTTTGGAAATTATATACTTTATCCTTTTGAAAATTTGACTTGTCCTTAATCCCCCTTCACTGCTTATATTTATTGGATTCCTCAACCTATTGGGCTCTCATGTTCACAGCCCAAAGAAAAGTTTCCTTGGAATTAATTCTTTAAAAAGTATCTTTTTTAAAGGGGTTTCAGTGGTTCCTGACATAATTAATGCTATTCTGATACAGACTGCATTAAATTACTGAGTAGAGAGAGACTTTGTGATGAAGACCAACAGGCTAGTTGTACCAAGAAAAAAGTCACAGTTTATGAATTGCTTTTTTGAGTGAAATTAAGGGAAGATGAGGCAGAATGTCACAGGAAGAACCAAGGTCATTAATGACTCTCCTCCTTCCAGTCAGAAGAGATGTTGTTGCAAGTAGAATTAGAAACTGAAGTTTCAATTTGCTCTTCCTCTATTTTAGTACCCTGAGACTACCACTCACCCATATTATTCCCTGATGTCCTGGGTAGCAGCCACCTGTCACTGGGACCTCATTACAAGATGTCCCCTAATGGATCACTTGCCTAAAAGACTTCACACAATGACATTTTAAGGATAAAAGCACTAAAACTGATTGTCTCCTCTAAGAGATTAGCAGGACCAACTAACAAAGAGAAAGGCAACTTGTATGATGAATGAAAATATTGCACACCATATATGATCAAGAGATTATACCCAAAATACACAAGGAACTCATGTAACTCCATAGTAAAAACAACACTGTGAAAAAATGGGTAAAGGATCTGAATAAATCTTTTATTGTTGTTGTTGTTAGGTGCTATCAAGTTGGTATCCGACCCATAGCAACCTTACATACAACAGGTGAAATAGTATTGTTAGTGCTTCTCTGCTATTTATAGGGTTTTCAATGGCTGATTGTTTTTAGGGAGTGGGTTACTGGGTCCTTCGCCCAAGCCAATAGCACCTGGTGTTCCCAGGTGGTCTCCCATCCAAGTACTAACCAGGTCCAACCCTACTTAGCTTCCGAGATTTGATGGGATAGGATGCTACAGTGGTACAGCTACAGGCAAATTTCTTATTTGTGTATATTAATTATAAAAAATGATGGGTTTTGTTAGGGCATTTTCAAACATGTATATAAGGTACTTTTGATTGTATTTATTTCCCCATTACCTTATACTTCTTCCCTTTTTTTCCTCCTGTTGGTCCCCTTCATATTCACTAACAGCTCTTCCTTCTGCTCTCATGTCTTCGGAAAAACATTTTGTGACAGAATACCATTTTGGGCCAATGGTTTATGAAAAGGTATTCCACATCACTAGTCACTGGGGAAATATAAATCAAAACCACAATAAGATATCACTTCACACCTGTTAGAATGGCCATTCTAAAAAAGGCAAGGGATAATCAGTGTTGATGAGAGTATAGAGAAAAGGGAACTCTTCTACACTATTGGTAGGAATGTTAGTTGGTACAGACATTATGGAAAATGATATGCATTCTCATCAAACAATTAAAAATAGAAATATGCTATGATCCAGTAGTTCCACTTATGGTAGATACTCAAAGGAAATAAAATTAATATCTCAGATATATCTGCATTCCCATGTTCATTGAGGCATTATTTATAGGAGCCTGGCTATTGAATCAATTTAAGTGTCCATCAATGATGGATGAATGGATAAAAAAAATTGTGGTACACATATTAAATGGAATAGTATTCAGCCATGAAATGAGGAACTCTTGCATTTGCAACAACATGAATAAACTGGGAAGACATTACATTAAGTAAAATAAGGCACGTGCAGGAAGACAAATACTGCATGATCTCACTTATACATGTAATCTTAAAAGTCAGACTCATCCAAGCAGGAAGTAGAATAGTGGTTGCCAGGGGATGGGTAGAACTTAGTGAGAAAATGGAGGAGGTGTTGACCAAAGGACATAAACTTTCAGTTATAAGATGGATGAATTCTGAGAGCCTAAAAATGGGAGAAGGACCTGGCAATCCACTCCCAACACAACCCCAAAACAGTCAGCCATTGAAAACCCTATAAGGGTGGCTATGAGTTGGATACCGACTCGACAGTACCTAACAACAACAACAACAATTATCTATAGCATGAATAGTGATGGATGTGTTAATTAATTTGACTCTATTAACCCTTACACAACATATATGTATATCAAAACATTCCATGTCATACACCTTGATATTTATTAAATATCAAGATTATATAGATAGATAGATAGATTAAATATATTTAAATATATTTAATCTTTATTTGTTAATTAAATATTTTTAAATTAAAAAAGAAAAGAAAGGAAAAAAATGAAAAACATGGCCAAGGAAGAATAAAGGTAGGGAGTGATAGTAAAGACATTGTTATCTTAAACAGTACTCATTTCCTGGCTTTGGATATATGATTGGGATGTTCAAGCAGCAGGAAGAGATGGAAGAATAGCTGTTAGCTACATCTATCTGCCCAAAGTTCTCTCAAATAGGGACTTCATTTTTTCCAACTTTTATATATTCTAGGGTAAAAAGGTAAGATCAGTATCCTCCTTGCTCCTCATTCCAGTTTCTAAGCTGTTACTTCTGTTGTCTCTTGCAAAATCCTCTGTTTATTTGATGTTTACCCCATGAAGATATATGCTCCTTGCTGCTATAATTTATCTGGTTCTTTGTCATATATCATAAACACTTTTCTCAAGTAGCTCCTTGTGTATGTTCCCATCTTCATCCAGTTTTATTCATCATCCTTGCTGATTTCAACACCTGTATGAATTTATTTGGGACAATGGAAGACACTATTCATTTATTTAATCATCAGATATGTTTGGAGCACTCTGATGCTTCAGTACCATTCTACATCCTGGGGATGGAGATTTGAATTAGACAAGCAACATCTCGACTCTCATGAGTTTATAATCTGCTAGGTGAGGGAGGCAATAAACAACAACTAATTAGTTAATTAGTTAATGGATAATTATATGGAGTGGTAAGTACTATACAGGAAACAAAGCAAACTAATTAGAGCAGGTTGGATCCCTAGTCATTCTGTTTCTCACGCCTAGCTCTGAAGACCTCTACCACTACGCCCAACTTCTCTCTCCAATTATCATGCCCTGGGTTTGTTGATACCAAGAAGGCAGTTCTCCCCAGTCATGGCTGGAAGACTCTCCTGTTGGACCATTACTTCCTACACTTTCAGCAGCCTTCTCAAGTTGCACATGAATAGTCATTCTTCAGTCTCTTCATTACATCCAAGCTAGTGACCTCACCTCTGAAGAAGTATCCTTTCTATTGTCTAAGACTAATCCATCTCTTCACTTTCTGGTCCCTGTCTTCCCTTGCCTCCTCCACTGTGTGCCTTTGCTAGTCCCTCTTCCTTCTACCTTTCCTGTATTTACCACTTGATGGGGTCAACATCATCAGCATTCTGATTTGCTCTGGAATAGTTACTAGAGCTAGCTCCTTCTCACTTCATAAGCCCCTTGGAAAGGCTCAGGTTGACCCTCCTATTGAAAAGGCCCTCACCCTTTCTGCTTCCACTTCTGCTCACTCTTATTGCTTTGTTTTATTTAATCTGTGAAACAGAAATGATGAGATCCACTTCTAAGATTGTTATTGTGAAGAACTTTGTCTATTGCTGGGGACAATGACCAGAAAACTCCTTTGCAATTATAGTTAGTGGAGGGAGGAGAAATGATTTCTAAGGGGTGCTATCAGAGATGATGTGACATGACATGACAGAGACAGACAGGACTCTCCAGAGCAGGCCCAACCATCAAAACCACAGGCTGTGCCAGGTGCAGTGACGCACGCCTGTAATCCCAGTGACTTGGCAGACGGAGGCAAGAGAATCAGAAGTTTGAGGCCAGAGGCAGCCTGCATAACTTAACAAGACTCTGTCTCAAGATAAAATGATTTTTAAAAGGGGTTCTGGAGGTGTAGCTCAGTAGTAGAGCATTTGCAAAGTATGTGCAAGGCCTTGGGTTCAAATTCCCAGTACCACACACACACAAACACACACACACACACACACACACACACACACACACACACACACACACACACCCCACAGGCTACAAAGACAAGGCAGCTGAGATAAGACTCTTCAAGGGCAAGGCAGCTGAGATAATATTCTTCAAAGCAAAGTGAATCAGACTAAACCCCCATACTGTTTCGAAAGTGATCTATTTCCAGCCAAGGTCAAGCCAGCTATAGGTTGCCCAGAGACCCTTTATAAACACCAACAGCCCATTACCCAAGTGCAGAACAATAAACATTGCTTATTGCTTCTGCCTACTGCCCTCTTGCAGTGTACTATTAAACTTTTTCTTTTATACTCTATTCTAAGATCTGGCAAATTCTTTTATCACCCAAGACACCATCCTAACTCCCATACACCACCACCACCATTAGTTTTTACAATACTGCACTGCAAGTTGGTGGCAACTGCTCTGAAGCATGATACTAGATAAACAGAGAGGCCCACAATTCAGAGTAACTATCATCATAAATTGTTTTCTTTGAAAAAACAAACCTGCTATTGGCAAAAAATAAATAAGATTTTTATTATCTGGTACTTAACTTTCAGTCTCATGGCTCCTAGTCAATTCTTTCTACAAATCCAGGTTGTGTGACCATGCATTTTGCTGAACTCTGTGAAGCTGCTATCTCTGCAACTGCTGTTGGGAATGACCAGGTTTTTGCTTGTATGCTCCAAATTTAGCAATAGATCATGACACTTAGATATTTCTTCAGAGAATATTAATTGTAGGGGGAATGTGATGGCATCTTATTTAGGTTGTCTGGAAAATCAAAGAAAGATTATAATTTATAGTTACTATGGTAGCTAATTATACCTTCGAGGATATGCCAGTTGCTGTTTTTTAAAAAAGGCTTTCATTGTAGATTCATAGATGAGACCCTTGCTAGGGAATTAAAGGAAATAAGAAAGTAGAATTTGCCATTCTGAAAAATCCCTGGCTACTGTGACCAAATTTAAGTCAACTCCAGTTGATTTTTCCAGGGTGCTAAAATTCATACCAAGTTTCTCATTGCGTGGAGACAGTTTGTAAAATGCTGACCCATGTGTTCTCAGCTGTACTTGCTATTTACCATGTGGCTCACTTTATGCAGGGACATGTATGTCATTCCTTAGATTTATAGCTTTTGTCAGAAGCTTGATCCAGGTTATATCAGGACAAGAAAGATCTAGAAAAAATGCCATTAGGAAGAACCATTTTTCTACAAGCACCATATCACTATAGAAGACTAGACAAGGATCTTCTGCATTCAGGCAGGAAGGAGAATGGGAGGAGCAGAGAAGAAGTTGGAGTTGTACCTGGAGGGGCTCTGCATTGGGTCTTGTCCCTTTGGATTAAGTCCTAGGTTTTGTGTTTGCTTCCCTATTAGGACCTGGGAAAACCACCAAGTTCTGGGAAGAACTAGAACAAGAACAAGTCTTATGTGGCCCTGTAATATGGGAAAACATTTGAAAATTCCCTTGAAAGGGAAAAAAAGGGATAGAGGAAGGCTATTAGGAGCCAGTCAGATTTAGAATCATCTAGTGCATGGCTAAAGGCTAGGGATTGTACAGACCTGGACAGAGACCAGTGATCTCTCCTCACTACCAATCCCCCATACTTTCCTGTTTTGAAATCCCCTTTGAATTTAGAGCCACTCAGAGAAAGAGGGAGTGAATTCTGATTTAAATCAGTTTTAACCTAAAATGCCTATAAAATCTCATTGATTAAGATGACATTTTCTGTCAAATAGAAATGAAATAGCATTCTAGATAAATAAAAAAGTTATCTTGTGTTTGCACACCTGGATTCATAGCTATTAAAATAAAGATCAATTCCAAGGAGACCCTGAATTTATATCCACTGAGAGAAGAAAATAAATAATAAATAGCCCAAAGTTCTAATTTTCACTCTTTCACATCATATCCTGTCTAAAATCTCCGCTATGGGTTCCTGCTATTGTCTGAAGGTGTGTCCCTCAAGTTCATGTGTTAGAAATGTGAACCCTAAGGCAACAATGCTGAGACATGGAACCTTTAAGAGGTGACTAACACTGTTAAAGTGTGAGTGGGCTAGTTATGGAAGAAATGGGTTGCACTACAAGGATGGGTCCAGCCTTTGGCCTCGCCCCGTCCTCCCCTTACTACCTTCCATGATGGGATGATGCAGCAAGAAGGCCCATGTCAGATGCAAGCCCCTTGACCTTGGATTTTCCAGTCTCCAGAACTGTTAGAAAGAAACTTCTTTATAAATTACCCAGTCTCAAGAAATTTGTTATAGAAACACAAAATAAGCCAAGATAGTATCCATGGTTTATAAAATAAAAACTGGACTCTTTAGTATATCATCCAAGGATCTAAAAGACCATGTTCTATCTGTCATGGTTTGAATATAAGATGTTCTGGTTTGAGCTAAATATTAGCTTGCTCCCATATGCTTTCCCTCCATTGTCATCTGCTCATGTACTGGAGAGGTGGTTGCCAGTTGATGGGCTTTTGGGAAGTTATTGGATCCTGAGGGCTGCAATATAATGAATGGATTAATCCCTTGATGGATTCATAATATGATGGTATTATTGGGAGGTGATGAAAAGTAAGAGGTTAGGCCTTGTCAGAGGAAGTAGTCACTGAGTGTGTGTCTTTGGGGGCTATGTTGTTGTTGTTGTTGTTGTTGTTAGGTGCTGTCAAGTCCGACTCATAGTGACCCTATGTATAGCAGATCAAAATACTTGCCGATTCTGTGCCAGGCAAACGATCTTATTTATGTTTAAGCCCATTGTTGCAGACACTGGGGGCTATATCTTGCCGAAAATCCTTTATGTACTTTCTTCTTTGCTTCTTACCCATGGTGAAGTAAATAGCCTCCACCATGTGTTCCCACCAAAATGATGTTCCAGGCCTAGAATCAACAATGCTGAGGACTATGGACTGAAACCTCAGAGACTATGAGCTAAAATAAATCTGTTCTTCATTGAATTGTTTCTGTCAGACATTTTGTTACAGCAATGACAAGTTTGACCAAAATGCCATCCTATATGTGCACAACCTCACAGAAAATCCTTCAGGGTGGTATAAATTCCAACTACAAAGGAAACATCCCTTCTTAAACCTGCACTATACTTTCACTCCCTATGTCTTCCCTATTTTTGTTCCTTTACTTTGCATTGTCACCTCTGCTCAACTTTTCCTTAACACTGAAGAGCATGGGCTTTGAAATGTAATAAACAATGACTCAGGGGTTTAAATTATGGTTCTCCCACTAAGGAGCTCCTCTTATGGAAAGTTAAGTTAGACTCTAATACACGGAGTGTGCTATGGTTTCAGTGTACTTTGAGTGACCTACCCAAGAATCTGTTGTGATTGAAGTCTTAGTCTGCCAGGCTGATGCTACTGGGCAGTGTTGGAAGCTTTAGGAGGTAGGGTATGGAGGGCAGTTCTTAAATCATTGGGGGCATGCCTTCAGAAGGTAATTCTCATGAGCCTCCCTGGAAGTTCTTGTAAGAGGGTTATTATAAAAGCTGGGATTGGCCCCACCCAATCCTTTCTCCTCCTGGTTTGAGCTGTAATCACTAGCTTGCTTCCATATGCATTCCCTCCATTGCCATCTGTTATGATGTGATGCAGCCAAACTAAGTCAACGTCATTGCTATGCCCATGAACCTCCAAAACTGTGAGCTAAATAAACATCTTCCTATTCTTAAGCAGCTTGTTGTCAGCTATTTTGTTATCGTTACAAAAGAGGATTAATACAGGGTGATGTTGAATCATACATTTGATTATGAGTTAAAAATTAGTTAATGAATGGTCCCTAACACCTAGTAATGCTTTAAAAAGGGGAGCTAATATTATAATTAACAACCCCCCAAAAAACTATTTTCTTATATGATCATTTATTTATCTGGCTCACCAGGTAGGCCATGAGTCCACAAGTGGCAAAACTCTCTGTTTCTGGCCTGTCTGGTTCTTACTGGTCATGGAGTAAATGACAGTGGAATGAATATGTGGATAGAAATTTAAAGCTTGTTTAAATGACATGAGCTTAGCATACATAAGAATCCTTCTCTGATGCTGGGAACAATTAACTGCTCCTTATTCTATAAGCTGCTACCCTTCTATATACCTCTTATTTCAATTTACCTAGCTACTTGTCATTTATATGCTGTTTTCCAATTATTTGGATATCATTTATTTAAACATCTCTTCATAAAATATTAGCTATATTCTTGAACTATACATTCTTATTGTTAGCCCAGCTACCCTTTCTTTGAACTTAAAACTGTCCTTGAACTTAAAAACAGAGTCTGAAACTTGATAGATGCTCACTTAATGTTTGCTAAATTATGCTACCCCAACATGTCCATCGGCTTGTCACACTGTAGGGGCTTGCATGTTGCTGTGGTGCTGAAAGCTATGCAAGTGGTATTTCAGATACCAGCAGGATCACCCATGGTAGACAGGTTTCAACTGAGCTTCCAGACTAAGAAAGACTAGGAGAAGAATCCAGTAGCCCACTCTCAAAACAGCCATTGGAAAACTCTATGAATAGCTAATAATCATTGTTAAGATAGTGCTGGAAAATGAGCCACCAGGCTGGAAGGCTTTCAAGAATGACTGGGGAAGTGTTGCTTCCTTGAAGTAGAGCCAGCCATAATGATGGGAATGGTGTAAAGCCTCTGGGCCCTCCTTTTGCTGGTGTGGCACAACTCAAAATGAGAATAGACAAAGTGGATACAACAATGGGCTCAAACATAAAAAGATCTTGTGCAGGGCATAATGTTGAGTAGTGTTTCATTCTGTGGTACTTAGAGTTGCTATGACTTGATGGCACCTAACAACAACGAAACCAAGTTATACTAAAACCTTAAATCATCTTTCCAGGTTGTAATGAGTCAAGAGCATCATGTCTGTGTTGAAAGGGCAAAATCAGTGAAGGATATTGCTATGTATGTGGGGATATGGTCACTATGTGCCAACATGACTGATTCCACAGCATAGTTGGGTTTGACACAAGAGAACAGCTTATACTTTTTATTTCCAAGACACATTTAAAAATATAAAGCCAACAGAGTTTAAGATAATGTACTTACTGTCCTTTCAAACATGCCATATGAAATCAGAGGCCCTTGGGTTAAAAATCATAAGATGAATTTACTAAAGAAAGATGGCCAGGTTCCTGGACAGCCAAAAGGGAAGAATATAGATCATGGAACATATGCCAGAGTAAAACTTACTCCAGAAGAAAGCAGCAAGAACTAACCTAGGACTCCAACCTTGTGTCCTCAACAGACCACATCATACCACTTTATGCTTTTACTTCATTCCCAGTGTGTAGTCATGAAGTGTTCATCACCCCTGCTCCCATGATGATGTATGTGGGTGGAAGGTGTGATTACAGGAGCAGCCTCACTTGAACTGGCACCTATGATTTCCAGGGCTACCTACTCATGCCTGCACACATAGCCCCCAGAGGTATAGTGGGGTTGTTCCAGGTCCTAAAAGAGGATGCACAGCACAGGCTGGCTGTAAAGAATGGGAAGGGGAAAGACCTTGTATTCCATGGAGCCTGGGTGGGTGGTGGGCTGGGGCTGTACCCATCCCCTCTGTGAGTTCTCTATAAGTTACTTCAGGTTCAGGCAGAATTAGGTTGACAGGTCAGTGTATTCTCCCAAAACCTGTGTTCCCCAGCATCATGGACTCCACTGCCTGTGCTAAAGTTTATTTTCATTTACTTTCTTTCCCAGGCCAAGAGGAAGCTAAGCTCCAACAGGTGGTGTGATCACAGGGAGTAATAGTGCAGTTGACTCACAAGCATTTGACCTGTATGGGCAGAAATTGGTATTTCCAGGAACTTCCAGAGTTCACCTCTCTACAATACTACTGACCAGCAGCCACACTCACAAGGAAGCCAAGAGGGAGACTTGCTCACTGGGGCTAAGAGAAAAATACTTGTGGAAATAAATGTAAAGCCATAAACACTGAGAACTTGAATAGACCTTAGATAGCACTGAGTTGTCCCCTCATTTCATGAGTGGTCTGATTAACATCTCTGTTTGCCTGAGATAGTCCTCATGTACATTAGCTGTCTCTGGTATAAGTATTAACAGCACTTACAGAAGTGTCCCAGTTTGGACACCGAGTTATCTGATCACCTATGCTTTTGGCAAGTTAGAAATCTCAGTCCCAAAGAAGGTTGACAGGTTAGTAGCAATGGGCATAGAAGCTAAAATGTGTAACATGTTGGTTTACTATGATCAACAAGAAGAAAGCAAAACAAACAAACACAAACCAATCTTCACACATTGCATTAAAACTACCTCTGGCTCTGTTTGCTTCTTTGACTCGATTATAGGACTGTGTCTTAGCATCAAATTTCTCAATGCCAAACATATATCAGATAAATATTTACTCTTAGATTTATTAACATACCTTCATGCACACTATCTCATTTGAATCTCCACAGACACTGTAAGATGGATATTAAATAAAGATGAGAAAACTGAAAGTCTGAGATGTTAAACCCTGAGGAAGTTAATAGCAAAACCACTCAAGCCCAGGTCTTCAATGTTTCTTTCCATTACATTACTGCTCAGTGTTAGAAGGAATCTAAATGTGGAGGGAATGTTTGCTTAGAGGGATGGAGCCCAGAGAGCCAAGGAAAATGTGGCAAGAGAGAAACATCACTGTGGGCTAAGAGATTTGACTCCTGGACCTGGGGAGAGATGTTTTCCGGCACCCTGTACTTCTTCCAAGATGGCTGCTCCTTTGAGAAAAGGAAGTGCATCGTGTGCCATCAATGGGGTGGAAAGGGGAGGTTTGGATCAGCCACAATGCCAGGAAGGCCTGGATTCAAAGGACGGGCTGCAGCAGAACTGGAAATGCTCACTGCAGCAGGGTCTGGGTCAGGCTAACCAGGGGTTCCCTCTTTCAAGGACGTTCATAAGATGCATCCAGGGCCCCATTCAAGAAAGTATCAAGCCTTGCATTTCCCCGACTGTTTACTTAAAAAAAAATTAAGGCTTAGTCTTTTGAGAAATGTATTTCTTGGAGACAAATATATTTTGGCCCAACCCAACCCACATCCCACTAGAACTCACCACACAAAGTTTCCAGTTCTATCCCCAGGCCACAGCACCACTGTACCATGAAGGGTGATATTTTATTTATTTAATTTCTCCTTTTTAAAAATTCCCCCATTCTAGCTCATTTAGCAGCTAGTTGGTGTGTGTTCCTACATCTTGACATTGACCCCTTTCCTCACATCCATGAAGTCAGTGAAGCGGTATTATGTTTACTTTCTTCCATGAAAACTTTTTGTTTTCCAATAATGAGATTAAACCTTACCTGCCATGGAGCTGTAAATGCCCCAGGGGACCATTGGGAGCCTCCTTGACTTCTTCCTGGCCCAGATGCTATGTCCGTTCAGTCTGCCATAGGCCACCCTAGGAAAGGGAAGACTGTTACTGGTTCAGGTGGTGGGCCATCAGCACTGGGGAGCATTTTTCTTCTTGCCTCAAAATGCCCTATCTGGATTGTGGGCTGTCCCCTTTCTCTTCTTCACCCTCATTTCCCCCGTCACTCTGAGTAAATACCTAACGATCCAATGTAGAGTAATTGGGAATGATAAAAAAGGAATCCCAAGAAACTCTCCCATGACAAGTTATCTTCAATAACTGGCCTTTAAGGATCTTCCATGTACTTTAAGGTGACTCAGAACAAGGTCTCTGTGGTATTCCTCCTGGGCAGTAGAGGGCACTTGGGTCCCACACTTGCACAAGGCCTTCTTGTGCCTCAGGAATCTGACCACAGTTCATAGGAACATACTGGGGGGTTGCTGTCCACACAAGGGCATCTTTCCTATCAAGTGGTCTCCTTGAGTCATCTTGCTGCCATGGT
The DNA here is from genome assembly GCA_007922755.1 of Pedetes capensis. NCBI lineage: Eukaryota > Metazoa > Chordata > Mammalia > Rodentia > Pedetidae > Pedetes > Pedetes capensis. Next base: position 142,681 of record VMDO01000082.1, on the reverse strand, counting down.
TCCATGGGGGCAACAATGATGATACCCTTAAGAGCTGGTTGTTCTTCCTTTTATTTTCTTCCTCCAGAAGCAGTCTGTTCTGGTGGTGAGGGAAATGGGGACTTTCACTCTAGTCCTGAGTCTCCTACTTTTTGGATGTGTGACCTGGTGACCCAACTTCTCTGAGTCCTGTTTTTGTTCATTTGGAAAGTAGAAATACCAATATACATTAACTGCACTGTGGTGCAGATCAAGTGAGATAATGCCTTGAGCATACAACACATCATCAGTAGCAGTTGTTATTATTATATTTATAATTACTAGTTTTGAAATATAATCAGGTATGTGCACAGCCATGCCCAAAACCAGAGTCCACCATGTTCTGAAGCCTGGCCTTCTTGTTGCTCTTGCATTTGACACTTTGCCTACCCAAGCCACACAGGGTTTAATTAGTTCAAGAAACGTATCCATAAGGGATGCTAGAGAAGTGCCACAGGGCAGAGATGGCATCTTTTCCTAGGCAACAATAATGATTCAGGTGGACCTCTTATGATTATTTTGAGGGAGTCCAAGCATAGGGATCCTAATTTATTTGCAGGCTTAGGGTTTAGATTCAGCCTACAATTATTTAGTACTTCACCAGGCATGTTAAGTATGAATGAGCAGGTTGTGCACCGGGTGCTAGTCTATAGCAAATTAGCCTGAGGGTCAGATCTGGCTTGTGGCCTATTTTTGGGTTATTTATTTAGTTATTTTTGCAGTACTGGAGGTTGAACCCAGGACTTCACTCATGGTAGGTGAGCGCTCTACCACTGAGCTGTACCTTTAACCTCTTTTCAATTTTATTTTGAGACAAAGTCTCACTAAGTTGTGCATGCTGTCTCTGACCTTGAACTTGCAATCCTGCCTCCGTCTCCTGCATCACTGGGATTACAGGCATGAACCATGGTGCTCAGCTTACTTTTGCAGATACAGTTTTATTAGGATACAATCACATCAGTTCGTCTACTTATTGTCCATAAGTACTTTCACATGACAATGGCAGAGCTGAATAGTTATAACAGAGACTTAGGCTTTCAAACCCTAAAATATTAATTACATCTGGCTCTGTAGAAAAAATAATCAGACCCAGTACTTAACCTTTGGTCCTAGTGTCTTGTACATAGTAGATGCTGAGGGCATAGTTGTTGAGTGATTGAATGAATGAACAAAGACCCAAATCCTAGGTCAAAACAGGCATTACTATCAAGGATGAGTTAGTGGAGAGGATAAAAACTGAAACTAAACAAAACTTGTAACAAAAAGACAGGTTCTAGTTCCTATTTCTGTGCTGCCTCAGATCAATTGTCTCTCTCCCCTGTAACTCAGTTTCCTCATCTATAATGTTGGAACTGTAAGCCCATTTGTCTGGGGTTGCAATGGAGAATACAATTAAATTACCCATACATAAGCATCACCCATGTCCAGTGGCTGGTACATAATAGGAGCTTATCGAATGTGAGAAGTAAAAACCGGGGCAAGGAGAAACCCTTTGCTTCTGAATAAAATATCTGCCCTGTGACAGAGGAGTAAACAGAGTAATTCATACATTTAATTGGCAGATGTCATGGAAAAAGTTTCAAGGAGCATGCTACACAAAGACTCCCAGGCTAGTTTGTGTTCAAACAAACCAGACAGCCAGCCCACAGCCAGACCTCGGAGCCAAATATTTCAGACACCATCAGGGCTGGCTGCTTTGGGCTGGGCTGTTCTGCATGTGGCTGGAGCCAGGCCACAGGAAGCCCGTGGTGTCAGCTGTCCAGCATCTTGCAAGGCTCCAGCGCACCCTTGATCCTCTGTTCAACCAAGGGTCAGATAAGAAACATGGGGAAAAAGCAGGGGGGTCTCCATGTACAAAGGCAGCTGTTGGGGAATAACCTGTAGTGAAGCCTCCAGACTAGCATGCATTTTGCTTCTGTTTTCTTATGGGTGGAGCTAGGGAGTAGGATGGGATGGGAGTCTGTGATAATGTTTACCTTGGGGATGCTTTGCCACATCCCCACCCAGATCTCATTTTATGGTGTGTGGAGTTTTATGGACCAATTTAACATGGGAGAGGAGACATGAAGGCCGATGTGTGAACTGAAGTTGAAGAGTCATAAATTCAAAGGAAAATTATTCTAGATTTCTAAGTCCCACTTACCAGTGTCCAAGGGTAATAGCCACTGTCCAGTGGCAGGGGTTGGACTTCCAAAGTTATTTCAGGGGCCATTTGTAGGACAAGCACCCTTTTATTTCATTTGGATGAGTAAATATTTTTCAATGGGGTCTCCTGAATATGTTGGGATTCAGCCAAAGTCCCCAAATTCTGGGAGCCCTGAACACCCGAGTACTCTTTTCCCATGACAGTTCATTCAGTAAGTCTAAATTAAGGCAGAAAATGATGTATATCTTATCTGTGCAAAGTACAAGCAGGCCCGCTGTTTGGTTTGCTTATTAGTAAGACCTGGGGATATTTCTAAAAGCCTTTTGATTAGGAAACATTAGATGGGATACAACAAAACCAATTTCCAAAGTTCCCACAGTATACAAAGAAGAAAATGTACAGATATTTTGATGCAATCTTGGCCTTACACATTTCCTTGTTTATAACAATAGACTAGAACCCACGTTGATGTTTTTGCTCAGAATTGCAGAAAGGCCAGAAAATATAATAAAAGGATTGAATGGGGCAGGACTGATCTAACCCCTGGCATATGTGACAGTTTTCTCATCCTCATGTTTAGAAACAACTGGAAAGAGAAATGTGTAAGACCTTTTAGGATGGTGATGAAGAACTGTTGCAAAGTCAGTCTGAAATCCCCTTAGCATCCCAACACACCCCTCTCCAGAATACCTGTTGCCCATGACCGTGTACCGCTGGCTTTTCCAAGGTCCTTTCTTGTAGGCATCTGATTTCTGCTGATTTTTCAGCAACAGTCCCACTAGTTTCTCTAAGCATAACATTCCTCAAGTTTCTCACACCAAATGCATCATAATCAGGCGTCTCCAAAGCTATGCAAAACCCTGTGCCTTCATGCCTGCTGCCTGGTGTTGGGACAATGACGGGTGGCCCTCATTCAAAATGAATGGCAAAGCTGCTGAAAATCGAGACAGTAAGAAAACCTGCTTCCTGGCATTACTGTAGCCTGGGGCCTTACGTGGAAAGCCGTCTGCTCAAGCCCTTTCCTTCCTAAATTCTTGGTCTTTGATTTTTGTTCAGGAACTGTAAGGAACATCTTGCTGTTACCAGAGGTGCTGGCTTATGGAAGCAAGAAGTATTTTCTTTTAAAAAATTCACTATCCATTTCCACAAATTCATGCATTTTTCATCCATAGCCAAGTGAAATGTTCTTCTGTGTGCTGGTGTTTAAGTTACAGTTTGGAAAACATTCAAAGAGCTTGAAATTCAAGCTGATGCGATGGATGGGAGGCCAGGGAATGTCAGTGGCTGCTGGCAGACATTCAAAATGGGATGTTCTTCTGCCTGGGAGGCACTGGGACCCTTTAACAAATGGAGGAAAGTGCTGTTGAACTCCATAAGATTAGAACAGAAACTCATAAGGAAATGTTGAGGATGAATATTGTTCTAGATTTTAGGTTTAATGGTTAATTAGTGGTTGTTCTTTATTTTAGAAATAAATACATAAAGATGGCAATGCATAGACCAATGGTGACTGTATCATGAAACTGTGATTCTTACTAATCTAATTTGTAATGACTATATCTTTTTATTTTCTTGATGGTCTGGCATTTGGGGTGTTGGTCTTGGAGTGCTGACCTCACCTAGGCTAGGTAATTGCTAGACATAGCAGACAGGGATGCCCTTGGGAACATGTTGTTCATACATATAGCAGCTAACAGGCACCTACATTCCCAGCCATCTCCTTTATGGAGCTTCACACAACAAACCAACAGTCCCTCTGTCCTAAAAAGCCCGAGGACCAAGTGATGGGCATCTACGGACCAGTCCTATAGCCCGGAACCTACTGAATTATCCAAATGACTCAATCTAAAATTTGCTCAGTTTACCTACTCCATATGGCCCACCCCTTCTCATGGAAACCTCAATAAAGGCAGTGGCCCATGCTCAGCCCTCTCCCTTCTGTCTCGTGGGTGATTCCCTATGTCATTTGGCATGCCTCACTGTGTCTCTTGTCTCTAGGGATCTGTGAATAGATACTTCTTCCTCATGACCATAATTTCTGTGGCTGTGTTTCTTAACACAATTGATCTAAACAAATCCTGAGCACAGTTTTAGAACAGTTTTGTGAAGTGGGAATCTAATTAAAAACCATGGGTGGAATATGCAAAGGTTCATTAGATTCATGGAGGGAATAAGTTGTAAAACAGCATATGCAGTGCTAAAGAAAGTCCAACCAGCAGCTGAGCTGCCAGAAACCATATCTCTCAGTGGTACAGAGCATGTCGAGAAAAGCCATAGAAAGGCTGGAAAGGAAGACAAGCACTCACTGGGTGTGGTGGCACCCAACTGTGATTCTAACCATTGGGAGGCTGAGATAGGAGGATGAGTTTAAGATCAGCCTGGGTTATATAGCAGGATCCTGTCACAAGGAAAGAGAAAGAAAGAGAGAAAGAGAGGAAAGAGAAGGAAGGAAGGAAGGAAGGAAGGAAGGAAGGAAGGGAGAAAAAGAGAAAGAAAGGGATAGAGAAAGAAAAGAGAGGGAGGGAGGGAGGGAGAAAGGGAGGGAGGAAGGAAGGAGAAAGAAAGAAAGGAAAAGGAAAAGAAAAGAGAGGAAAGAGAGAGAAAAAGAAGGAAGGAAAGTAGGTAGGAAGGAAGGAAGGAAAGAAGGAAGGAAAAAGAAAAAGAATGAAAGACAAAAAAAGAAAGATCGGGAGAGAAGAAAGGAGGGAAGGGTAAGGAAAGAAGGGAGAAGGAGGGTGGGAAGGAAGGGGAAAAGAAGGAAGGAAGCAAGGAAAGTAAGAAGGAAGGGAAGAAGGGTGATACAGGATACATTTTTCATCATTAGCATTAAGAGCCTCCCCACCTTGAGCCATTGGATCTTTTAAGTGGGAACAATTAGAAGAAGGAGGAGCAACTGGGCGCCATGGCGCACACCTGTAATCCCAGCTGCTTGGGAGATGGAGGCAGGAGGATCACAAGTTCGAGACCAGAGGCAGTCTGTGTAATTTAGGGAGACCCTGTCTCAAAAAGTTAAAAAAAAATGGGCTGGGGGCACAGCTTAGTGGTCCAGCGCTTGCAAAGTTCTGGGTTGAACCCCCAGTACCACAAAAAAAAAAAAAAAAAGAAGGAGGAGGAGGAGGAGCAGACTGAGGGGAAAAAAAGGAACAAGATGGATTCCACAGGCCACAGGGAAATGTATGACTGATTCTAAATTCACCATAAGATGCTTGTCACCCCAGTGCATCCACTCCCATTGGCCTCTTTAACATGGCAAGAAAGCAAACTGTCCCACAGTCTGAAAGAGATCTGTGAAGAAAAGAGCATTGGCTCCTATGTTCTTTTCCAATGTGCGTTTCCCCTTTTCCAAGTACACTAAAAGAGGCCAGCCCACAGGCAATTTCTCCACGTGTGTCTGTCCCTTTCTGTTCGGGACCAGTCACCCACAAGGATCTTGATGGAGGTGTCAGTGGAAGGTTCTAAGAAATAATAAAGACTTTCTGAGGAATCAGTCTACCTAACAATTAGAATAATTGCAGCAAAAATATTTGCTTCTGAAAAATGTAGTTGAACTTGAACACTTTAGGTAACAAAAGCAGAGAAAGTCCTGTTTTCTCCATTATTATGGGATGGGAGTGAAACTTTAATCAGGAAGACTGTAACTATTATTGTTTTTTTTTATTTGTTTTGTTTTGTTTTGTTTTGTTTATTTTGGGTGATTCAGTTTCTAAAATTCTGCCTAAGTCTCAATCAATTCAGGAATTCAGTCCCCAACTCCTGCCTTTCACAGAGGTGGCCTAGGTTTCCTAAGGCTGCTGCAGGGCCACAGCACGGCTGAGGTGAAAATCGCCATCCATGTTTGTCTCTCTGGCGATGTCCGTTGTCCTTGCTGTCTGTCTGCACAGGTTCCTCTCCTGCTGTCCCCAAGGCCTCTTCTATTCTCTTTTCTCTGTATTACTTCTGGGCTCTCTCGGGGTGTATTTAAATCACAGCGCACAGCAAGAAATCTTAGAAAGTGACCTAAAGTCCTTTTAGCCTAGGCAAACCACATTTTCTCTGAGGATTTGATACTCCTCCAGAAATATACCCCAGAAGTAAAACACAGGGACGCTGTGCTCTTAGACACAAAGTCACCCAAAATCCCTCTGCTTGCCCTAAGAGGTCCAGCATATAGCTCCCCTTACCCTGGGACTTGGTAGAAGGACCTGGCAATCCACTCCCAAGGCAATCCTGAAGCAATCAGCCATTGACAACCCTATGAGGGTCGCCATGAGTCCGATACCAACTTGACGGCACTTAACAACAACAATCCTGGGACTGACCAGTGTCCACAAACAAGGCATATCTTCCCACACAGTTCTCCTCACCTTCTGAGGAATCTACTAGTCTGAGGAGTAAAGAATCATGGCTTCTACTCTCAGATATACTTTAAAATCTATTCTTCACATGCTGAAGTCCTTTCTGTTTTCCTTGATATTAAGGCTTTGGAAATGCAAAAGCCTAAGGGAAAAAGGTGAGTGGAATGTGAATGTGTTGAGCATGTGGGAGAATAGTTGGTGGAAGAAGGACCAAGGAGTAACAGTGACTAATGATGTACAACACACTAGGCAATACCAGAAAACAGAATGTCACTAGAGTAAAGTTCTGCTGCCTTCAGGGACTCAGAAGGGGAACATCAGGGGAACCTTGTCAGAACAGACCTTGGTCTCTTGTCCTGAAAATGTAAGAACTCTTTCTTGATATGCTGTTGATTCTGAGAAAACAAGAATGAAATCTAGATAATTTTTGCTGTCAGTGCTGGACATGTCAATACTCAATGCACACAAGTATTGCTAAATGAGTTCCCCAAATTAACATTCCTCCCATCACCAGTTTCTCTTTCATCCTTTCCAGTTCTCTTCCACACACACACACACACACACACACACACACAAGCACACACACACACACACACACACACACACACACACACACACACACGCTCACAGTCACCAATGCTCCAGCTCCAAAAATAACAGAACAGGGTAGTCTCTCAAGCTGTTTTCTAGCCAGCTGACCATACAGCATGCCTCCCCTGCTTGGGAATAAAGGCATATTTTCCACTTGGTACACAACTGTTGAGACATTTAGGATTGTGGAAAAGATTGACACATTAGCTGAGGACATTAAATTAGATGTCCTCTAAGATTGCTTTCCTACTCTTTTCATCATTCATATGAGAGAAAATGTCATTTCAGAAGAATATACTGTAGGCAACTCTCAATTATTACAGGCATATTAATTTTCCTAGTAATTTTTTCATTTAGTTAAATGAACTCAGAGAAGACTTTACAGCCCTGAGTAACTTTTCCTTCTACAACTCCAAAAAGTTCTTGGAGGCTGAATGTCTCTTGTCTGTTTCTCCCCATTTATTCACCATAGAGGATGAATTCCTAACACCTAGCACCTTTGGCTAGGGATACTGCAAGATTCATTCCCGCCCTGATTTTACCAGTTTCATTTTAATAATCAGAAATATACACATCAATGAAAAAAAACTTTAAAATCCCTGTCCTATTTTCAAGTGTAATGACTATCAGGTGTATGCACATTCTTTCAAAAGTTTGCTATACTGCTATTAGCTTAGTTGGTAGAAAGCCACTCTGCACTCCCCGAGGCCATGGATTCAATGTCCAGCACCACAAAAATGGGAAAAGGACCTGGAAACCCACTCCCAAAACAATTTTGCAACAATCTTCCATTGAAAACCCTATGAATAGCAGAGAAGCACTGACATAGTGCTGGGCATCACACAGTTTCAGGGAGGGTTTTGTTCTGTTGTGCATATAGGGTCCCTATGAGTTGGACCTGAATCAATAGCATCTAACAACACAACATAAACATGATCACATAGTGTGTGTGTGTGTGTGTGTGTGTGTGTGTGATTGTGGCAGACAATATCCTTTGGTAAACTAACAGCCATAAACATCAGATCTCCACTTTTTAGCAAAAAGCATCTTCATTTTTAAATGTACAGTGGAGAGATCTCTGTGTTATTTTGAAGCGTTCAGGGAAGTGTGAACCTTTTACTGAGGTTTCACTCAGATACTGTAAAGTTTACAAATCAAGTGCAGTGAATGTTGACATGTTTGTAGTCATCTTGCCATCAGATCTCACATCAGGAGACCTCATGCTACTATTTCCCAATCCATGATTCCTAAAACCAATCACTATCTTGGTCTCTATTACAGTACATCTACTTCTCCAGTTCTAATGCTTCACATAAATGAAATCATATTGCATATAATCTTTTGTGCCTGGTTTCTGCCAGCCTGCCTATGAGATCAGTTCATGTTCCATTGCATGATTCTGTGGTTTATTCTTTTTCCCTGCAATCTTTTCACACTGCTTGCATGTGTCACATTTTATCCATTCTCTTATAGAAAAATTGGATACCTGGGTGTACTTCTGGTTTTGTGATATTATGAATAAAGCAGAATGTTGTTGTGGTTGTTAGGTGCTGTCGAGTCGGTATCCGACTCATAGCGACCCTCATAGGGTTTTCAATGGCTGACTATTTCAGGATTGCCTTGGGAGTGGATTGCCAGGTCCTTCTCCCGTTTTTGCAGTGCTGGGAATTGAACTCGGGTCCTCAGAGACTGCAGTGCAGCGCTCTACCCACTGAGCCAAATCCCAGCCCAAAGCAGAATAGAGTATCTCATTATATATTGTTGTTAGGTGCTTTCAAGTCAAGCCTGACTCATAGCAACCTCATATATAACAGATTGAAACACTACCTGATTCTGCTCCAAGCACACAATCTTTTTTATGTTTAAGCCCATTGTTTCAGACATGTGTCGGTCCATCTAGTTGGGGTTCCACATTTGGTCCCTCTTAACTACATGTCCAAAATATGTAAGACGCAGTCTAGCCATTACTGCTTCCAAGGAGCACTCTCATGACACTTTTCCTCAGACAGATCTGTTGGTTCTTTTGGCAGTCCATAGTATGTTCAATATTTGTCTCCAGCACAATAAATCAAAAGCATCAATTCTTCTTCTTTCTCCCTTATTTAATGTCCAGCTTTCACAACCATATGATGCTACTGAAAATACCATGGAATGAGTCAGGTGCATCTTTGTCTTCAATGTGACATCTTTACTTTTCAACACATTAAAGAGGTCTTTTGCAACAGTTTTTCCCCATACAATGTATCTTTTGATTTCTTAACTGCTATATCCATGGGTGTTGGTTATAGAACCAAGTAAAGCAAAATCCTGGACCACTTCAATTTTTTTCCCATTTATCATGAAGCTGCCTACTGACACAGTTGTAAGGATTTTTGTTTTATTGATGTTGAGGCACAATCCATACCGAAAACTGTGTGCTTTGGCTTCATTAGTAAACATTTCAAATCCTCTTCAGTTTCAGCAAGCAGAGTTGTGTCATCTGCATAATGCAGGTTGTTAATGAGTCTTCCTCCAATCATTTGGCCACATTCTTCTTCATAATGTCCAGCTTTGTGAATTTTTTGCTCAACATAGAGATTGAAGAGGTACAGTGAAAGGATATAGCCTTGAACGCATCTTTCTTGACTTTAAACCAGGCAATGTTTCCTTGTTCTATTTGAATGACTGCCTCCTGGTGCATTTAAAGATTCCTCATCAGTACAATTAAGTGCTCTGGTATTCTCATTCTTTGCAATGTTATCCATAATTTATTATAATCCACACAGGCAAATGCCTTTAGTTTGTCAAATATATACTCTCATTTCTATCATATACCCAAGAATGGAATTGCTGGGTCACAGAATATTTCTGTTTAGTCAGATAATACCACCAAATAATTTTCAAAAGGGGCAAAATCTACTTACATTCCCACAGCAATGTTTTCTCTACACCCACATCAGAATATGAGATTATCAATCATTTTAATTTTAGCCATTCTGGGTAGAAATATATAGATTTCATTGTGTGTTGTTTTACTTATATTTTCTTCATGAATTATGATGTTGATAACCTTTTCACTAAGTTTATTGATCATTTGGATATCTCATTTCAGTGGTGAAAAGTCTTTATTTTTAGTTATTTGTCTTTTTCTTTTTGTCTTTTTCTTTTTATCTGTAGGAACTATTCATCTCATTTAGATCCAAGTCCTTTATCAGATATATGTGTTATAAATATTTTCTTCCAGTCTATTTTTATACTCTTAATGATGTCTTGATAAGCAGAAGTTTTGATCTTAATGCAGTCCATGTTATTTTTTTTTTCTTTTATGGCTAGTTCTTTTGAGGGTGTAGATCTCTTAATTTAAAGGAAGCAGGCTCCTACTGCACCTCTAGGTATAGATCATGGCTCCTCTAAATTGGCCATAGCATCTCATTTTTCTTTGTATGATACTTTAGCAAGTTTCTTTGGAGCAAGATGTGGTCATTCCCAAAGTTTTGGACTATGTGAACTGAGGGAAAGTCTTGTTGGAGGTGTCTATGAAAAAAATATGTTGCTGAGTTTAAAAGATTCATGAAAAGAAAGTGTTCTCTGATCTCTTCCACCTAGGAAACTGATATGGAGACCAGTTATTTGGAGCAGCTGCAATTGTTTTGTGACAACAGGGAAAAGCCAAGAGAATCCTGAGGTCACTGGCCCAGTGTTCTTGATACTACTGGCTACGGAGATAACCATATAACCATTTGAGTGGATGTCCTGTTATGTAGCACCATGAGATTTATAGGCTATATGAGCCTATAGTCAGAAATATTGTATTTGCAGATTAGAATATCCTTTCTAATGAGGGTCTCATGGTACATATATCGATCTTTGTCTTTTTTTCCTCCAAATGTGTCATAGACATCATTGTAAATTAAAAAACTCTGATTTACCTTTCTCTTTAATGGCCAGACAGAATTCCATCATGAGTGTATCACACATTACTCATTCTGCTTCATAATTTTACATTTGCATTATCACCATGTTGTTATAAATAATCCTGCCATAATTGCATGGACATCTTTACATAAGTGCTTAGACATATTATAGGAACCATCCATTCTTAGAAATGGAATTGCTCAAAGGGTTTATACATTTAAAATAAGGATTGTTGTTGCTGTTCCGTGCCATCAACTCTAATCCAACTCAGTGACCCTGTGGACAACATATGAAACACTCCCCAACACTGTGCCATGCCTGGCACTATGTCAGTACTTCTCTGTTATTCATAGGGTTTTCAATGGCTGATTGTTTCGGGATTATTTCAGGAGTGGGCTGCTGCCAGGTCCTTCTCTCATTTTTGTGGTGCTAGGGATGGAACCCAGGGCCTCAGAGAGTGCAGAGCAGCACTCTACCAACTGAACTAAACCACAGCCCCTAATAAGGATGTTGTTGTTGTATTGTTAATGCTTCTCTGCTATTCATAGTGTTTTCAATGGTTGATTATTTGGGGGGAGTGGGTTATGGGGTCCTGCCCCCAAGCCTACAACACCTGATGTTCCCAGGTGGTCTCCCATCCAGGTACTAACGAGGCCCAGCTCTGCTTAACTTCTGAGATCTGACAGAATCTGACACCACAGTGTTATGGCTGCAGACTAAATAAGGATGTTGTTGTTGTTGTTGTTAGGTGCCCTTTGAGTCTGTGTCCCACTCATAGCGACCTTCGTAGTGACCCTCTGTACAACAGGTAAAACACTCTTGTCAGTGCTTCTCTGTGCTGGGAATTGAATCTGGGACCTCAGAGATAGCAGAACAGCACTCTACCAACTGAGCTAAATCCCAGCCCAAATAAGGATACACATTGCTAAATTGGCTTCCAGAAACCCCATTACAATTTGTATATTAAAGTAGGGATCCTCAACCTCCAGGATGAGGACAGGTACAAATGTGAGCAGGAGGCAAGAGCCAAGCTTCCTCTGTAGTTGCATAATAATGTAGTGCACTTGAATCATACTGAAACCAGCCCGCTCCCCATCTGTGGAAAAATTGTCTTCCATGAAACCGGGCTGTAGTGCCAAAATAGTTGGGGTATGCTGTATTAGAGAATGTATTTTCTCCACACAAATGACTGTATAGCAAGTTCCTTTTCTTTTAATTTGTAATAATTATATAGATGACAGAATTATAGTTACATGTAAATATGCATTTTTAAATTGCTAATAAGTTGAGAGAATTTTTGTATCTTTTGCTGTCCATTTGCATGTGTGAATTGCCTATTCATAACTTTGTCCTTCTCCCCTCTTGGGCTGTTTGTCTTCAGAATAACATCATTTCCTATGATGATTACTGCTATACTTATTTTAAAGGATGTCTGGGCAAAATTGAATCAGTAGAATGACTCTTTTCTAAGTAGGTTTAAACTATGTTGCTGGGTTGATCTGAACTGAGTCTTCAGTGATGTTAATCATATATGCTATAAATATTTCCTTTTAACTTTGCTTGTGGAAAATTTTACTATATAAAAGTTTTATAATTTTAGTATAAACAAATCTATCATTGTGTTTCTCAGCTTGGCAGTATTCTTGGAAAAACTTTCTGTAATACAAAGCTTTAATAATATTTTCATATCTTTTGTCTTCTCCAGCTCTTTTTTATGTCTTGGTCTTTTGTATAAAAATTTATTTTATTTTAAAGATATTTATTGAGTGCTTAATATGTGCCTAGCACTGTAAGAGAGTAAAGAATAACACAAAAAACTATTGACTCTCATGAGCCTTCATTTTTACTGGGAAGGCAGATAATAAGCACTTAAATAGATACAAGTGCTGGGATTTAGCTCAGTTGGTAGAGCGCTGCTCTTCAGTCTCTGAGGTCCCAGGTTCGATTCCCAGCACCGCAAATGTTGGAGAAGGGCATGGCACTCCGCTCCTAAGGCAATCCCAAAACAATCAGCCATTGAAAACCCTATGAGGTTTGCTGAGTCGGACATGACTCGATGGCACCTAACAACAACAAACAGATACAAAGCATCTCTGAAAGTGATCAATGCTATTCAAGAGGTAAAGTAGGGCAATGGGAAAGATGAGCTTGTGTGTGGGTACCATAGCTGAGAAGCTCAGGACATGGCTCTTGAAGGAACTGAGATTTGAACCACCCAGAATCATGACAAGAGCCAGACTTAATGTTATGACAGGAGAGGAGTTCATATACAGGTGACAGCAAGGGCCCAAGGACTTTGATTTCCAAGTAGAATGAGGTAGGTCACAGCAGGCCAATGATTTCAATGCGCTAGGAAAAAATTGATTGATTATTTTTTAAACTCATATTTTAAGACATCAAAGTAATGTGGCAAAAATAACTAGAGAACTCAAACTTTCACAGTAGAGGACATCCCAGTGACTAATGAGCCTCTACAAGGTTCTTTATGTCAGTGTTCTTCAGGGAAGTGTGAGTTAAGACCACAATAATGTACTACTACCTATCCACTTGAATGTTTAGAATTAAAGTCAGTGACACTGCTGACTGTTGGTGAAAAGGAAGGCTAACTTGGGCTCACACAATGATGATGGCCATGTAAATTTGTGCGAATCTTTTGAAAAAATATTCTGCAGTGTCTATTAAAGGTAAACAAGTTCCTACTGCGAAACAGTAGTTGCCTCTTCTGGGAGCAGGTGGGAAGATAGGAAAGGATCACAGGGGAACCTAGCTTGATTACAGCGCTCTATATTTTGGTTCTGGGCTGGGATTTAGCTCAGTTGACTATGAGTCGGATACCAACTCGACGGCACCTAACAACAGCAACATATTTTGGTTCAGGTTATAGCTTGTACATTTTGGCAAGGGAAGGAGTGGAAGCAGGAAACCTGGTTTGGAAGCTCTTCCAGTAGAAGTATTGGAAATGGAAGGTTAGAAAAAGAGACTATTTTAAAACCATTTGGGGTTGGTATTTTTGTTAAGTGTAAAATAAGTATTTAATTACTTTATCAAATTCTCCAAGTATGCTTACTTAATAATCCATTCTTCCTTCACTTTTTCACACAGGTGAGTACATACATGCATATAAAAATGCACTTATTTCTGGACTCCTGTTTGGTTTCATTGATTTAATAATCAATTTTTGTTCACTATCACCTCTCTTTCCCCCCCCCTTTATTGGTAAATGTTTGTGGGGTACAGAGTAATACAGCATTTGCTTTTTCCATCATACAACTATTATATCACTTTTGGTGACACTTTCATCAGATTACGAAGTTTATGGAACCTTTTAACTAATGTGTAGTAAAACTCATATGCCTGCTTAGATTATGTTCTTGTTTTCCCCATGTACTCATGAAATTGCATCATTTACATTTAGATTATCCTCTCCCCCTTTATCCCTTTGCATTGTTTCTCCTCCCCTTCCCATGTTCCACAATCTTCACTTCCCTTTGCTAGTTCCTTTCCTCCTTTCTATTCTTTATACCTTCCCTTCTTTGCTAAGTTTAATTATGCATTTTAATGTATCTTCTTATGTACAGGTTTTTTCTTTCTTTAAGTAAGATTCAGCTCCCACATATGAATGAGAACATAAGGTATTTCTCTAATTACTGAATCTTGATACTATATTTTGGCCATTGGTAGGCAACATTTTTAATTCTCCTTTTGCAAAACATGACAAGCTTATTCACTAATTTTCCTTTATAAATAATATTAGCTAACATTAATTTAGCAATAACTGCATTGTAGGCAAATTACTTAAATACAGTAACTCAGTTTGGTCCTCCCACTAACACTTTGAAATATTATTATTCCTGTTCTACTGATGAGGAAGCAGAGACATAGAAAGTTTAATAGGTTGCCTAAAGATATGCTAATATTCCATCATGCAAAGAGTTCTTGAGTTTAATCATCTTATTCCACTACTCTATATTGATTCAGATTAATTTTATCAATTTGTCAAGATACCTGCAAAAGCCCCACTGTCTGTTTAAAGGGAAATTCCTTTTATGTGAACCTTCTTTTGTAACTTAAGTAAGATTTTTCCATTTTCATGATAATGGTCTACAGGAACAGACCTCAGGTTGTAGGCAGACTGAACATATGTTTCATCTGAAAGATGGAAAGTGGATTTTTGATTTACTCAGTTACTTTGTGACCACTGAGCAATGGGAATGGCTCCTTTCATCCTCTTCCTCTTCCTCCCCTTTTTCCTTTTTTTCCTCCTCCTCACCCTCCTTCACCTTCTCACACTGAATATCCAAACTTAGTTTTAGTATTTGTCATCCTGTGTTTCTTTTCTGTCTCATATTTTTGGGATAATTTTCGACTTACAAAATAGTTGGGAAAAAATATAAAGGACTCTTGAATGTCTTTCACATGTCTCTCTCTATCCTATTTTCTGTATCCATAGCACAACTACGAGACCTTAGAAATTAAGCTTTATCTATTAGCTAAACTAAAAACTTTATCCATGTTTCAAGACTCTTTTCACTAATGTCCTTTTTGGTTTGGGATCCATCTGGGATTCCATGTTGCATTCAGTGTTCACCTTGGTCTCTTCTAATCTGTAACCGTTTCTCAGTATGTCCTTGTCTTTCATGACTTTGAACTTTGGAGGGCACTGGTCACTTGTTATGTAGAATAACCCTCAGATCGGACTTACCTGATGTTTTTCTCATGATGAGATGGAAGTTATGCAAGTGTTTGTTGAAGTTTGGCAAGACACAAACAAAACTATAAACAAATGGAGAAAACATTCTCAGGTTTGGGAGCAAGAGTGATTCTCTTAGTTATTGTTAGGTGCCAGTGAGTCAATATCCAACTCACAGTGACATTATGTACAACAGACGAAACACTATTATCATGCTTTTCTGCTATTCATGGGGTTTTCAATGGCAGATTGTTTTTTGGGAGTAGGTTGCCAGGTCCTTCTCCCAGATTCTCTTAGAAATTATGGAGAAAAAAAACTCTCAGGCATACAGTAAAGTTGAAAAAATTTGAACACCCATATGCTCACCAACCACTTTTCATTCTGAGTCACTTCTCTCTTCATCTACCAATTCAGCTGATTTTCTAATGTAATCCACAATAAATTGTGGATATCTGTATGCTTAGCCAGTAAATACTGTAGCATTTATGTCAATGACTACAGCTCATTGTTTATAATATTTCATGTACATGTAAACACACCAACATTACTGTACATTTGTAGAGTTTTGACCAATTCCTACACTTGTACAACCCAATCCCCCAACAAGACACACACTACCATCACTCCAGAAAATTCTTTCACGTCCCTGCCCAGTCAGATCTCTACTCCCACCCTTACGGGCAGTCAACGTTCTCACTTCTTTCCCATAAGAGATAAAATCTGGTTACTAGAACATTATATATGAATGTTATACATATGTATTTTAGTGTCTTTTCCATTCATCAGTATTTTAAAGATTCATATATGTTGCTTGCTCTTTACTGTTTCTGAGTAGTATTCTTTTGTATCAATATATCACAATTTGTTTATTCATATACCTGGAATATTTCTATGTTTTTCCTCTTTTGAATATAGCTGATGTCAACATTCTTGCATAAGTATTCTTGTGGCATACATTTTCATTTATTTTGGGTAAGTCTCAGGATTGGAAATACTGGATCATAGCTTAGGAATATGTTTAGTTTTACATGAAACTGCCAGGTATTTTTCCAAAGTAGTAATACCTGTTTACAAATATTACCAGAAATGTATATATGTTAGTTCCAGTTATTCATTTTAAAAAATTTTTGTCACTAGTGAATGTGTAGTGGTATATCATTCTGGGTTTACTTTGTGTTTTTCTGATGATTAATGATGTTGAACACTTTATCATGCACTTGATATCCACACATACACCTTCATTTGTGAAGCATATGTTTAATATTATGCCTACTTTTATTGAGTTGCTTATGTTTTTATCTCTGAGTTTGTAAGAGCTCTTTATCTCCTCTATATCCCATTATTTTGCAAATATCTTCTCTCAGACTTTTATTTATTGATTTATTTTCTTAATAGTATCTTTTGGTGATACAGGCAACTGCCATTTTAAAATAGTATTGATTATGACAATTACTAATATGTTGTGGAAAAGTATGAATATTTGAATTATAAATTCTCTCTTTCTGTTTGTTTTTTCAGTTCTAGGGGATTAAGCCCAGGGCTTCACAAATGCTAGGCAAGTGCTCTGCCTCTGAGCTGCACCCCAGCCCCGTTTTTAGTTTTTTATTTTGAGACAAGGTCTTGCAAAATTGCACAGGTTGCCTCTGGCCTCAAACTCAAGATCCTCCGCCTCAGCCTCCTGAGTCACTGGGATTATGGGTGTATGCCAAGATGTTTGGCCAAATTACAAACTTTTATATAAAATAACATAAGAAATTTAGTAAATAGTTAAATCAGTAAAAAATAATCACTATAAAGTGAATCAGAACCTTTTGATACAAAGGTAGCTTTTCTGTTTGTGAAATATGTATCATCTTTTTTTTTTTTTACACTGATCTGCATCCCTAGGGCCATTTTTATTTTTTATTTTGAGAGAAGGTCTCTCTGGGTCACATGGACTGCCCCTGGCCTTGAACTCTTGATCCTTTTATCTCTCCTGCTCGGTTGCTGGGATTACAGACATATACCACCATGTCTGGAAAGCAACTTCTTTAGTAGATGATTTCCTATTTGAAGAAAGCAGAACCAAAGATGACCCTGAAGCATCTTTTCATGAAAAAGAATCTAATTTAATGCACTTGAGAGTGGAGTTCAAAAGTTAAGTAGGTCAGTCTATTGAGAAGATTGCCAGTGACCAAGTAGTGGCAATTTGAGCATTAAAAATGATTACAGTTACTTGGAAACAGTTTTGTCTGTCAAAGGTCATTCATTTATCATGATATTCCAAAGGAAAACCTAATATAGTATTCTAGAAAAATGCCAAATTCACTAAGGTGCTTCACTATCCTGTTATGTGATTCATTATCAAAATCGGAGAGAAGTAATTCAACTAGTAAAGAAACATGCAATGTTCCTACTTATTTAATTGAGATAATAGCATCTGCCTCATCTCCTTGAATAATTCTACTAGTTGTCTAATAAGAGTGATGGATATTTGTTTCATTTCCTTACCTATCCTACAAAAATACTTTAGAAAAATATTTAAATAGTTGATTTTTTTGAGCTAAAATCAGGAGAAAAATGAAATCTTAGGCATACATCTCAAACAGATCTGACATTTTTACATATTGTTCATTCAATCTCAGAGGACAGTAAAGATGGTTCTCAGCTTGTTACTAGTTAAATTTGTTGCTCCAGAGTAGGCAAGATATTGTAACTATATCAGATGAGAGAGAGAAAGTGAGGGGGGAGGGAGGGAGAGAGAGAGAGACAGAGAGAGAGAGAAACTGATGGAGGGAGGAAAGGAGGGAGAGAAGAGGGGGGGGACATTTTCTTTGTGGAATGGTATTAGGGCATATTTATAACCCTAGGTTAGCCTCAAGGAAGGATATCTTTTGCTGCAAAATGTTTTTAATTTAAAAAGCCTTTCCCATTAGAGGCGAATGGCTTCTATATTCTAGTTGAAAATTTGTTTATAGGGGCTTGGAGTGTTGGAAAAGAGGCAAATAGATGGAAAATCCTATAAGAAGGCACAAATTCCTTCCACGTACCTGAAGCTTGTACCCTTTGACTAACATTTCTTCATGGCTCTATGCTACCCCCATCTCTGATAATCATTCTACTTTTAGCAGCTGTGAGTTTGACTTTTAACAGTCCTTATGTAAGTGAGATAATGCAGTATTTGTTTGTGTGTGTGTGTGTGTGTGTGTGTGTGTGTGTGCCTGACTTATGTCACTTAGCATAATGTCCTCCAGGTTCATCTACATTGTCAAAAATGACAAGATTTCCTTCTTTTTTAATGCTGAGTAGTATTCCATTGTGTGTACATATGCATAAACTTTTCAAATTCATTTGTGCATTGATTTGCATTTAAGTTGGTTACAGATCTTGGATATTATGAATAATGCTGTAGTGAACACTTGTCACAGAAGTCCAGATATCTCTTTGATACACAATGTCCCATAAATTTGTTCACGTATTATCAATTTAAAAAGCTAAAAATAATTTAAGCAAAGATACAATCTGACTAGTAGAAATAATAACTTTTTGGAGTTAAAATTCTTAGGTTCAAGCCATAGCTCTGCCAGGGTCTGCTCTGTGACATTAGATTAGCTTATAACTTCTTTGACCTTCAGTTTACTTATGTGCTGAATGGGCTTGATAGTAGTAGTAACCTACTTTGTATTGTTATTTCACTTTTTACAGGAAGAAATTTACCACAAATACATTAAATGTCTGTGTTTATTTTCTATGTACCGGGCACTGTATTAGGCCCTAGAAAGATAATAATGTATAAAAACAGACACTTTCTGGAGTTGCTTATTGTCCAGGAGATAGTGAAATTATGAAATGGCACATATTATGGCATGCAGCAGATATTTGATTAGAGCTCTGTAATTCTGAATATAATAATTTCTTATTAGGACTTTATTACATAGGGCAAATTTTTGGAGGTCATTTGATTGATTTGAGATCCAACTTTCAGACTTTAAGAGCAATTCAGAATGTTTTTTTTTTTGCTCTCGTTTTTCTTAGTATAGCTAATCTTACTGCAGACTTGGAATGAAAAGATCTTTGTTTATGTTTTAAAATCCTCCAGAAGGCAAACTGAAATAACAGTCTTGCCATAATTAATGTTGATGAGTTATTCTTTGCCTAAGTAAGGGATGCAAGACATCTGTTCTCAAAGGATGACCAACTTTACAGTTATGGAAACAGAGTTGGGTCAAGTCAGCTGCTTTCTTGTCCAGTCTACCTCAGGACTGAAAGATAAGAATATCTGTCTTGTAGAATTCCAGGACCATAGAATGTCAGATCCAGAAGGCACCTTTGCAAACACCTGATCCCACTGCTTTATGTCCAAGTATGTGATTGAAAGCTCATGGAGAGCTGCTTGTTATGTCTCTGCTGAGGGAACAGATAGGCATAAAGGTCATTGGCTCACCTTTGAGTTTTTAGCACCACATCACAGTTAACTGACTTTCAGCTGAAGTTTTCTCAAATGACAAAGAACTGAACAACTAGAAAAAATTCTGTAAAAGATATCTTACTGTAAAAGATATCTTAAAGATACTAAGCTTTTGGAAATCTCTGGATATATGTTTATTTTAAAATAGCCAAAGAACAAAATATAGCTTCTTTCCCTGATTGCCTAGCCAAAATCAATCATTTTTCTTTTCTTTTCGTTTTTATCATACTGAGAGGCTGAACCCAGGGCCTCACAAATATTTTGCAAGTACTCTACCACTGAGCTGTACCCCCAACAGTGAGACTGGGTCTCACTAATTTACACAGGTTGCCTCTGGCTTCCAACCTATAATCCTCCTGCCTCTGCCCCCTGAGTTGCTAGGATTACAGGTGTGAACCACCACACCTGGCCAAAACCAATCATTTTTCAAAACCACTTCAAAGCAGCTTAAACACTTTCCAGCCTCATATACAATTACCAGGGAGTCATCTCTAAGCCATGGCCCACAGTCACTCAAACCCAATATTCACAAGCTCTTTCCTCCCTGCTGGGCCTTGCCCTTAATTAATTCACAGTTTAGTAGGGAATATTTTGGAAATTCATCAGAGCAATACTACAGTCATGGAATTAATTTCAAGGAGTTCAGTTTGAATGGTTTACCATCCCTATTCCTCTCAGAATTGCTAGTAAGACAATTGAAATGCAGAGAGGAATAATGTAAGGAGTATGCTAAGCATCAATCTCTTTATGTTTTCTAAATTTGATTTCTGCATCATCTTAAATACCAGGAAGCTATATACCTGTGTTGGGGATTTCCCAGGGGGATGGAAGGCACTCTAACATGGCAGATCCCTGGGGCCCGCCTGACCCTCCTGGAGGACCCAACTCCATCCTCCAAGGCAGTTGACCCTTACCCTACATCCAGGTCACTTGCCCCCATTCACCCTATGGGGGGAGATGAGGACAAGTCACCTTTGCCCCACACCCAGGTACCTCACACCTCCCTGCTCCGACTGAGTGAGCCAAGATGGCTGGCCAACTCAGGTTTCCCTGAGGCCTGATTGGCTCAGCCCCATGTGCCTCCCCATGGGTTAAGCCCTTGCCCTTGTGCCACCCACAAGCCCTTCCCTGATTGGCCAGCTGTCACTCCTTGACAGTTGGATGACTGTAGGCCGAAGGGGATAAAAGCCTTCAATCTTCATCCAGAATCTGCTCACTTGTCCTCTGACCCCATAAGGACCAGAGGCCTGCACTTGCCCAACCCACCTAGCCTTCAGCCTACCCTTATCCTGTCTTCATCCCTCAACCAGCCAACCTCCATTCCTTGCCTCCGCCTGCCTGTGTCCACTGAATCTTTTTCTCCTCCTCCTCTTTGTCATCTCTAATACCAACGGATAAAGTGCTTCGAGAGGCAAGTCTCTGAGAGTCAAGCTCAGGGCCTTCAAAGCAGTGCAGACTACAGACTGGACAAGCAACAACACCTGGGAGTCCCTGCTCCAGCAGCAGGGATAGCAGCTGAGCACCTTCCTCTCCCACCTCCCTTCCCTGTCCCAACCATCTACCTTTTCCCTCTGCCTGTAAATAAACCTTCCTTGTCTCACCACTCCTCAGAGTGACGCTCTATTCCCTGGCTTCAGTTCTTTGCAGGGTGCAAGTGTTGGGGCAACCAGTTGCATATCACAATGCAGAGGGTCATGGGTTTGAGTCCCAACATACCTGGACTGAGATGTCCCATACTATCAGGTATCTCCATCATGAATTAAGAATTTAAGGTAAAATATGTAGTACATGTCTTCTACTCACTCACACACCATGTTTTTCTTAAATGCTTTATCATTTGATCTGTATACCTATAGTAACTTTCCTTCCAGAACATCACTTCATCATCTTTTTAATGGTACTTGGGAGTTGAATCACACAGGCTTTGCAAGTGCTCTACCACTGAGCTACACCCTCAGCCCATTTTTAATTTTTGATCTTGAGACGGTCTTGCTGCTACGGAGGCTGCCTCTTGAAACTTTGATTTTCCTGCCTCTGCCTCCAGAGTTGCTGAGATTACAAGCATGAGACACTGAGCCCAGCCCCCTTCACCTTCTTAGTTACAAAGTTCCTGAATGTCCCTGATGCCAATAACCTTCATTTTCCCTCCTTTTAAAACTACCTCTTCCTGTGAGGTGGCAGTCGAGTGTTATTTTGGTTGTTTTGGTTAAGTGCAGTCGAGTTGGGTCTGACTCATAGTGACCCTATGTACAACAGAACGAAACACTCCCTGATCCCGTGTCAGGCACACAATCTTTTTCGTGTTTAAGCCCATTGTTGCAGCCACTATGTCAATCCATCTAGACAAAGGTCTTCTTTTATTCACTGACCTGCCATTCTCCCAAACACAATGTCCTTCTCCACAGATTGGTCCCTCCTGACAACATTCCTAAAATATAAAATGCTGTCTAGCCATCCATGCTTCCAAGGAGCACTCTGGTTGTACTTCTATAACAAATCTGTTGGTTCTTCAGGCAGTTCATGACATATTCAACATTTGTATCCAGCACTATAATTCAAAAACATCAATTCTCCTGTCTCCCTTATTCAATGTCCAGCTTTCACAACCATATAATGCAGCTAAAAATACCATGGCATGAGTCAGGCACACCTTTGTCTTCAATGTGACATCTTTACTTTTCATCACTTTAAAAAGGTCTTTTGCAACAACTTTTCCCAATGCAATGCATCTTTTGATCTCTTGACTTCTGCTTCTGTTGATTATTGTTGTTGTTGTTGTTGTTGTTGTTGTTGTTGTTGTCATTGTTAGGTGCCATGGAGTCATGTCTGACTCATAGCAACCCTCTTAGGGTTTTCAATGGCTGATTGTTTCAGGATTGCCTTGGGAATGGATTGCCATGTCTTTCTCCCATTTTTGCAGTGCAGGGAATTGAACTCGGGACCTCAGAGACTACAGTGCAGTGCTCTACCAACTGAGCTAAATCCCAGCCTGATTATAGAACTAAGTAAAGCAAAATCTTGGACAATCTCAATCCTTTCTCTGTTTATCATGAAGTTGGTTTCTGGTAAGTGAGTGATCCCATGAAGTAGGATCCCATGAAGTTGGTTTCTGACCCAGTTGTAGTTTTTGTTATTGTTGCTGTTAGGTGCTGTCAAGTCATGTCTGACTCATAGAGACCCAATTATAAGGATTTTTGTTTTCTTGATGTTGTGGCGCAATCCATATTGGAGTCTGTGTTCTTTGATCTTCATCAATAAATTCTTCAAATCCTCTTCAGTTTCAATAAGCAGAGCTGTGTCATCTGCATATTGCCAGTTGTAAATGAGTCCTCCTCTAATCCTGATGCCATATTCTCCTTCATAAAGTCCAACTTCTTGAAGTATTTGCTCAGCATAGAGATTGAAGAGGTACGGTGAAAGGATACAGCCCTGACACACACCTTTCTTGACTTTAAACCAGGAAGTGTTTTCTTGTTCTGTGTGAATGACTGCCCCTGGTCCATGTACAGATTCCTCATGAGTACGATTAAGTGTTCTGGTATTCCCATTCTTCACAGTATTCTCCATAATTTGTTGTGATCCACACAGTCAACTACCTTTGAAGTCGATAAAACATAGATAGACATCTTTCTGGTATTCTCTGCTTTCCACTAAAACCCACCTGACATAAGCTATCATGTCTCTGGTTTCCATGCCCTCTTCTGAACCTGACTTGGTTTTCTGGCAGAATCCTGTTAATATACTGCTGCAGTCACCTTTGAATGACCTTTAGCAGAATCTTACTTCTGTGAGATAGTAATGATATTGTTCAATAATTTCTGGATCTGATTGGATCTCCTTTCTTGGAAATAGACAAAAATATAGATCTCTTCCAGTCACATGGCCAGGTAGCTGTTTTCCAGATCTCATGGCATAAACAAGTGAGTAGCACTAGTGCTGCATATGTTTCTTGAAACATCTCAGTAGGTATGATATCAATTCCTGGAGCCTTGTGTTTCACCATTTCCTTCAAGGCAGCCTCCATTTCCTCCTTCAGTATTATTGGTTCCTGATCATATGCAATATCTTGAAATGGTTGGGCATCCACCAATTCTTTTTGATATAGTGATTCTGAGTATTCCTTCCATCTTCTTTTGATGTTTCTTGTGTTGTTTAATATTTTCCCTGTGGAATCTTTCACTATTGCCACTTGAGGCTTGGCTTTTTATTCAATTCTTTAACCTTGAGAAAAACAGAGGATGTTCTTCCTTATCGGTTTTCTATCTCCAGATCTTTGCACATGTCATTATAATATGTGATTTTGTCTTTTCCAGTTGCCCTTTGAAATCTTCTGTTTAGTTCTTTAACTTCATCATGTCTTTCTTTTACTTTAGCTGTTTGATGTTCAAGGACAAGTTTCAGAGTCTTTTTTGACATGTAATTTGGTCTTTTCTTTTTTTCCTTTTTAATAACCTTTTACTTTCTTCATGAATGATGTCTTTGATGTCATACCACAACTCATCTGGTCTTCAATCATTAGTTTCTGATGCATCAAATCTGTTCTTGAGGTGGTCTCTGAACTCAGGTGGGACATACTCAAGGTCATACCTTGGCTCTCATCTATTTGTTCTAATTTTTTTTTTTGTGGTCCTGGTGGTTGAACCTGGGGCCTCATGCTTGCATGCGTTGCAAGTGCTAGACCACTGAGCTGTACCCCAGCAGCCCCCCCATTTTTTTTTTTTTTTTTTTTTTTTACTTTTTTGAGACAGGGTCTCATTAAATTACACAGACTGCCTCTGGTCTTGAGCTTGCAATCCTCCTGCCTCCACCTCCCAAGCTGCTGGGATTACAGGCATGTGCCACCATGACTGGGCTGGGATTTAGCTCAGGGGGTAGAGCACTCACTGCGCTGCAATCTCTGAGGCCCCGAGTTCAATTCCCAGCACCGCAAAAATGGGAGAAGGGCCAGGCAATCCATTCCCAAGGCAATCCCGAAAGACTCAGCCATTGAAAACCCTATGATGGTCGCTATGAGTCGGATACCGACTCGACGGCACCTAACAACAACAACAACAGCCACTATGACTGGCTTGTTCTAATTTTTTAAAATTTTAGTGTGAACCTGCATATGAACAGTTTATGGTCTGATCCACAATCAGCATCTGGTTTTGTTCTGACTTTTGAAATTGAGTTTTTCCATTGTCTCTTTGACATATGTAGTCAGTTTTGTTCCTGTATGTTCCATGTGGTAAATTCCATGTGTATAGTCGCTGTTTATGTTGGTGAAAAACTGTATTTGCAATGAAAATGTCATTGGTCTGACAAAATTCTATTTATGATCGCTAGCATTGTTTCGGGCTGGGATTTAGCTCATTTGGTAGAGTGCTGCGTTGCAGTCTCTGAGGTCCCGAGTTCAATTCCCAGCACCGCAAAAATGGGAGAAGGACCTGGCAACCCACTCCCAAGGCAATCCCGAAATGGCCATTGAAAACCCTACAAGGGTCGCTATGAGTCAGATACCGACTCGGTGGCACCTAACAACAACAACAACAACAAGCATTGTTTCTATCACCAAGGCCATATTTTCCAACTACTGAGTCTTCTTCTTTGTTTCCAATTTTTGCATTCCAGTCACCAGTAATTATCAATGCATCCTGATTGCGTATTTGATCAATTTTGGACTGCAGAAGCTGGTAAAAATCTTCCCTTTCTTCAGTTTTGGCCTTAATGGTGAGTAAGTAAATTTGAATAATAGTCACATTAACTGCCCTTCCTTGTAGGCATATGGATATTATTCTATCACTGACAGCATTGTCCTTCAGGACAGATCATGAGATATCTTTTTTCATGATGAATGCAACCCCATTTCTCTTCAAGTTGTCATTCCCAGCATAGTAGACTATATGATTACCTGATTCAGAATGGCCCATACCAGTCCATTTTAGTTCACAGATGCCTAGGATGTCAATGTTTATGTGTTCCATTCTTCTTTTGACGATCTCTAATTTTCCTACATACATTCCATGTTTTAATTGTTAATGGATGTTACAGTTGTTCTTTCTCATTTTGAGTTGTGCCACATCAGCAAATGGATGTTCCTGGGACTTTACTAAATTCCCTTCATTAAGGCTGACTGTACTTTGAGGTTGCAACTCTTTCCCAGTAGTCTTTTGAGTGCCTTCCAACTTGGGGAGCTTATTTTCCAGGACTATATCTGGCAGTGTTTCTATGCTATTCATAGAGTTTTCAATGGCTAATTGTTTCAGGAGAAGGTTTCCATGTCCTTCTCCTTAGTCTGTCTTAGTCTGGAAGCTCAGCTTTTACCTGTCCATCAGGGGTAACTCTGCTGGTAGTTGTAATACCGTGGCATAGCTTTCAGCATCACAGCAACATGTAAGCCCTCACAGTACAGCAAACTGACAGACAAGGGATCATTTTGGTAAAACTGCAAAAAGCAAAACAAATAAAAGCAAAAAAGAAAACAATAAAAACAACCTGACTTTCTGTGGCTTACATGAATAAGGTTTCATTTAATCTCATTAAAAGCAATATGGAAATATTGCTTTTAATAAGCAAAATGGAAATATGTGGGCTGGGCTACTATAGTAGTTTGTAAATGACATCAAGAACTCACTGTCCTTTAGCCTCTCTACCATTGTAAGCCTTTGGCTCCTCAACTTACATTGTCAAAATGTCATCACATTTAGATTCCAGCAGGAAAAGGGCATGCTACTGAAGCTGCTCCTATCCCATTAAATCATAAAAGTACAAGCTGCTCAAAGTACCTGAGAAGACTTATACTTATGCCTCTTTGTTAGTAACAATGTCCTGTTATCCTCCTAGAAGCAAGGGATCCTGGGAACATTACTTCCATGAAAACAATATTCCTATGGTTCACCTTATGACAAACCAACAAAAACCTTATATTATACCCCTTCTAGGCACCTCACTTCTGCTCTCCCTACCTTCTCTTCAGTAGGTGGTTGAGCCAATAGATATTCTGCACCTATAATATGCTGGGTTCTAAGGACATTTGGTCACATAGTAGGATGTGTGCGTGCGTGTGTGTGTGTGTGCGTGTGTGTGTGTGTGTGTGTGTGTTTGTCTGCAAATATCTGTGACCTTTCCCTACCTCAATTCTCTGCTAACTTAGAGAGAGGGATGGGGGAAATAAATGAAAAAAACCCAAAGTTAAGGGATGGATTTCCCAAAATGAATGGTAATAAAAAGGAGTAATTTACAATTCCTAAAAAAATATCTATCTTATACCTCCAGATTAACATAAAATGCAATAGTTGTCCTAAAAATGTGAAAAGATTTTGCTCATTTTCTATAATTCTGAGTTGCATGAAGAATAAATTAATTTTATTCTTATGACTTAAACGTTCTTTTTAAAAAGCTCAATCTACCTGAATTGAGTTATAGTTGGATGGTTGATATGTTATAAATATCTTGTGTACAAAAATATTTATCATTTAATTTTACAGTTCACCTTTCTTATTTGAGAGGCAATCATTTTGTCTTGGGGACTAAAGCATTTTGTGTGGTGTTAAAAATGATGGAGAGATCCTGAGCATTGAGTCTATAGTGTTCAATAATTCAAAGTGCCCTGAACAAGGTGTATCTTTAAATGCTAGTAACAAAACTTGGAAATATATTAAGTGAATGGATGGGAAATAGTATTGACTTCATGGGCTGCAAACTCAAATCAGTTTAAGGGACATCTTGGTCATGTAAGTGAGCGATCCCATGAAGTAGGATCCCATGAAGTAGGGCAAACCAGGGAGTGATACCTATTTAACAAACCAACCGACCAACTAAAATATTGTTTTGATTTTTTAAAATGCTGTGTGAGTTTGTTTCTAAAGCTTTAGCATGTGGCACATGTTGCCTAGGACTTAATACAATAGAGCTTTCAGGGCCACAGAGTCCTATTTCAAGTCTCCTGAGGACTGCTTTTAGTGTGTGCTTCCCCCACAACAATGCTTCATTTCCACAGATTGTCCATTTTCCTTGGAAAAGGGGAAGAACTTTGAGGAGTTGTCATGTGCTCACTTTATGTAAGTTATTGTTTTTAATGTCTGCCATGCATTAGAGATCATTATTAATAGCTTTATTTTCCACATGAGCAAACTAAGATGCTTGTTAAGTAACTCAGCTGAGGTTGACCTAGAGAAGTGTGCATAATCTAATTAGGTGCGGATTTTAAACCTAGATATTTCTGGCTTTGAAGTTGATAGTTTTTGACTGGATTACACTGCCTCTGTGAAACATACTTCATATCCCAAAAATGTGAGTAATTTAAATGCCTTAAAGAAGCATCCATTATGCAAACATTTTAGACGTGAGATCAAATGGGTTGGGGATGTAGCTTAGTGATAGATTGCTTGTCTAGATTTGAGATCAAATATGTATGGCTTTTGGTGTTAGGAATCCTAGAAATAATAATGAAAAAGAAAAAGTATTCCTGATACTGCTGCCTTGTTTCTTTCACATGTTGAATCCTCATCTTCCTGAACCTATCAGCAGCATCCCACACAACTGATCACTTCTTCCTGCTACACTCTTTCTTTGACACTTTATTCCTTTGCTTTCTGGACACCAATCTCTTGATTGTTCTCCCACCCTGCTGACTTCTTCCTATGTACACCTCATCACTCTGTGGAGCTTAGTAGTGAAACCAACAATATCCTCAGCCATGCATTAATCCTTACCACCTATGGTTCAGGCCTGGGATTTAGCTCAGTTTGTAGAGCGCTGCTCTGCAGTCTCTGAGGTCCCAAGTTCAATTCCCAGCACTGCAAAATGGGAGAAGGATGTGGCAACCCATTCCCAAGGCAATCCCAAGACAGTCAGCCATTGAAAACCCTATGAGGGTTGCTATGAGTCGGACT
This sequence comes from Pedetes capensis, assembly GCA_007922755.1. Taxonomy (NCBI): domain Eukaryota; kingdom Metazoa; phylum Chordata; class Mammalia; order Rodentia; family Pedetidae; genus Pedetes; species Pedetes capensis. The sequence continues at coordinate 113,688 of VMDO01000082.1, read as the reverse complement.
CGACTCGATGGCCTGTAACAACAACCTATGGTTCAAACCCTACAGGATATCACCAGGTTGCTTGGCTTTATTAAAATGCCATCTATAGGATGATGTCTTTCTCACATTTATATTTCCAGTACTGTCCCCTTTTCTGAAGCCTGGCTGGTAGACTTCCTAATCTGTTATTTGAAAACTTTTGGTACAAATATGCTTTGGAATTCAACTTTTATTCATATTGTATAAATGTATTGTATAGAACACCTCCAGCTGGGTTTCAGGCAGGTCCAATACTCAGATGCATGAAAATTTCTGCAATAAGCATAACTATTCACACTAAATTAGATGAGCAACCCCTATAAATGGGCTTACATTGGTTCAAACCAAGTATGATGTCAAATGAGAAACAGAATCCTCACCCTTTCTTTCTCCATCCATTCTCTACTATATTCTTCCAAAGAACTTAATAACTCTTGTCTTTATATAATCATGCTCATTTGCTAAAGATCTTCTTTCCTTAAACATAGGGTAAGTTCCATGAAAGCAGGAGCTTTGGCATTACTTCCCCGCTCTGTGCCTAATGTCTACAACAGTGCCCAGCATGTAGTTGGCATTTGGTAATTATTTCATATAGGAATGAATGAATCCTAAAATTCATGAAGAAATAACCACACTACTTTGCTTTTGCCTGACTCTGCCAGAATCTTACTAGATGTTAGGTTCCTCTAAGTTCAGAGTCATAGTTAGCAACAACTATCCTTTCTGTCTGCCTATAGCCATACCACCCTGGCATCTGATCCTGTCAGATTTCAGAAGCTACACAGGTCAGCCCTGGTTAGTATTGGATGGAAGACCTTAAAATACCAGGTGCAGTAAGCTTGGGAGAAGGACCTGGCAGCCACTCCCAGAAAACAATCAGCCATTGAAAAGCCTATGAATAGTAAAGAAGCACTGACAATAATGCCAGGCATTACACAGTGTTGGGGAGTGTTTTGTCTGCTGTACACAGGGTCACTATGATTTGGACCCGACTTGATGGCATCAAACAGCAACAACAACAATCCTTGATGTTACCTACATTGCTTTAAGCAACATTGAATAAATATTGCTCAGAACTCCAAGGTCCCTTGAATATTTGCTAATGATGTCCTTAGGCTCAATTTTAAAATGAGTTACCTGAAGCACAGAGAGGCTGAAGAAGTAGCTCTTAGTTGCCAGAGAGCAGCCTCTAGCAGAATTAAGAACAGAGCCCAGGCTCAAAAGATCTTTCCTCTCATTCCTCTTAGACCTTCACAGGTATATGAAGTGTTCATGGAGTGCTGAGTGGCTTGGAAATTTTAATAACCTGACTTATTGGAGTTTTATAAGGAACCTGTAACCTTTTTGTCACTAAGCAATGAATTTTGTCTTCCCAAGAAATATAGAACTTAATTCTTTTAAGTATAAGATGTCTTTTACCTTTCTTCCTAGGGTAGAGAATTTCATTTTTTCAAAGGTTCTAAAGTAAACATATTTTGATCACAGCTGGATAGTGCTCTTATGTTCCAAATTAATTCATTTATCCTTAAAGGCCATTTGCTACTAATTTTAATATTATTGTATGTAAATATATAATTAAATACATATTTTATAAATAAACAAGTACTGTACACTTTAGAACCTGTGTACAACACTACATATTATCATATATACCATATAGTATAAAACATACATATAAAACCAGGATGCAGAATGTTCCTACTCCCACACTTACAATTATATGAGTTTTACAAAGTTGCTTTTTTGGCCCTCACTTTTGCTATGGAAAAATTATAATAATATTAACAATGATTGTGATAATGTTTTTCCTAGTTATCCCAATGTCTTGTTGCAAATTGAAGGTATGTTTTTTTTACTATTCTATCTAGCTTAATAAATCTATTATAATATATTGAATGTAAGCATTGCAGGCCAGTTAAATTCAGGGACTATGGATCCAGACTGCCCCAGTTTGAAAGCTGGACTTTGTCACTTACTAGCTTTGTGACCTGAGACAATTATTTAACCTTTCTAAGATGTATATTCCTTATCTATAAAATAGGAATTATAATAATAGCTACCTTAATGTTATTTGTGGTTTGACTGTATCAATGCATATAACATGCTTAGAATAATACCTAACACTTCAGTGTTTGATGTTAGCTATGACTGTAATGGAATTAAAAAACTATTATTATATACAGCAGCTATATAAGCATACATATTCATATATGGAAGGCTATACCACATATATGTGGTTATATAGAGATATAGGAAAAGTTTCATAGCTGCATGGTCAGTGAACCCAGTAGCTCTGTTATTTTTATGGCATCTTAATGGAGACCACAGAAGTACACAGGAAATATGAGAGTGTAGTTCCAGAGATCGACTATAGTTAAGTTCATATTGAAAATCCCTTAAGTATGTCACTAACTTTCCATATTGTTAGAACTTAGTCCCTCCAAATTCAGCCACTGCTTGGCTAGAACATAGCAGCTGCCCAGCAGGTGTTGAGAAATATGAGAAGAGATGGGGGGCAAAATTCCCAGCAAGGAGCAGACTCTCTTCTAATGCATTATTGAGAGAAAAAGAGGCAAAGTCAATAAACCCAGCAGCATTGTGCCTAAAAACAAAACTTAGGCTTTATAAATGGAGGCGAAGCAAAAGATTTGCCCCTTTCTGTGAGCTGAATTTTTCTAAGTCACTTTACACTAATAAGAAATCCACTTCATTCTCAGAGTTAACTTCCATGGATAGTTTACCATCCCCCTTGACTTTAAGCCTTTGTATTACTACTTAGGGCTGGGATTTAGCTCAGTTGGTAGAGCGCTGCCCTGCAGTCTCTGAGGTCCCGAGTTCGATTCCCAGCACTGCAAAAATGGGAAAAGGACCTGGCAATCCACTCCCAAGGCAATCCCGAAACAGTCAGCCATTGAAAACCCTATGAGGGTCACTATGAGTCGGATAGCGACTCGACGGCACCTAACAACAACAACATTACTACTGAAGCCTAAGTAGTAATATAAACAGTTGTAGCAGAAATTGACTAGATGCTCTTTAAAGCCATTTGCTCTTCTCTTGGGTACATATCAGGGCTGCCTCTCCCAGCATTCCTTGCAATTAGGTGAAGTCATGTGATTGAGCTCTGGCCAATGACATGCTTCCTTTGAAATTCCTTATGAACTGTCTGTTTCTCTATCTAGCTGCTGGATGCTGAGAATCCTCTGGAGGCCTTGAGGTCTTATAAGATGGCAGAACCATCAGGCTGAATATGCCTAGATCTCTAACCAACTGTGTGTGGCTGAGCAGGGGAAACCAAGAAAACTACATTTTTAAAACACATTGAAACATTGGTTTATGCTGACCTATACAATTATATAGACAGAAGAAGCAGATAGGAACATTATTTATAATAACTAAAAAGCAGAAACAGATCTTTATTAGTAAAGACAAATTGTTAAAGAGAGTCTTAATAAAGATAAACCTACTCATAATGTAATCCAGCTATGTAAAGTAATGGTTGTATGTTGTAATTGCTATGTTATGATGTCAGAAAATGCTAACATTTTTATTTAAAAATCAGACTGCAATAGATGAAATCTCATATAATTATTTCCTAAATAAGGTATAGTTTTTGTTGTTGTTGTTGTTGTTGGGTGCTGTTAAGTTATGTCAAACTCATAGCAAACCTCATGGGGTTTTCGATGGCTGATTGTTTCAGGATTGTTTTGAGAATGGGCTGCCAGGTCCTTCTCCCATTTTTGTAGTACAAGGGATCGAACCTGGGGCCTCAGAGACCACACAGCTGCACTCTACCAACTGAGCTAAACTCCAACCCATTATAAGTTGTAGTGTGTGTAAAATTAAAACACAGAAGGTAAATATATCATGAAAATAATCAATGAGAATATAACCTATGATTGCATACAATTTTTACTACATGTTAATCAAATGGTTCTGTAAAATATGTAAGTTGATGAAAGTATAACCAACAGTGACACACTAGTTGCACAATGAAAATAATAAAAGTTTTATTACTCTGCACCCCACCAACATTTATAAATGAAGGCAAAATATGTAAATCACAATGTCAGACTAGTTGGACAAAGAAAGATTCCCAGGAAGAACACCATGGGTAGGTACTGGAAGAATGAGGTGAACTGTATGAGGTGGACTGTATGAGGTGGACTGAATGAGATAAAAGAAACAATGAGGTAGACTGAATGAGGTGGACTGAATGAGGTAGAAGAAAGAAGCAAGTTCCAGGTCTACTGAGGAGCATGGTCCAGTGGGAATGAAGAGTTTGGGTTCATCTAGAGATTCTGGGACTGCCTAAAAATCTCAAGGGGCTGGGAATTGGCTCAGTTGGTAAAATGCTGCTTTGTGCTCTCTGAGACCCTGGGTTTGATCTCCAGCACTGCAAAAATGGGAGAAGAACCTGGTAGCCCACTCCAGAAACAATCAGCCATTGAAACCCCTATGAATAGCAAAGAAACATTGACATAGTGCCAGGCATGGCCCAGGGTCAGGGAGTGTTTTATTCTATTGTATATAGGGTATCTATGAGTCAGACCAGATTCAATAGCACCTAACAACAACAACAACAAAAATCTCAAGATATTGGACATATTTTGGGAATTCTAAGAGTATCTTGTTGCTTCTGAACTCCAGTTTTTCACCATTTCTGCAAAATAACCATTCTTTCTACTGGCAAGGCTGGTGTTTGGGCTTGCTGTCTTGGGAGTGGAGGAAAGCTTGCATTCATCTGTTAATCCAGGTTCCTGTAGGATCTGGGTGAAGTCAGAAGCCCAACAACAGTGCTATTTATTATCTATCTAATCTGGGATGTTGTTTTCAATCAACTCAATAGTCTAACTAACTGACTACCAGGTAAACTCATTAGACAGACCCCATAAATGGATTGAATGGAATCTTTTGATGCAGTCTCACTTCTCTAGCTCCTTTCCTTTACGCTTTGAGCTGGAAGCAGAAAAATAGCAGACTCCTTCTGTCTTCATAAAGTTGACAGATTTGGGGAGATGGAATGAGAACAGAATTTAAAGAAAACACGATTCATTTGAGTATTCATGCCATACCATGGGTAAGACTAGGGACTTTACAAAACTTTCACAATAATCTTTTAAAATAGGCACTCTCATGTCTGTTCTACAGACCAGAAAACAGAGATTCAGAGAGGCTACTATTTTTCAAAGGTCACACAGGGACAAGCAAGAAACAGAGATTTAGTTGAAATCTAAGTCTGTTTAACTATTTTCAGAGAGGTTCTGATAGAAACCAAATATGACTCATGATACTAAAGAAAAGGCAGGGGGAGATGGACTATTCTGGGAGTTCAAAAGACTCCACAGGTGGGATTGGTAGAGGGCTATGAAGCAAAGGAGGAATATTATTTGTTACCACTATAAGCAGATGGAGCTGGGATTTAGCTCAGTTGGTAGAACACCGCTCTGCAGTCTCTGAGGTCCTGGGTTCAAATCCCACACCACAAAAATGGGAGAAGAATGTGGCAATCCACTCCTGAGGCAATCCCAAAACATCCCTTGAAAACCCTATGAGGGTCGCTATGAGTCGGATATGATTTGACAGCACCTAGCAACAACAACATAAGCAGATGTATATTTTGGGGCAGACTCCTGGTTTTAATGCAAACTCTTTGCTTTACAGGTTGCTTGGGGAGAGCTCAGGGACGATTGCGTGGCATTAGTGGAAAGCAGCCAGGATGGGCCTGAGTGTTCCCCAAGTCTCCTTTCTCTATGCATCAAGGCCAGCGTGCCTTTAAAACAGCCTTCTAAACCTTTTCTTTGTCCAGTTGGAAGCAGGCTCATCAGAGGCAGATGATCAAGGCATGTTTAGCCACCTTTCCACAAGCAAGCTTCATAAAAGTGCTTCTGATCCATGTGGGCACCTCATAAACAAGAAGGGCATGAATAAGGCCATGGTGACAGAATCAGCAATCAGAGTACCCATCAGTTTCCTCTCCTGTTGTAGGACATTGACTGAGAGCCTGCAGCACAGCAAGTGCATCCAAAGCCTTTATCTGCCTCACTGCTCTCAGCCCTGTCCCAGCCCCTGAACTATTGGCATCCTGAAGGCACCTATTTGTGAGATAAAAATAAATCTAGGAATCAGACAGAACCACAGGACAGATACCTCAAAACTTAGGGCATAGCCACATCAGCCAGCCAGTAGAAGGATCAGGAGACTTGAGGACTGGCCCACATCTAGCTTCCCATTCATAAGATCTTTCTGAAACACAGGTCTTGTCGCAGCCCCCCTTGTGCCCCAAAACGTCTCGGTTTCAATCTTCATTACTAAATGAAGTCCAAACTCCCTAGCTTGATACAAAATGCTCAGAACTTGGTTCTCAAGCCCACTCTTCCCACTTTATCACTTCCTCTCAACTAGGCCTTAACCCAAGTGTCTCTCAACCAGGAAATCCTCCTGGCTCTAGCACATCCATCTCCTGTGCCCACTCATAACCCATTTCAATTCACTGTGGCTATCTCTTTGCTTGCCTGTCTTCTCCACCTGTGAGCAACCACAGGACAAGAAGTTGCATCTTACTCATCACTTTTACCTTTTATAATGGAGAACACAGTACGCAGCAGGCACATAATGTTTAAGTGAACTATGACTGCCCCTGTCACCACTATCCATCCTAGGAGGTCCAACTACTCTGAACCTTTCTAAGAAAATTCCCTTTCTAAGAAAATTCTCAAGACCTCCGTCCTCTTCCGTTTACCAATACCTCCAGGCCGCCAACTCCTTTGCCCATTACCTCACTAAACTGTTTGAAGAAATTGCAGCCATTTTGCATCCAGCATAAGCACTGCTCTACATCTGAAGCCTCCTGTGTCTCTTGAGGGCTGAGCTGATTGTCCTCAATCTTGTGCCCCAAAATTCCCTCTTGGGTTCAGGTGGGCTGAATGTATCATCCATATATTGTGAGTACCTCCAGGGGAGTAACCAAGCTACATCTAGATTTCTGTTCTGTATCTGTCATCTAGCAAGTGTCAATGCTCTTGTTGGGTGCCCTTGAATCCCACTCTAGCAACCCTATGCACAACAGAATGAAACTCTCCCCATCCCTGTGCCATGCACACGATCTTTTTATGTTTGAGCCCAATGTTGCAGAAATTATGCTTCTTCTCATTTGAGTCGTGCCACGTCAGCAGAAGGAGGTCCAAGGGGCTTTACTCTATTCCCATCATTAAGGTTGACTCTACTTTGAGAAGGCAACTCTTCCTCAGTTTTTTCTTGAATGCCTTCCAACCTGGGGGTCTCATTTCCTATTTGACAGTACTTCTCTTTTATGTTGGCAAAATGATAGAATTGCCTAATAATGCATTTCTCAGAACAAACCCTCATCAGTAAGTGACACATGATTATAATAAAACCATCATCAGTCACTAAAAATTATCTTCAAATTACCTGCCTTTTGGATTCCTGCAGAAATACTGTCTGAATCCGCCCCCCACACACTCCACACACACCTAGTCATGAGATCCTGTTTTGACAGCTCACTTCACTTCTCACACCTGAGTTGTAGGCTGCAAGGAAAGGTGATGAGTGATGCTTTCTCCACCCAGGATAGAGGCAGAATTAGTTTTAAAGTGGTTGCCTTTTGGAGCAGCAACTAAAGATCAATCACTACCCTTGTTCTTGCCAAGCTGTGAGTGGAGGTTTTGTTTCCAATCTGCCTGTCAGAAAAACATGATTCTCTCCTCAGACTTGCCTTTGGGTTAACATGTCTGAAAAGGGTTGGAGAAAAAAGGAAAAAGGAAAGGTAGGAAAAATTAATAAAAAGTTAGAGAAAATATATAACCCCAAACCTTCAGTGTGATGGAGTTGTAGGTCCAATCAGGCTTTTTCTTTAAATACTAATAAACTACCATGTAATCTTGGGAAAATTACTAAATCTCCTTTATATCCTTCCTTCTTTATCTACAAAGGGTTGGACTGAGGATTAAATGAGGTGATGCATGTTTCAAATAAAAAGCACTGAACAATGTCTAAGAAGATGCTCAGTAGGTGTAGATTTCTGTAATCACTAAGTTGCCAGGAGGAACTACACCACCCTATCATATTGTATTTGTAGCTTAAGTCAGGTTTCCAGGAGCAGACTCTGAGACAAGATTTGGTGACCTAGAAAAGAAGTGTTTCCAAGAGGAACCTGTGTGAGACAGGGGAGCCAGGAGAGGGAAAGGGAGGAAGCCAACCCAGAATGGCCATTTTAGGCAGAGTCTCAGTCTCAGCTTTTAGGCAATGCTGGAGTGTAGATGCACACCTCAGAGGATGCCTCAACTCTGGACAGAGGGGCTGTGCTTTTATTTGCTTTCATCCTCAGCTATCACCAAAAGTCACTTCAGGAAGACAGGCACTTCTAGGCACTTCCAGGCAATTGATTCTTGAAGCCATCCAGCAAAGCTGCTCCAGGAGCCCCAGAGTAGTCTTCCAAACAGAGTAAGAGGTCCATGCCTTCAGATGCAAAGCACTCAGGAGCCAGTGTAGAGACACCTGGAAATGATAAGAGAGATCCAAGGACAAGTGGGTGGTCATCCTCTGTGTCTACTGCCCTTCCACGGAGGCACCTTTTTTACAGATTTACTGAGATATACTTGCCATACAAACAACTACATATGTTTAATGTATACGATTTTATAAGTGTGGACCTTGCAAATATCCATAGTAGCATCACCACAATCCAGGCAATAAATACACTTCCATCACTTCCAAATTTTCCTTGTTTCCCTTCGTGTTTGAGCTTTTCTTATCTTTCTTATCTTTTTCCTTCTTTTCTTTTTCCTTTTTTCCCTTCCTTGTTATTGTGGTAACTGCACTTCCCATTTGATGTACCTTCTTAAATTTTTAATTGAACAATGTTGTTGTTGTTGTTAGGTGCCGTTGAGTCGGTATCCGACTCATAGCGACCCTCATAGGGTTTTCAATGGCTGACTGTTTCGGGAATGCCTTGGGAGTGGATTGCCAGGTCCTTCTCCAATTGAACAATACTATATTTTAACTATAACTATAACCATGATGTGGGACAGCAGATTTCTTGAGCTTATTCACCATGGATAACTCTAACTCCCCCTTGCCTCTCAACCTGTCCCTTGGCAGCCGGAATTCTTTCTGCTTCTGTAAGTTTGACTATTTTGGAGACTTGACTGTGGAATCATGTGTTTGTCCTTCTATAGCTAACTTATTTCACTTGGCACAGTGGCTTTCAGGTCACTCTGTGTTGTCATAAACAGTAGGATATACTTTTTTTTTTTCTTCAGTACTAGGCGCTTAAACTTCAAGACCTTACATATGGTAGGCAAGTGCTCTACCACTGAGTTGTGCCCCCAGCCGCTTATTTATTTGCTTATTTATTTATTTATTTTCTTTTTGAGACAGTGTCTTTCTAGGTTGCACAGGCTATATCTGGCCTCTAACTCACAAGCCTCCTGACGCATTTTTCTGAGTAGCCATGTGCCATGCATCAAGGCATGTGCCATGCATCAAGCCAGGGTATAGGCATGTGCCATGTATCAAGTCAGGATATCCTTTTATAAGGCTGAATAATATTCTATTTACATATGTATTCAATGAACATTTGAGTTGCTTTTACCTCTTGGCTATTGTGAATAAGCCTGCAGCCATAGCCCTGTGACATCCGATCCCATCAGATTTCAGAAGCTGAGCAGGGTCAGGCCTGGTTAGTACTTGGATGGGAGACCGCCTAGGAACACCAGGTGCTGTAGGCTTGGGAGATGGACCCGGCAACCCACTCCCAAAAATCAATCTGTCATTGAAAACCCTATGAACATCAGAGAAGCACTGACAATAGTGTTTCCCCTGTTGTATGTAGGGTCGCTATGAATCGGATACCTACTTGACGGCACCTAACAACAACATTTTGTGAATAATACTGCATGGCCAGGCACAGTGGCCCACGCCTGTAATCCCAGAGGCTCAGGAGGCGGAGGTGGGAGGATTGCAACTTCGAGACCAGAGGCAGTCTGTGTAACTTAGCGAGACACTGTCTCAAAAAATAAAAAGAAAAAATGGGCTGGGGGCGCAGCTCAGTGGTCCAGCACTTGCAAAGCATGCAGGAGCGAGGCCCTGGGTTCAACCTCCAGTACGGCAAAAATAAAGAAAGAAAGAAAGAATAATGCTGCATGAACATGGAATTGCAGCAATTTCTTTGAGGTGCTGATTTCAATTATTTTGGATATATACTCATAAGTAAGATTACTCATAAGTATTATTGTCCCATTTTTAATTGTTTGAGGAATGTCCATACTGTTATACTGTTTTCCACACACCATTTTACATTCCCACCAACAGTGTACAAGGGTTCTAATTTTTCTACAACCTTATCAACTCTCATCATCTTTTTAAAATAATAGGCATCCCGAAAAATATAAGGAGATAGCTCAGTATGGTTTTGATTTGCATTTCCCTGCTGATTAGTGATGCTGAACACCTTTTCATTTACCTGTTGGGTACTTGTATGTCTTCTTTGGAGAAATATCTATACATGTCTTTTGCCCATTTCTAAATAGGTTAATTTCTGTTATTGTTATCTTTTTTATGGTTTTGGGTTTTTCTCTGAGGTTGTCAGAATTCCTCATATCTTTCTGAAATTAACCTGTCATATATGGTTTTCAAATAATTTTTTCCCATTCCATGGGTTGCCTTTACGTTCTGTTGATTGTTCACTTTGCTGTGCAGAAGCTTTTTAGTTTAATGTAACCCCACTTGCCTATTTTGTTGTTGTTGTTGCCTGTCCTGTGGTGTAATATCCATGAAATTATTTCAAAGACACATGTCATGAGGCTTTTCCCTGATGTTTTCTTCTAGTAGTTTTACAGTTTCAGATTTCAGATTTGTCTTTCATCTATTTTGAGTTGATTATTGTGTTTGGTGTAAGACAGGGATCTAATGTCATTTTGTTGCATGTAGATGTTCAGTTTTCCCAACTCCATTTATTGAGGAGATTGTTCTTTCTTCATTGTGCATTTTTGGTACCCTCAATATTTTCTCATTCTGTATTTAGTTGATCTGCACTGCTACTCTGTGTGTTAGATAATTCAAGTTTCATTAAGCCCTTTGGGCAGATAAGTAAATTGAAGTTCAGAAAAGCAATAGGACTTGCTGACTCACTCAGTCATGGAGAGATGGAACATTGGCACAATCTTCCTGACTCCTGAGTCAGAAGCTATGGTAGAAGGGAGTCTGGGAAGATCTTAAGCATTCCAGGGATCTGACAGTTGTTAGTAATAACAGGGTTCATGAATGCTGTGAAAGTACTATTTGGAGTATAAGGATTATAAAAAGGCATTTGCATTATTTATAAGGGTGTGTATGCATACTTCTACTCATGTATGTGTTAGCATATATAAGTCTGTGCATGTATGCATGCACACATACACACACCTGTGTGTGCGAAGGCATATCCACTTAAGAATAACAACAAAAATGATGCCAGTAAAAATGCTAAGCACATAGGATGGAAAGTGAGAAGAGAATGAAGCCTGGTACTTCTAGGGAAGGACCACCTGTCAAATAATGTTCCAAAGAGGACAGGGAAAGTAAGAATGTCTCCAGGGAACAAGAGACACTCACCCTGTGTAACCTGATCCTATAAGCTTCTGAGCCTGTTTATATTAAATAGGCAAGAGCTTCCAAGGGACCAATCTGAGAAGGAGTAGCTTTGAGATGGGCTTGTGAGGAGATCCCTGCTGTCTGCTCCTTGGCCTTGATCTCAGAGCCCCTTGAATTTCTGCCACATTTTGGTGGTGGGGGTATTGAGGGTGTGTGTGTGAATGTATTCTGCTAATTCTAACTAAGTAAGTTGTTGGAGAATAAACCATAGTTGAATATTCCTACCTCTTTCTTTTCTCACTCCCAGTCCTACTGTGATACCTATTGGAAAGAGGAGCAGAAACCCTTCATTCCCAGGAAATCATAAAGCAAGAGCATTGTTCTTCATTTGTTCCTTACAAATGTCTGCTAGGGAAGAAAGTTAAATGACCTCAGTTAGGACTTGGAAAGCCAAATCCAGTTTAGGACCCATAGTCCCAGCACACATTTTACTTCCTCAAAGTACTTTCATTTCTGTGATTCTATTTTATTTGTGTCTACAGCTGTATCTCCTTGGTGTTTGATGTCATCAGATCTCAGAAGCTAAACAGGGTTGGCCTGGTTTGTCCTTGAATGGGAGACTAGCTAAGAACACCAGGTCCTGTAGACTTGGGAGAAAGATCTGGCAACACGCTCCTGAAACAATCAGCCATCAAAAACCCTATGAATAGCAGAGAAGCACTGACATAATGCCAGCCTGGCATGGTGTCAGGTAGTGTTTTGTCTGTTGTACATAGTGTTGCTATGAATTGGGCCTGATTCGATGGCACCTAACAACAACAAATTTTATTGGTAGGCAGATCTGTAAGATTGGCTTTGAGAAAAGCAACATTCAACAGTGAAAGCAAGAGGGGAAAAAGGAGCCCATTTAAGCAAGATGCTTGGCTCTAGACTGGGTTTCTTGCACATCAGCACCCACTAAGGAGGCTTCCAAAGCCTCTACCTCCAGACTGCAGCCAAAACCAAGTAAAGAGGACATCTGAGGGAAGTCTAGGGATGAGTTAATGTTAAAGCTTCCAGGTAATTATAATACAGACAAGAATGAGAATCTTTTTGGTAAAAGAAGTTAACCAAGTAGTTAAAGCATCTATATCTGACATTTTGTAAGGACCATGTAATGATGCCAGACAAGGAAAACAGACCTGGAGTAAGTCATTTGCCAAATACCTATTGTTCTTACTCTAAGAAATACCTGAGATAATCATTTTATAAAGAGAAATGTTTGTTTTGGCTCACAGTTTTGGAGGTTTCCATCCATGGTCAGTTGGCCTCATTGTTTTTGGGTGTGTGACAAGACAGCATGTCATAGCAGAGAGTGTGTGGTAGAACCAAAGCAGTTCCTTTCATGGCAGGGAATCAAAAGAGAGAGAGTAAGAGGAAGGGCTGAGTTCCAGTATCCCCTCCAAAATCATGCTTTGAATGTCTAGATCACCCATTAAGCCCCCATTTTAAAGTTTGTAGCATCTCCCAGTAATGCCAAGGTGAGGACTGAGTCTGTAACACAGGGGCCTTTGGGGAACATTCAAGATCCAAACTACAGGAAGCATTCTCTAAAAGTGAGGTACTGTATGCAGTGCTTAGGGAACACAAAGGTGAAACTCATCTGGTATCTACTTTGTTTGCCTCCATAATCTGGGAATGAGGGGAAATGATATGTAAAAGACTTAACTGCAAGTAACTGTGGTCCTGTCTGAAATGAGGAACGTTGGTCAAGGGGTCTGAACTTGCAGTTATAGAAGTATGTACGTTCTAGACACCTAATGATAATAACATATATTGGAAATTCATTGAGAGTAGATTTCAAGTATTCTTACAGTGATACAAAATGATAAGTACATGTGTGATATAAAAACAGACGAATGTTTAAATAAAAAATGGTTACAATAAAAGACACACTGCCATCAAGGCCCCTCAAAATACTCCTCCTGACTCTGAACACCCTTAGACCATCATTCTTGCCACTTTCTGAAGCAGTTCTGAAAGTTCTCTCTCATGAGTGTCTTTAGTTGCACTCTCATGGCTGCCTTGATGTGCTGAATCAATTCAACATTTTACTTTGCATGGTCATTTTGACTTTGGAGAAGAACAGGAAGTCTCACAGTGTCAGATCTGGTGAATGAGGTGGGTGAGGGCACACTATAAGGTTTACTTGATAGAAATTGCCATATGAGAAGTGTTGTTCATGACCAGTGATTTAGGGCCACTTTAAAACACATCTTTTAACTGTGGCTCATACCTGACTAACTGGGCCAAAGAAGTAGAAACTTGTCACACACTGTTACTAAGGCTCTGTGGGTATGCCACTTGCCACTGCCTGTATTAAAGATCCTTCCCTTTCCATTGGATGGCAACAGCATTCACCATATTTTTTGATCATATGTGAGGTGATGGTGGTGCTAATTAATTTGGTTATGGTAATCCTTTCACAATGTATGTTGTTGTAGTTGTTGTTAGGTGCCGTCAAGTCGGTGTACAACTCACAGTGACCCTACATACAACAGGTGAAACACTATTGTCAGTGCTTCTCTGCTATTCATAAGGTTTTTAATGGCTGATTGATTTTTGTGTGTGGGTTGCTGGGTCCATCTCCCAAGCCTACAGCACCTGGTGTTCCCAGGAGGTCTCCCATCCAGTACTAACCAGGCCTGACCCTGCTTAGCTTCCAAGCTCTAAGGGGATCAGATGCCACAGTGGTACAGCTGCAGGCTCACAATGTATATGTATATAAAATATCATTGTGTGTATGTATATATATATATGTGTGTGTGTGTATATATATATATATATCGAATATATAGGTAATTTTTTATTTGTTAACTATACCTCAAAAAAGCTGAAAAATGAAAGACATTGTTTGAGCATATGTACATGCCTTGGAAAGGAGACTCCAGTATGTGAGAGCATATTAGGAAATGAAGCTGAAGGGTTCAGAGGATGTAGCACATCCTGTGGTACAGTTGGACCCTTGGCCATGGAGAAAGCACATCTCTGAGATCATTGTTAGCCTAGGAAACAACAGCTCTGAGCATCTCCACCAGGCCACATTGTGAAAATGTGGATTCACACCCCACCCCTCATTTGTTCCCTTTCTTTGGAGGGTATCAATGTAGATGATGGGGATTTTTATTTCCACCAGAATCTCTCATGCCATCTATTTGTATATTTAATAGAATTTTCAAAAATTAGAATGATGAAGGGCATTTCTATTTTAGAAGAATAAATAATAAATAGAATATTTCTTGCTGGTCATATTTCTCCAAAAGGTGGAACCTCTTACTCTGTAGCTTGGCACCTGCCCCAAGTGCACATGTGTGTACACACACACACACACACACACACACACACACACACACACTTTCATGTTCCTCTCACTTTTAGTTCCCTAACTTAATTATGGAGAACACTTTGGCTGATCAGAACTCTCCACCCTCTATTGGATACTAGGCCTTTTTTAAAAAAATACCACCTCATGAATGTACCTGCTAAACAAAGTTTCATTCACCCTATATCAGCACAGAAGAAATGAAAGAGGCTTTGAAACTATGATTTCTCCTCTTTCCTTTTTCTGCTTGTCTCTATAGCTGGAAGGACAGATTATAGAGACCTATTCCCCCACTGATAAAAAATTGATGTTATCTCACTCAATTAGAAGACAATAGTAGCTATAGCTTTAAAAAAAAAAAACAACAAGAACCTTGTTCAGTAACAAATACTGTGTTATGACTTGCCCACAAGTCTCATGTAACCAAATGAAGAGAACAACCATTGAGCAACTACTATGTGGTAGGTATTATGAATGTTGTTTTTGTTAGCTGCCATCAAGTTGGGTCAGACTCATAGAGACCCTATGTACCATGAAACAAAACACTCCCCCGACACTGTGCCATGCCCAGCACTATGTCAGTGCTTCTCTGCTATTCACAGGGTTTTCAGAGGCTGATTATTTTGAGAGTGGGCTGCCAGGTCCTTCTCCCATTTTTGTAGTTCTAGGGATCTAACCCAGGGCCTCAGAGAATGGAGTGGCACTCTACAAACTGAGCTAAACCCCAGCTTAGGTATTTTGTATAGATTAACTTAATTTATTCTATCTCATGAGTTATGCACTTTTCAAAAATATTATTATTAAATGAATAAGGAAAGAGAAGTTCAGATGACTTGCTCAAGGTTATTCAAATCACCATCCCGTAGAAACATGCTTTAAACTGATACATCTTCTAATGTTTCATATGGAAGTCAAATCCAAGTACCTTTTCTCATTTGCTTACTGGGCATTCAATAAATTCAGGCAGCAGTACAGAGGGTTCTTATATATGCCAAAACTTCCATTGCTTTTTGATAATCTTGACAGTTTTGAGGAGGTATTTTGTAGAACAGTCTTCAATTCTGGCTTTTCTGATATTTCTCTCATGAATATATCATCGTTATGAGTTTAGGAGAAGAAGACTATAAAAATGAAGCTTCACTCTCATGGTATTATGTGGAGGGCATCAACACAATGTCACATCTGGTGTCAGTCTTGATCTCTTGGCTGAGGTGGTGCTTGTCAGGTTTCTCCACCATGAGGTCGCTTGCCTCTTCCTCTTCCATGTTGAACTCTTCAGAATCCCTAATCAGTCTGCTGAAATCTAGGAAATAAAGAGAAACAACACATGCTCCTTCACATTACATTAAGTCTAGATAGAGAAATCTCACACACAAATGGCAAGCACACATCCCCCCCCCCCCGAGTCTGTTTGTATGGTAAGAATGATTATTTAATGGATAGATAGTGTAACACACTAAATCTTTAAGTCACATCCCACAGTCATACTCAGCTTCTAGCACTGTATACATGACCTTGTTCTGGTTTTAAAGAAAATGAAATGTATTCCAGTACTCCTTCCTTTGGGAGATTCCATTAAGAAATGAATCATCTTATGATTTTGAGGTTTAAAGTGACATTATTTTGAGTTCCTCCCCTGTGGAAGATATGACTCTAGATGCTGGAGAAGTGTTGGTTGGAAGAATCAGAACCATTCCCTTGTATTGAGTGCCTCATATCAAAAGGAATAAAGATCTCATATCAAAAGGAATAAAGATGTGTGCCCAAACCATTATAATAGCAGGGAAACAAAACTCAGAGGTCCTAAGACACAGCCAGCAAGTGCTCTGGAGGCCTGAGGAGTAAGAGATATAATTCCAACTTCTTATTGTTGTTTTTGTTGTTGTTGTTGTTGTTATTGTTGTTCTTAGGTGCCATTAAGTTGGGTTTGACTCAAGGTGACCCTATATACAACAGAATGAAATACTACCTGACACTATGCCATGCCTGGCACTATGTCAGTGCTTCTCTGCTATTTATAGGGTTTTCAATGGCTGATTGTTTCAGGAGAGGGATCCCGGGTTGATCTCCCTAGCCTATAGCACCTAGTATTCCCAGGCAGTCTCCCATGCAAGAGCTAACCAGTCTCAACCCTGCTTAGCTTCTGAGATCAGATGACATCGGACACCAGGGTGATATGGCTACAGATTAATTCCAACTAACAGAGGAGAAATTAAGAGAGGTTTACCAGAGGAAGATGGGATGTGACCTGGGCCTTGAAAATTGGGTCTGACTTCTTTAAAGAGGATTGGTTTGAGCTAAAGAAACAGCAGGAACAAAAACATAAAGGAATGGAAATTATAGGGATGTTTTGGGAATAACAACCTGGAAAGAGTGTAGTCCAAAATTCACATACGTGTGTGTGTGTGTGTGTGTGTGTGTGTGTGTGTGTGTGTGTGATGGAGGATGGAGCATCTGTGGAAGATTTATACACCTTGTTAATAATTCTGGTCTTCCTTCTGTAGGTCACAGGAAGCAGTTCTAAATATGGGAGTGGTTTGATGAGCAGTATGCTTTAGGAGGAGGAGGCTGGAATATGTTGTAAGGACAATTGGTATAGTGGGGTAGAAGAGGTTAGCACCAAGGACATTTAAAAGATGACCCAGTGGGAAAGACAGATGTTGGTAGAGACTAGAAATAATGCAAAAGTTAAACTATTAGTTATTTAGTTAGGAGAACTCCTCTCTAAATCAATATGTGGTATAATGAGTTTTAGCCCATTCCAATTTCTCTATAATCTCTTATCTCTTTTGTTTTTTATCCTTCACAAAAACCTCTAGAGATAGATCTTATTCATCTGCATTTTCCAGAGTGAGGAAAAATAAGGGTCAGAAAAGCTGACTATCATATGCAAGGCCACACAGTGAGCAAGTAACAGAGCCTGGGTTTGAACTGTCATCCAAAGTGACTCAAGAGTCTGACCTCTCAGGACATTCTGCATCAGAGCTAAGTTTATAGACTAGTCTCATATGTCCATGTGTGAACCATCTATTTGTGGATCACCCAGAGAAAATGTGTCATATCAGGCTGACTTCACCCTGCCACCCAGCACATTCCTGGACCATCTCCCAGCTGGTGTCTGCTCAGGGGACAAAAGCTCACTTCAATATTAGCCCAAGTCAAACCTAATTAAAAAGGCAAATCCACTCCCAGCCTTCCCAATCCCAAATTGGTGGCACATGCCAAGCAGTAACTTTCCTGTGTTTTCTACTACTTTGGTTTCTCAGCTCCACTTCTGATTACCCTAGGTCATCCTCTTTCCCTTTTCCCACTTTGTTTCAAAGTGAAAATCCTCCACAGATTATCAAATACTTGTTATATCGTTAGCCTTGCACTGGAGAGCCTTATTAGGGAACTTAATGCATTGATTTGAAAGATGTTTAGAAAATGTACAATTTGTGCCAAGCTAGAGAGGATAAAGGTGACTAAGGCAATGTCCCTACTCTCCAGACAATACTACCTAAAGGGTGGTACATGCTTGTATTTAATTAACTGAGAGACTTACCTATCCCTGATGCTACTTCAGATAGGCCTGCTACTTTGACTTTATGTTATTTATGTCTTGACAATAGGCCTGGTGTATACTAGGGTTTCTCAACCTCCCGACTATTGATATTTCACACTGGGTCATTCTTTATTGGGGGTGGGGCTGACCTGTGCCTTGGAGGAGCTTTAGCAGCATCCCTGGGTTCTATTCACTAGATGTCAATAGTAACTCTCACCCCTATGAGTTATAACAACCAAAAATGTCTCCAGACATTCTCAAATACTTCCTTTGGAGCTGGTTGAGAACCTTGATCTACACCATGCAATTTCTTTCCTCAGAGGCCATATCACAATGACTGTTTCCCTATCACCATTATGTTGGCCAAAATTTATGGTGCCTTACGACACTGATTTAGTAAGGCCACTATGCTAAGTGTTTTTCATGCATTATTACAACTAGTACTCTCAATAACATAGTGAGATGGGTATCATTATGATAATCTTTTGTGATAGAAAAAAATGCAGAAGAAATTTACTCTAAGTCATAAAGTTAGTGTGTACAAGGTAAATCCAGGAGTTATACCTAGGCTGAGATGCCCTAAAACCATTCCATGAGGCTGCTCTCCTTCAATCCACCCTGTCATCTAACATGGAAACTTGAGAGCTGTTTATTGAAAAGTGACGAGGCCCAGGCACACAAAGGCCAAATTTTCATGTGCAATACCAAATTGAATCATCATTAAAAACCACAGTTTTATTCTCATTTAACTGGTTAGGAAACTGAGGTTCAGACAAGTTAAGTAACTCTCCTCCCCATGGTTCCAATGCTTATAAATGGTGGAGTCTGAATTCAACCTGTCTGTCTAACTCTGGAGAAAAGACAAGACCCTACAGCTCATAAGTCTCTCCATCTACCACCCACACAGCGTCCTGCCTATGGTTCCAGCCCAAGCAAGCCTGCAAAATGGGTTCTTTGGGCAAAGCACCCACAGCCCTCTATGGGGCACCCCCCCTTCATTTCTCCTTCCAGCCTTCCCACTGCTTTCCACAGCTCTCCCAGCCATTGAAGGGGGTGAGTTCTCTGTTTCAACAGCCTCCTGGGCACTGCATACCCTCTTCCAACCCAAATAAGTCTGTGGGTGTTTGGTGAGTGTTTTTTCTCACTGGGAGGCCCCGCACATCAGAGTGTGGATTTTGGTTTCAAGTCTTTCCTACCTTTTGGCCAACTCTTCTCTCACCTACTGCACTGAGCAGTCCCGCCCCCCTCCAGTGCTTGGTCTTTGCCAAACCCTGACTCTGGCCGAGAAACAGAAGGCTGCATGCTGCCCTCCTTGGATGTCGCCCTCTTTGGGTTCCATGAATAAGCCAGCAGGAATGCTTCAAGAAAGCAAAGCCATCATTTTTCCACCAAAGGGGAAAAAAATACACAACACTCATGGCTGTGCCCAAATGAAAACACCCCAGGCCTCCTGCGTGGTTGGTCCTTAGGCTCCAAGTGGGCACCAAATGGGACTTCAGAGGTGAAATCATTCTGTCTTTCAATTCCTCTGTGTTTATCATCAGGACGTTGGAGAAGAATGCCGGACTCAGATGCAAGAAGTGGTATTTGACCAGCAGTCATCACCCACATCAATGGGAATTAAACTCACATAAAAATGAATAAAGAGATGAGAAAATGGCCCAAATAAGGAAGAGATAACTCTTCTCTCCACAATGTCCTTGTCATTTAATTACAAATGAAAGTCTACTGGGGGCTGTGTTTCCTTCCTGGCCCTGTGGGCTAAGAGGTCCGGGAAATCAGCTTGTGGCTGCAAGTACAGCTTCTAACTCTTTGATTGATTCTTTAAGCATAAAAACTCACAAGGACAGTGTGGGGAACCTTAGAGCAGCTGAAAGGAATAGGCAGGAGCGTGTGTGTGCACATTGGTTTTCACATAGAAGCAGGCTCCCTTACAAACACTCGTGCCACCATCAAAGTGACAGATAGAATAGGACCAGGCCTGGAGGCAAATTTGATTGAATCTTTAAAGTCACTAAAGCATCTAGGAAGTATATATCATCCTAAGCTCTAGAAATAGTGGAATTGAAAACAACCAAGGAATAAGAGCCTAATGGAAGGAACATTGGCTTTAAAATCAGTAAAACTCCACTGCAGATCGACCACTGTCAAGGAGCAGTGTCAACAATGGAAGAAAATAGTTATTAATAATCACCTACTTAACTTAAAATGGTAAATTTCCATAGCATCAAATTTACCTTCGCTTTTCGAAGTGCTGAATTATGGTGTTATAAGCAATTCAAATCAATCTTATATGGTGAATTTAAGGTAATGTGGCCTAAGCAAAAGAACTGCTTTCTACAAAAGATAAAACCAAGGCTCAGAGGTACCTGTAATTTGTCTGTGATGACACTAAGAAGTGGCTAAGCAAGGACTTAGCCTGCAGCTGTACCACTGTGGTGTCCGATCCCATCAGATCTCAGAGGCTAAACAGGGTCAGGCCTGGTTAGTACTTGGATGGGAGACCACCTGGGAACACCAGGTGCTGTAGGCTTGGGAAAAGGACCTGGCAACCCATTCCCAAAAACCAATCTGCCATTGAAAACCCTATGAACAGCAGAGAAGCACTGACAATAAATAGTATTTTGCCTGTTGTATGTAGGGTAGCTATGAATCGGACACTGACTCGATGGCACCTAACAACAAGAAGAAGTAAGGACATGAACCCAACTGTCACTGGCCTTTATGAGGCTTCTTCCCAAATGGAATGTTCACCAGAATTGGCTCCCTGTCCCTTCAGGTTCTGCATCCACAGACTCAACCAACTATAGACTAGAAAGTTTTTTCTAAAAAATATGTCTGTACACAGCAGATTTTCTTGTCTTTGCTCCCTAAAAACCTATTTACATATCATTTGCATTATGTTAAGCATTATAAGTAATTTAGAGATGATTTATGGAAGAAGGATGTGGCAATCCACTACCAAAAGCAATACAGAAACAGTCAACCATTGAAAACCCTGTGAGGGTCACTATGAGTTGGACTCAACTTGATGACACCTAACAACAACAACAACAATAGAGATGATTTAAAATATATGGGAAAATATGTGTAGGTTGTAGGCAAATTCTACACATTTCATGTATGGGACTTGTGGAAACCAAGAATTTTGGTAATTGCGAGGCAAAAGGAACGAATGTCTTGTGGATACTGAGGGATGACTGTAATTACCTGCACTGTGAAGACTCAGCTGGGCAGTCATGTTCCCATATTACATATGCACTGGAAGCTCTTCACTCAGATGAGAATGCTGAGCACCATTGGGTCTCCTATCCTCACCTGAGTGTTCAAATCATTTATGCAAATCACCTCTTTCCTTATTTTATTAATAAGAAACAGAGAGTTGGCATCATGCTAAGGGTTAAGCTTTTTTCTGGGTAGAATGGAAGAAGTACTGAACTCACAACTAGAAGAAGTAGTTTTTGGTCTTGGCTCTGTTACTACCTGCTGGAGAACACCAGAACCCCTGCTTCACGGGCCTCAGGAGTGCCATTCCCCTTGTATTCTATATGCGAAGGCACACATCCAGGACTCTGACTTGCATGGGAGTGGTGCCCCTCATAGTCGTGCAGTGTAAGCCTGATCCAGTCAGCAAACTTTTCTGCACCTGCTTTTCTCCTTGAGAGCAGGAAGTTATGTCTATGGCCTGAGTATTGAAAGAGATGATGAATGTAAGCATACTCATGTATTGTTGCCTGTCTATATAGTGCCTGACACAACACCAGGACCGTGGCTGCTTCATGACTATAGCAGTTATTTGAACCAAATTGAAATAATTCATTGTCCTTCTTTAATAATAGGTAATAACCTGGCCCAGTGTGTAATCTCACACCTGTGGACCTGTGAAGTACTGGGATAAACAAGTAGAAGAGAACTGCACAGATTGGACACTGAAGTGGGGGACTTTGGAAGTGAAGGCACACAATGACAGTGCTGTCCTCATGGACAGAAAGCGGAGGTGTGGCTGGTGAAGGTGGTGGGAAATGCTGAACATCTGTTTGGTTTAGGACAGACAGGTGAAATGTAGGTTCTCTCAAGGCCTTTTCTAGAGCTTGAGGAGGAAGGGGCTGGAGTGAGAACTCGGTGCTGTTGGTCTTTTCCTGAAGGTAAGATTATATACTGTACATTGCTCTCTGTGTTGGGACGACTGTCCCCAACATGTTCACATCCCAAGGGATTATGCATGACCTTGCCTACTATACAGTTGGTTGCTCCTTATGTCACTAAGAAGCCAGCTAGGAAATAAGGTGACAGGGAGAGTCTGTGATAAAGATAGATCTTTACAAAACCAACAACTATCACTGGGGCTGGTAATTTGGGAGATGGCCCTTAGGGAGCACAGTCCTATTATAACCCAATTAGGCTGCAGGAGTAAATGCTAAAGAGGAATAAAGGCAGCCAAGATGCCTTTTGTATCACAAGAGGAAGACAAGTGGGCTCTCCACTGAGTGACAGCCAAAGGCTTCCATTAACCAGCCCATTTACTCAGTTTTGAAGAAGTCCCAGCTGCAGTAGCAGGGACTCTGGAAGCAGCCTCGTTGAGATCCAGTCTGGCCTGCTCTGTCTCAAAGCATCCCTCCAGTCTTTACTAAGCCCAATGAAATGAATCAGATCATTTAGTTTGGCAGCAGCCACTATGATGACATCATCTTTATTTGAACACCACTTGGAAGTTTGAAATGAGTTTTTACGTGATGACTAAAGAAGATCTAGCAAAAAACAAGGTCCAGTGATGCACACCTATAGTCCTAGCTACTCAGGAGGCTGAGACAGGAGGTTAGCGAGTTCAAGGCCAGCCTGGGCAACATAGCAAGATCCTCTCAAGAAAAAAAAAATGCCAAAAACATAGAAAGAAAGCAGCTAGTACTTTGCTGCATCACTGCTGTGTGCCAGGGACCACAACAGAGGATTCACAGAGAAGTCCTTTCATTTGACCCACATACCATTAAGGTGGAGATATCATTATGACATCCATTTTAAAGATGTAGAAAATGAGGAACAGGGGAATTTAGAAAATTGCCTTAATTCACATGACTTTGTAGAGATAGATTATGGATTTGAATTTACATAATTTTCTGACCTAGCACACTACCATCTATGGGGAACATCATTAACTCCTTCAGTAGCCCTAGGAAACAGAGATTTTGCTTCATTTTCTACTGATGAAAGAGGTATGACTCAAGGAGGCACTCCGGTCTCACCACAAGTAAGAAGCCTCTAGCTGGAATTCATGGTTTCTGATTCTAAGTACGAAGCTCTTTTCATTACACCACAGCTGTTCTGCACTATCACAAGGTACCTTGGTATATATGGAGAGGAAATTTCTCAATCCTGTGTGCATGAATCCATGTATATGCATAAATAGAGAAAGGAACATTCCACCTAAAGGCAATGGAGAGGATAAAAAGAGGCTACCAGCAAAACTGATTGAGCTGGGCTTTGGCTCAGTTGGTAGAGCACTTGCTCTGCACTCTCTGAGGTGCTGGGCTCCATCCCTAGCACTGCAAAAATGGGAGAAGGACCTGGAATCCCACTCCTGAAACAATCCCTAAATAATCCCTAAACAGCCATTGAAAACCCTATGAGTAGCAGAGAAGCATTGACATAGTGCTGGGCATGGCACAGCATCGTGGAATGTTTCTTTCTGTTGTACACAGGGCCACTATGTACATAGGGTTGTACATAGGGTCAGACCTGTTTTGATAGCACCTAACAACATGCAAAACTGATTGCTAGCCTCCAGCATTCTTTGGCATACTTTAAAATCACAGGTTAGCAGGGACATTTTCAAAAGAAAAGTCAGTGGCAGAAAACGTGAGGCTTTTGTCAAATGTACTTATTTCCTTTTCATGAAACATTGTGCTCTCCATTTAGGTCAGCAGTTTATGCAGTTAGCTTTGGGCGGTGGAAGACAGGCACAGTCAGCCCCTTAGAGAAGCCCAGGATCTCTGTGATAAGCTCAGCACACAGGGATCCTTTAACTCTACTCTTGGGGATAACCAGGCGGGGGAGGTGGAGATCAGTGGCCACAGACCCCACCCTCCTCTGTGTCATTCCCTGCAGGGCAGCATTCCGTTCCAGGGCAAAGAGGAGACTGTCTCTTCTGTGTTGTAACCTTCTTCTTGGAGAAACTGTTGTCTCCTGTTATGTAAGTCCACACACATGGCATTCTTAAGTGACAGAGTGGTTTAAAGCTTCTTGTCATCTACGCCTGAGAAAGAAATAGAAGAAAACCTTTATTGTTGTAAAAAATCATTGATCTCGTTGTCAGAGACCTGAGTTCAAATCCCATCTCTTTTTCCTCCTAATACTGTAGACACATATCACCTTGGGTGAATAAATTTATCTTTCCTCACCCCCACCAATACTTTTCTATAAAATTGAGGTGCTATTTCACAACCCATAACATATGAATAATATTTTGGAATAGTAGTTAAAAGGCCAGGCAAATAGTAGGGCTTACAACATTTTTCTTTGTGACCCACTCTTGCCATCTCTTCAGAGTAGCTATTACCATTCTTATTTGATAGATGAGGACACTGAAACCCAAAAGTAAATGACAACATAAGAAACTAACTAAAGTGACATACCTAGGAAATGCTTGATTCAGGATCAAAACTGGTTCTGACAGCCCTCAATACCAAGATGTTCACTTTAAAGCAACACCTTCAGGGATCACCACCCAAGGATGTGTCTGTGTTCATACTCAAGAGAGATAGAATTGGTGGGTAGGGTATTGAGAGCAAAAGGAAGAAACGGCTTAAAACACATACTGACAATAGTCCAATTCTCAATATTGACCCAACATGGGCTTATCAAGAAGAGTCATTGTTATTACTATTTACTTATCAGGCCAGGAACAGTGCTGCACACTTGCAATCCAAATGACTCTGGAGGCTGAGGCAGGAGGACAGTGAGTTTGAGGCTAGAAGCAGCCTGTAAAACTTAGTTAGACCCTGTCTCAAAATAAAAAATAAAAGCAAGGTTGAGAATATGGCTTAGTGGCAGAGATTTGCCTAGTACATGTGAGGCCCTGGGTTCAATCCCTCAGTACTGAAAAAAAAAAAAAGATTATCAGAATGATTTATAACCAAATCTCAGTGTAAAAGAGACACAGGCCAGGTGCTTAGGGATGGAAGAACAGGAGGGATAGGAAGGCTAACAGTCACTGAGCATTTATTACCTAACACATTATACTAGTATGATGGGTAATCTTCATTGTCATCTGGAGTAGATTGAGAGACACCTAGGAGATTAGTATAGCATAATTCTGGGTGGGTCTGTGAGGGCACTTCCAGGGTTGATGGGCATGTAAGACAGCAATGAACGGGATAGACTTGCTCTGAACATATGCAGCATTGTGCAGCAGAGTGGGGGTCCTGATGGAAAAAAAGCAGAAGGAGGAAGCCACCAGTGCACTCTTACCCTCTGTTCTTTCTGTGTCCCAGCTGCCATAAGGTGAACAGTTCTACTCCCACCACAACCTTCCACTGTGATGTTTCTGCCTTGCCATAGCCTAAAATGAATGGAACCAACTGACTATGGAGTAAAATCTCTGAAACAATGAGCCAAAATATACCTTTCATCTTTTAAATTGTTTTTCAGCTAGGTATGGTGACATACACCTTTAATCCCAGCCACTCAGGAGGTAGAGGCAGGAAGATCACAAGTTCAAGGCCAAAGGCAGCCTGCATAATATAGCAAGACCCTGCCTCAAAATACAAAGTAAGAAATGGGCTGAGGATATGGCTCAGTGGTTGAGCACTTGCAAAAGAGTATACATGAGGCCCCAGGTTCAACTCCTAGTACTGAAAAAAAAAATTTCCTCAGGTATTTGGTCACAACGATGAACTGACAACACAACTATAGGTACATTGTCATATTTAATCCTGTAAGCATAATGAGATTACTAATTGCCTCCCATTATTCATATTCCTCTAATACTTTTAGAACTAGAAAATTGCGGATGCTTAGCAGGCTGCTGAATTACTTGGCCTTCCTTTCAGCTTACTTTTGGCATAGGACCAAGTTCTAGCACAAGGAATATGAACATAATTGATGCACAAATTCTACATCATCATCTTAAAAGGAAATTGTTTGCCTTTTGCTTTTTCTCCTTCTTCCCTCCTATGAACTAAAATGTGGATATGGCTTTGATGAATCAGCTTTGATCATACAAAGACTAACTCCTTGGGCAGTAGGTTGCAACCAAGAGTGATTTTGTTTCCCCAGGAGACACTGTCAATGTCTAGAGACATTTTTGGTTGCTGAACCTGGGAACAAGTGCTGCTGGCATCTAGTAAGTAGGTATCAAAGATACTGCTAAATATCCTACAATACCCAGAATACCTAACCTCATCCCTCACTACCCTAACAAAGAAATTATGCAGCTCCAAATGTCAATAGGACTGAATTAAAAATCCCTGGTCTAAAGAGCAGTTGATCTATAAGACATACGGATCAGTCTCTTGTATTCTCAGGACTGTTACGGGAAAGTAAAACAAACTTCTGTCTTGTTTAAGTCAGTGCTGTTTGGGTCTCTGTCCCAGCAGTATAGCTAGGTAATACATGACAATGTTTTATTATTATTCCAGTCTTAGAGAAATTAATTTTACAAAGACTCCAAGCTAATAAATGGCATAGCAAGGAGTAACACCCAGATCTACTTGAATCTAAAAATCATGTGATCATTCTCTACATTGTTACTACTTGATTGCCATGGGGAGAAGGGTGATAGCTGTAAGACAAACAGAAGGAAAAACTAGTACTACTTGAGGAAATGTTGGGAACATACTGAGTCAAGGAAGAGAGATCAAGAGATCTTCCCACACAGAGATGCTGTCTCTAGAATTTCTCTGACCACCTGATTCTTCTCATCATTCATATTGGGGAACTCATAATACAAAGTGTTAATATATAATTTGTAGCCTGAAAACAATATGTGTCACTGCCTGTAGAGAGACAGCATTAACCCACAGCTTCCTTTTCACCTCTGTACCTTCAGTGTGTTCATAGTAAGTAGGGTGATTAATGTTGACAGGGGACAGTTTCTCCCACTCAGTGCCTCTGACCACCACATTCTTGGGGTAACATAAAACCTACAGAGTCACTGAAGTCTTCAGTTTCCTTATGATTCCAAATTGCATCACATAGCATGGTGTATAGTCTAGAAATTATTTTATCAGGAGTCAATTCTGACAAAGCTTTACATAGGTTCAGATCCATACCAAACAACACCTTTCACAATTGCTTCCTCACATAGCCCTGCTCCTGTCTTTGACAACCCACCTCCCCATATAGCTACTAGAAATATTAGCCATAGCACAAAAAGGAATTACTCTGCATATGTGTCTGCTTCCAATTAGGGATTTCATCCAATGGCTTGATCTTCTTTCCTGGGGTTATAGATGTCTTGTGATATGTAACCCCTTCCATCAACAATGGAAAGGTTTCCAGATGGACATCTCACCCACCAACTCAGCTCCAAACTATTTTAGACATGCATGTGCCTTGCCCAGGCCCCAAACACTAACATTACATACATCCTAAAAATCCAAATAAGAATAGCTAACTCAACCACAAATGGAATTAATAAAGTGCTCTAAAATAAACAGGAAAAAAGGATGTGACGCAGTGTCAATTGAAACAAAGGAAAGCCACATTCTAAGAGAGCTAAAGACAAAAAGAAGGAATAAATATAAGGAAAATATAAGGAAGATATATAGCATGTGCCAGTAGCTTCATGGAAGGATGTGCTTAAAGAATGATAGAAGGATCAAAGGAGAGAGGGGAAAATCACTTATGTCTTAGGAGATCTACACTCTAATATGGCAGACTAAAGACACAGCCATATGTAATGCTAAAACTACTAATAATTTATACATTTATGATTTATAAGAGATTTTCACATTTTACCTCAATCTTCATAACAACTCTCTGAGGTAAATATTTTATGACCCTTATTTTTAATAATAGACTCTGAAACTTGCCCTTGAACAGCAGCTAATGTAAAAATAAGACATGATGAAGTTAAAGAACTAAACAGAAGATTTCAAAAGGCAGCTTAAAAGACAAAATCAAATATTACAATAACATGTGCAAAGAACTAGAGATAGAAAACCAAAAGGGAAGAACATGCTCTGTTTTTCTTAAGCTTGAAGAATTGAAGAAAAATTCAAGTCTTGAGGGGTAATAGTGAAGGATTCTACAGGAAAAATATTGAATAATGCAGGAAACATGAAAAGAAGATGGGAGGAATGCACAGAGTCATTATACCAAAAATAACTGGTGGATGACCATTCATTGCAAGAGGTTGCATATGATCAGGAACCAATGGTACTGAGGGATGAAGTGGAAGCTGCCTTGAGGGAATTGGCAAAACACAAGGCTCCAAGAATTGATGGAATACCAACTGAGATGTTTCACCAAGCAGATGCAGCACTGGAGATGCTAATTTGTTTATGCCAAGAGATTTGGAAAGTATCTACCTGGACAAATGATGGGAGGAAATCTCTACTTGTGCCTATTCCCAAGACAGGGGATCAAACTGAATGCAAGAATTATCAGATGATATCATTGATATCACATGCAAGTAAAATTTTGCTAAAGATCATTCAAAAGGGACTGCAGCAGTATATAGACAAGGAACTGACCAAAAATCAAGCCAGATACAGAAGAGTACATGGAACTAGGGACATCATTGCTGATGTCAGATGGATATTAGCCAACACCAGAGAATGCCAGAAAGATGTCTATCTATATTTTATTGACTATGCAAAGGCATTTGACTGTGTGGATCACAATAAATTATGGATAACATTGCAAAGAATGGGAATACCAGAGCACCTAATTGTACCATGAGAAAGCTGTACATGGACCAAGAGGCAATTGTTCAAATAGAACAAGGAAATACTGCCTGGTTTAAAGTCAAGAAACATGTATGTCAGGGTGCTATCCTTTCATAGCATCTCTTCAATTCTATGCTGAGAAAATAATCCAAGAAGCTGGACTTTATGAAGAATATAACATCAGGATTGGAGGAAGACTCATTAACAACCTGAGTTATGCAGATGACACATCTCTGCTTCCCGAAAGTGAAGAGGATTTGAAACATTTACAGATGAAGATCAAAGAACACAGCCTTAAGTATGAATTGTGTTTCAACATCAAAACAAAAATCCTTACAACTGAGTCAGTATGCAGCTTCATAACTGGAGGAAAGATTGAGATTGTCCAAGATTTTGCTTTACTTAGTTCAACATTCAACACCCACAAAAGCAGCAGTCAAGAAATCAAAAAAATGCATTGGACTGGGAAAAGCTGTTGCAAAAGACCTCTTTAAACTGCTGAAACATAAAGATGTCATATTGAAGAAGATGGTGACCTGACTCATGCCATGGTATTTTCAGTCATACGGTTGTGAAAGCTGGAAATTGAAAAAGGGAAACAGGAGAAGAATTGATGCTTTTGAATTATGGCGCTGGAGATGAATATTGAATATACCACAGTCTGCCAAAAGAACCAACAGATCTGTCCTAGAAGTGCAACCAGAGCACTTTTTGGAATCTAGATTGGCTAGACTGTGTCTTAGGTATTTTAGACTTCTTATCACGAGGACCATTCTCTGGGGAAGGACATGTTTGGGAGAGTGGCAGGCCAATGGAAAAAAGGAAGGCCCTCAACTAGATGGATTGACACAGTGTCTGCAACAATGGGCTTAGGTATAAGAAAGATCATGTGCCTGGCACAGAACTGGGGAGTGTTTCATTTTGTTGTACATAGGGTCACTATAAGTTAGGCCTGACTTGATGGCACCCAACAACAATAATTTTTAATAGTATAAATGAGAAAATAAATATTATCGTCTACCCAGTTTCTAGGTACTACCAGCATAACCCAGATTTGGCTGTCCTTACTGTGACATCGCTTAGAAAAAGGAAGCGTCTCATGCTCCATGCTATGATTGCTTTTCTCTGCCACTCTTGAGTTGAATCTCAGCTGCAGTGCTTTCAGAGTATCACCTGTGACTTCCAGTAGCTGCCCCCTCTTGTTGTGGCACTTGTAACTCTTTCTGTCCCCTATGGGATGCAGGTTAAAGTTCCAGTAGTCGGTGTGGCATAGTTCACCAGTCTTCTTATATCTGTGTCCTAAATGTCACATTCTGCCAACACACAATGCTATATCAGGGATATCAGTCTTTGCTGAAGGTTTCAAGGAAGAGTAGTTACTGCATCTTGCACTGAAGTTAACACTAAAAAATTATTACCACAATCAAACTAGTTAACATACCAGTCACCTTATATGGTTACCAAAAAACATTTCCAATATTTGAGATCTATTCTCTTAGCAAGTTTCAGGTATGGAACACATTATTATTAATTATGTTGTTGTTAGGTGCTGTCAAGTCAGGTCCAACTCATAGCAACACTCATTAGGTTTTCAATGGCTGATTGTTTCTGGATTGCTTCAGGAGTGGATTGCCATGTCCTTCTCCCAATTACTAACTATAGAGATATGATATACATTGGTGTCCAGATTGTATCCTTTGACCAATAACACCCCAATCCCCACCCCTACCCCCAGCAGTAACCATTCTCTTCCATTTCTGAGCTCAACCATTTTGGATTTTATAAGGAAATCTTATAAAAATGCAAATCAGAGCTTCTAGTCCAGCATAAAGTATGGAAGATATATGTTTACTCCTTTTCCTTCCTGAGGCCCAGTGTAATTAAAACAATCATGCAAAAATTCATTGCATCTATAAAAACAAAAAGAATGAGGATAAAATCTTCTGTAATAGCATGATTTTAATACATACATGTGGGTTCAAAGTAAATGGAGGAATACTGGCTGATGTAAAAGACTTTAGGAGAAAACAGCCTCTGCAGAACCCCAGGCAGACTCTAGACTCCAATATGCCTGATTTAATGAGGGTTGTCAGCATGGGATATACAAAGGTGTGAAAATCTATACACAGAAGTTAAGTACCCTCATTCCTTCTCTATCCCTAATGTCCAAAAAGGAAACAGGCTTTTATCTACTGTGTGGAAAAGAAAGTTGCTTTTCAACTAAAAATTTTTGAATAAAATATAAAATACTATTCATCCAGTGCCTGTGTGGCCTTTGTATTATGACACGTATGGGTTCCTCCACATAAGAATAAGAAACCTGCCTATTAAGCCTAACAGTGAACATGCTTCCCTCCCCAAACACTGTCAACTTCGTACCACTTCACGCATGAATATGTGAAAGTTTCAAGATCAATTGACACTGGAGAATAGCTTTCAATACAAAAGAGAAACAGGAAGCGAACTCGTAACTGAAGGAACCAGATAATTCAGAAAACTAAAGAGAAAAACAAAATTAAATCAAATTATAATTCTTAAGGATACTCAAAAATGATTTCATTTATTAAATTAGAAGAGAAAAGGATAATAAAAGAATAGGCTTTTTAAACAAAAATATAATTAATAATCAGAAAGAATGGGAGATATGAAATACTACAGAAATCTCATAGGGTGTACAACAGAAGGCAGTGGTGGAAAATTTGAAAGATTGGAAGCCTGCCACTTGACTGTTGGATTTTGAAAGAGAATGGAAGCAACAGAAGGAAGAAATTATCAAACCAGTATTAGAGGTAAATGTTCAAAAGTTACAGGATACCGGTCTTCAAATTAAGGTCATCTGAGCACTTAGTGAATTTTTAAAAAAGTACTTTGTCATTATCATAAATTATCAAAACACATATGATAAAAAGATGATTCCAAGTGTCCCGAGAAAGAAAAAAAGAACCAAAAAACCAACAGCTCATTTATAAAGCAAGAGCCACTCTGGCCTCAGACTTCTCCTCTGTACCACCATATGCCAAAAGACAATGGAACACTCTTCAATGCGCTGAGGGAATTTTCTGTACAGCCAAACTACCAATTAAGTGTGAGGATTAGATAAAGGCAAGACTCAGAACATTATTGCCAATGCATTTTTTTCCATAGGAAATTCCTGGAAGGTTTAAATGAAGAGAAAGGAAGAAATGGAATCCACAGGGTAGTGAGTCCAATCCAGGAAAGTAATGAAAGAGATTTCCATGACCACAGCTATT
The DNA here is from genome assembly GCA_007922755.1 of Pedetes capensis. Classification (NCBI taxonomy): domain Eukaryota; kingdom Metazoa; phylum Chordata; class Mammalia; order Rodentia; family Pedetidae; genus Pedetes; species Pedetes capensis. Next base: position 81,036 of record VMDO01000082.1, on the reverse strand, counting down.
CATCAAGCCTGGAGAACAATCACTTCAGGACTGAGCAGGAGGATTCCAGGAGAGCTGAAACTGGACCAAAGGAGGACTTCATGGATTTGATGGAATCCTTGAAATAACAGTTAAAATGCCTTATACAGTACCAGGTTGGGATGGGGTAGGGGATTGAGTTAGAAACAGGACAAAGAACAAATAACTATGCAAGTGAATGTGATCATAGTACATCATTGTAATTCAGTGGAATTCAATTATATAGCTTTGCAGAAAATGATAGTCATATGGTCATAACAATGGGAACACCAATAGTATCTAAATTTTAGAATCAATCTATAGATGTAGACTGAAAACTCATTATACTTACAGAACAGAATTTAAATATGGTCAACCTGTCATCCTGGGATGTGGAAGTAAGATATAAGAGATTATAAAGGAAAGTAGAAGGAAAGGTGTATTAACATTCTAATCTTATAGAGTGAAAAGGTTAAAGACCTATACTTGATAGGACAAAAAAGTAGGAAAACATTAAAACTTAAAAGCTAACTAATACAGAACTAAAAAGAATGGTTAACTATTTTAGAGTTTTGGGTGGCACTGGGGATAATGTAAGCAGAGTCCTCATCTGTCCTTATTGTTAGGTGCTGTCAAGTCCTGTTCTGACTCATAGCGATCCTGTGTACAATAGGTGAAACGGTATTACTAGTGCTTCTCTACCATTCATATGGTTTTCAACAGCTGATTGTCTTTTTGGGAGTAAATTGCCAGGTCCTTCTCCCAAGCCTACAGCACCTGGTGTTCCCAGGAAGTCTCCCATCCAAATACTAACCAGGCCTGACCAGGCTTAGCTTCCAAGATCTGACAGGATCGGACATCATAGTGGTACAGCTGCAGGCTCTTCTATCATAGCAAGACCTCAACAATCTAAATTTAATAACTCAAGGGATTATGTTATGAGCATATTACTTAGAGACAGGGAAGTAAGCATCAAAAGAGATAAAAGAAAAGTGACAAGATAAAGTGTTGCCTCTGATAAATTGAAATAAAGATGACAATAAGAGAGCATGGTGGCAGTTTTTCATTAGAAACCCTTCTATATTTTGTTGTTGTTGTTAGGTGTCATAGAGTCGGGTCCAACTCAGAGTGACCTTCATAGGGCTTTCAGTGGCTGATTGTTTCAGGATTGTTTCCAGAGTGGACTCCCACATCCTTCTCCCATTTTTGTGGTGCTGGGATTGAACGCAGGTCCTCAGAAAGTGCAGAGCAGCACTCTACCAACTGAGCTAAACCCCAGCCCTTCTATATTTTAGTAAGGAACACATCTGATCATCTAAGAGAAAAAGAATAGCTTCACTCATTGTAGACTGTGTACCAAAAATCAAGAGAAAACATGGAATGTTCCATAGATATAAAACAAAAACTGACTGGATTGTCCAGCTGAGTGCAGAAACTGAAACAGGAAAAAACAAGAGCCTTTGGTTTTTCTGTACTTTATAATCAGCATGAAACAGTGAGGAATATAAACAAAGGTATTCTCCATGGAGGTCAGGTGAGACCTAGCCCCAGTGGAGAACTTAAAAGGGTTAATGGAAGAGTCAAGTATGGTAAAGAAGGCATAATGAGAGAAGTCTGCCATTTAGATTCAAACCTACATGTTAACCATACCTCTCTCCCTTACTGTCTTTGTGACCCTAGACAAGCTACTGAACCTAATCTCTTTGATCCTCAGTTTCCTAATCTCTAAAACAGAGATTTCCTAATCTCTAAAATAGTTATGATAATGCAAACTTCACAGAGTTGTTATGAGGATTAAATGATGTAAATAACCTAGAAGACCTATCATAATAATTGTTTATGTTGTTGTTGTTGTTGTTAGGTGCTATCAAGTATCCAACTCATAGCGACCCTGCATACAACAGGCGAAACACTATTGTCAGTGCTTCTCTGCTATTCATAGGGTTTTCAATGGCAGATTGATTTTTGGGAGTGGGTTGCTGGGTTCATCTCCCAAGCCTACAGCACCTGGTGTTCCCTGGCGGTCTCCCATCCAAGTACTAACCAGGCCCAACCCTGCTTAGCTTCTGAGATCTGACGGGATTGGATGCCACAGGGCTATGGCTGCAGGCAATAATTGCTTATACATTTTATGGATGCTCCCATTTCTTCTTTTTCCTCTTTTTCATAAAAGACTGTGATATTTTGGTTAAGCAAAGGTGTCCTGCAAACCAAATAGACCTGAAGTATGAATCAAAGTGAATACAAAAGACATGGAACCAAATAAGATAAAGCGGGTTGAAAGAGGCAATTAAGTCAGTACAAGACAATCGGAAGTCAACAGTGAGTTAGAAACCAGCAATTAGCACATACAGGGTTAGACACATTTTGGAAATAAGCAAATTATGTTCTGTGGCTTCACTCCTGAGACTAATACCAAGAATATTAGATTTCTGGTGTGATCTGGCACTCTTTTTCTACAGTAGAGCTAACCCAAACCAACTTTAGACAGATCTAGTGTATATCATGGAAAAGATGGAGAAAAGGAAGAGAACTCATGGTCACAGACTTCAAACTGTGATAGGTCTTTGGGTGAGGGATTTAACAGAGATTCTGCACTGCTTGCCAGAGTCCAGACGAGACTGAGTCAATAGATATGTGCCATTGGGCCCAAAGTAAATAGATCATATGATGATCAGCAGAAGACTTTCACTATATGCATGATGGGTCTAGGTCAGCGTACTCCTAGCAGGTGGCTGGATATGTGCACAGAGATGATCGCACAAATTATTGGGAAATAAAGAAGTTATATAACATGTTCAAGTCTGATTCATAATGTGAGAAAAACTATCACCTTGGCCTAATGTCTTTATTATCACTGATACCATGATAATGATAACCAAATATACAAAAGGAAACTGTGTCCTTGGGAAGAATCAGGCTTCTGCTAAGGGCAGCCGCCTTTCAAGAGGATGAGAATATAGAATCAAATAGAATCATTAAATGAAAGTTACAAAGAGCCATGTGGGAACATTCAACATCTTACACAGCAATCAAAAATAATAGGAGGAGGGGGAAGATTTTCTCAGGATTAAGACATCACCTAAAAGATGGCAGAAGGAGAATGGGGCTTGAGGGAGATGGAGAGAAGAGACAGGCCTCGGGGTAGGTGGTGGCACACTGGGTATACTATACTTGTGAGGGTAGTAGAGGAATCTTGACTTCATTGAAGAGTCTGCTGTGGTCTAAGCTAGTTAGTGGTAACATAGGTCCCAGCCAGGCTCTACTGATCTTTCTAAAATTTTGTTCTTAGCTCAAGTTTCACATTCACAGTGAAACAATTCCTGGTCCCACCCTTTGGGTAGTTTTATATCCCAAGAGAACATAAGATCCTCAAGGGGGATCTCTGAAGCAATAACACAAAGAAGTCAATTCGTTCTCCTCTGGTGCCACTAATCAGAGGCAACCACGGAAGTCTCTCGACTCCCAAAGTAAAATAACTGTCTCCGTAGACACAAAACATTTTGTCTTTAATGAGAGAGAAGGAGATAGCCACTCAAATTTTCCACAAAAGATAGAAGAGAGAGGAGGCTTATAATTACTCTTCTCAGAAGGTGGAATATTTTGATTGTTAAATTATGCTGTCTGGGATATTTTTAAATTTCTCAGTGAAAATGCTTTCTTAGTTAACTGTGCCATTCTGGAAGGACTTAGAGGTGAGGTCACAAGTAAAAAAGACAGACAAGTCTTCTTTTCTGAGATTCATCAGGCGTCATGAAGGAGTCAGCTCTGGTATTAGGCTAATATCCTGTTGCTAAGTAGACCTTGACACCTTTCATAATTAAGAAAGGGATATTATGCAAAATTGATGATCCAGGAACGTGGCTGGGGATAGAGCTGTATTTGTCTCTATGACTCAGTACACCAAACACGTCTTAGCTGGACCCATCCAAAAGAAGAAAAGAAATACACACACACACACACACACACACACACACACACACACACCCCTCTCAAAAGGCCACCCACAGGCAGTGGCAAATTTCTAGGACCCAAACTAACTGCCTTGGAATTCAATTAAAATGCTCATTTTTTCAAAAGTTTAAGATGTGTGAGTTGGATATCACTCTGCTTCCCAGAGTTGTTGAGAGAGGAGGATATCCCTAAGGGCCAGGGGTACTTAGTCAAGTCTGGAAAAGGTCTAGGCTAGACTAGACATTAAAATTGAAGCTATGCTATTCAGACGTCATTGCTTTGAAATCAGACTGGGATGCTCTCTAGACCACTAGAAAAACCTAAGGTCTTCTGAGGTTCTGGGGAATTGAGATGTATAAAGGATATCAAAGTGATAGAAACAGTTTTATAGAAAAATGAAAAGTGTTGAGATTATGCACAGAAATAGTAATGGAGAACAAATTACTGATTTACCATTCAAAAGACTAAGTATATTTGTAGGATAGCTGAAAGTCCTACTTGCCAGGGAAATCCCATTTTATACCTGTTGTTCCATTGTCCCATTCAGTTTAGTTTCATTTTGTCCAAGTGTCGTTATTAATATTTGCATTTAAGAAACTGGGATGGATTTGAAGAACTATACTTTATACTTCTGGTATACTCCTCCCCCTCTTCCCCCTCCCCCTCCCCTTCCTCCTCCTCCTCTTTCTGTAGGTCCCTCCATATACTTCTTTTCTAGAGGAAATGTCTATGATCTTATGATGTTTCACATTTGTAATAATCTGACTGTTGAATGACCAATTCTAGAAACTCGTTCTGAGGATCTGCTTCCTAGGTCCACTTCTGGCACATGCTATCTTTATTCAGGTTCCTTCAGAATCAGGTTAAGAAAAGAACTCAAGTAAAAGCAGTTTATTTGGGAGGTGAAGGAAAAAGTAGGAGGTGATGAGGGATGTTTAGTAAATGAAAACATTCAATAAAGGATATGCTATCAACCTATAAGAACTTGGAGCTTAATCCCACTGGTAAGATATGGAATAATTGTAAAAAAATACCCCAGAAATATTCTCCCAGGGAACAGAGACTGAGATATGTATATGTCAATTCTTGGGCAACCATGGATCATGGGGCACTTCCAAGATGAGAGTATGGGAGGGTGAGAGACTTCTTTGCTCTCCTTGTAGACACCAAAATAAGATCCAGTAAAAATAAACAGCTTTCAGGCAAAAAAGATACAGGACCTAGCGATTAAAATCTGGGAAGCTGTGAAGTGGAGCAGTAAAGGCATAGCAATGTGAACTAGAAAGTTGAGAGCATCTGTTGTACCACCTCTTTCCAGATGCAAGAAAACTAATATCTCCCTTTTATGGACAGCATGCAAGGTCGTCACTGGGAAAATGTGGTGTGTTCTAAATTAAGAGGCTAGAGACAGCCTACATCTTCAAGTATCTGGAGAAGGTGAATATTCTGCCCTGCTGCCCCTACCGGCACTTAGTAGGATGATACACATCATTTGTGTCATGGCCTGAGCTTGGCCTGAGAGATGCAGAAAGTGTCCAGACCACACAAGGTTGAGTCAATGAAAATGTAAGAAAATATAGGTTATCTCTACATGAAATATATGAGAGAAATAAAGTCATACAGAAATTAATCTAAATCTTGGTAGAGTGATTTATCATTTCTTACATGATGTAAATCTACCACTATTTAAGTTATGTAATGTTTATTTATTTGGGTGCAACTCCGCTCCAGCAATGAGCTTAAAAAACAGAAGTACATATTAAATAAAATTGAAGTGATAGATTTATATTTCTCAAGAAATTTCTTACTAAATATGTAACAGGCACAAAATGTTGACATTTATGATTTACCAATGGAGACATAATGATAGTAATCACCACAATAAAACCAAAGACACAGATGTACTGATGAGGCAGTAATAACCCACTTCAACTCTTGGTAGGTATTTCAAGAAGACTATTCTGATGAAAACAATTTAATACTGGATGATACAAAAATTTATGTTTGTATAACACTCTGTGAGACATGGCTTTTCTATCAGGGAAAGTGTTTAAACTTTTAAAATTCATCAATTCAGATTTTCTTAAGCATGTAGGAAAGCTGATATGATACCTATTAGAAGAATTGGCCCTGTCAATGAAATAACTTCACAAAGAGTTGATATCATTTTATATTAGAGTCACTGATGATCCAACTAAATAAGGTCTTCTAACTTCATTCCTATGGTTGTGAAAGCTGGACATTGAACAAGAGAGACAGAAAAAGAATTGATGCTTTTGAATTGTGGTGCTGGAGACGTCTATTGAATATACCATGGACTGCCAAAAGAACCAACAAATCTGTCCTAGAAGAAATACAACCAGAGTGCTCCTTGGAAGCAAGAATGGCCAAACTGCGTCTTACATATTTCGGACATGTAGCCAGGAGAGAACAATCCCTGGAGAATGACATCATGTTTGGAAGAGTGGCAGGTCAACGCAAAAGAGGAAAACCCTCCACCAGATGGATTGACACAGTGTCTGCAACAATGGGTTTAAACATAAATAAGATCGTTTGCCTGGCACAGAATCGGCAAGTGTTTCGATCTGCTGTACATAGGGTTGCTACGAGTTGGACTCGACTTGTCGGCACCTAACAACAACAACAAAACTTCATTCCAATTATTTTTAGTCCAAATAATGAATACAATGTAAAGAATTCATTTTATTCTATCAAAAGTGAAAAACTTCATGAGAGGGTAAAGGAGAAGTCAACATGAGCAATTTATAATGAAATGCCTGTATGGAAATATCATAATGGGATCCATTGAGTTGTACATTAAAAATCACTAATAAAAAAAGTGAAAAACTTACTGGGCATTGAAGTGCATGCCTGTAATCCCAGCACTCAAAAGGCTGAGGCAGGAGGCTCACAAGTTCCAGACCAGCCTGAGCTAACATAGCAAGACCCTGTCACAAAACAAACAAAAAACATTCAAACAAACAAACAAAAAATCTAATAATTGGTGATGTTAAAAATTCAACATCAGAGGTAAAATTTTCTGTGATAATAGGAATATAAATTTTGGTGAACAGTATCATACTAAAGTTAATAAACAAATGGAGTATGATGGAGTTAGATTGATTGCATGCACACTAACACATTGCTGTGTCCAAACAAGCTATGATTGCCTGCCAATCAAATTAGAAACTGCAACTGAAAGAATTTTCAAATAATTGTACATACTTATATATACACATATGCTGTGTGTTCTCAATTCCAACTTATACTTTTTAAACAGTTATAGTGGGCTACAAAATCAGATATAGATTAGAATTACATGTGGATTGCATTTGCACAAGAGAGTCAAGAGTAGGAGCTGTCTTAAATGACTCCAATGTGCACCAATTCTAATCTACATCTGATTTTGTAGCCCTCTAAAACTGTTGAAAGGATGCAGATTAGAATCAAGCATACACTGTATGTTGTATTATTCATGTGATGTGTCACTGTGACAATGAAACTGACCAAAGCAAATTTATGGAAGAAAACATTTATTGGCTGCTCACAGTTAGATCAGTCCATAATGGTGGCAGGGCAGGCATGGTATTGGCAGGCAGCAGGGCAGGCATGGTAGGGCTTGTGGACAGAACTTTGCATGTTGGTGACCAAGAGACTGAGAGCAACTGGAACCAGGGCTCCAGGTAAAAACTTACAAAGGACCACCTGCAGGGAACTGTTTCCGTGAAGCTAGAACCCCACCTCCCAAGGTTTCACAACCTCTCAGGAAAGTGTCACCAGCTGGGTATCCAGTGATATAACACATGACCTTTGGGAGACGTTTAGATCCAAATCATAGTGTGTGTGTGTGTGTGTGTGTGTGTGTACACACACATACATATACATATATACACATACATATTCACACACAGAATAAAGGGACTAGAATTTTTTGTGACAGAAAGAATACCAAATACAAAGAATATATCAACATGAGAATACAATTTCTCTCTTTACAGCCCATCAACAGTCAGATTTTGGGAATATTTGATCCTTTGAAGAACTAATTTACAAATGAACTTGTTTCTTTCAATGATAATTGTAGTTTCTTGTGAATAAGTCCTTTCATTTTTGTTGCATTTTATTAAGAATCAGCTAAAAATATTTTATCAAAGTATTCAACAACTAAAGAGCAATTTGTTGAATTTCAAATTCAGCTGTTAGAAGCTTTGAGCAAATGGCAATTACTGGAAAAAAAATTGCAAACAGGAAGCAAATGAAACCTATGCCTAAGAAAGCAAAGGAGGAATTAGAACAAATTAAGTGATGAGTGCTCAAATGGAGTACAAGGATTAATTCTGTAACTCTGTGTTTGTGTTTTTATTCTGTTGTTATTTGGGAGAAATCCTTTGATGGATTGGATTCATTTGCAGTATTACTGAAAATGAATTAAATCAAGAAAACTTACAATTTTGCAGCATCTAAATTTAACCATTCAAAAGGAATTCTACAGAGGTAATTTGTTTGATGAATTTTGTTTTGTAAAAAATATTTGTTAAAGCAAGATTACTCTAAATGGTGAAAAAACATAGCATTTGTGAAAATATTTGGGCAAAATAGTTGCATATTTTAGTATAAAGAGAATTAGGATTTAGACTCTTCCATTTGTCAGAATTTGTTCAATGCTTGAAACTTACCTTACCAAGTTTTGGTTTTTATTTTCAGGTTTGAGATATAATTCAGAAATAAAAATCGTAACTGTTTAGGTATGCAACATAATATTTTGAGTACCTATGTAATGTAAAATGATTAACACAAATAAGCTGATTAACATATCAATCACTTCACATATTTACAGTGAGAATTCTTAAGATCTACTCTCCCAGCAAATTTCAAGTATATAGCACAGTTTTATTAACTATAGTTACCATCCCACACATTAGATCTCCTGAACTTACTCGTCTTATTCAAGTTTGCAATCCTTGACCAATATCTCTCCATTTTGCCTAACCTATGACCCATGTTGACCATCTCTCTGTTTCTATGAATTCACCACTTATAGATGTCACATGGAAGGGAGAAATTATTTTCTTGATAAAAAGACCATGGTTTATTTCCATAAGGATAGCCAACTAATCTAAGTAATGTTTATTAAAAAGACTATTTTCCCCAAAGAATTATGTTATTGTTGTTGTTGGGTGCCTTCTGAGTCATATCCAACTCATAGCAACCTTTATAGGGTTTTCAATGGCTGATTGTTTCGGGATTGCCTTAGAAGTGGATTGCCATGTCCTTCTCCCATTTTTGCAGTCCTGAAAATTGAACTCAGGACCTCAGAGACTGCAGAGAGGCACTCTACCAACTAAGCTAAATCCCAGCCCCCAAAGAATTACAGTAACATCTTTATAGTAAATCATATGATTGTGTATGTGCAGACCTTTTTCTGTACATTCAATTCTGTTCCATTTATTCAATTTTTCTATTCTTGTACAAATACTACATTATAATAATTACTAATGATATAGAATAACTCTTGATATCCAGTCATGTAAATGTTCTAATTTTGCTCTTTTTCAATAGTGTTTTGGCTTTTTTTTTTTTTTTGGCTCTTTCCATTTCTGTATAAGTTTTAGGATTCATTATTCAATGTCCATGTTCACCAAAAAAAATTGAGGATTTTTTTTTGGGGGGTTGCATTGAATTTATAACTCAGATTTTAGAAACCTGAAATCTTAAAATTATTGAATTTTTCTATCTATGAGCATGGTATATCTCCACAATTACCAAAGTGTCTTTAAATTATTTGGGAAATTTTGTAGTTAATGATGTGGAGGTATTGCATATCATTTGTTACGTATATTGCTAAGTCTTTGATGATTCTCATACTGTTGCAAATGATGTTATAGAATATCATTTTCTAATTGTGTACTGCTAGTACATAGACATGCAATTGTTTATTGAAAGTATATCCAATGACCTTTTAATTCATATTAATTTGAATATTTTGTTAGTCTCTTGGAGTTCCTACATACACAAACATGTCATATGTGAGCAAAGTAGTTTTACTTCTTACTTTCTGATATTTATAACTTTTATTTATTTATTTTGCCTTTAGTGCTGGCTAGGACTTCCTGTACAACTTTAAACACAAATGTTTATAGAAGACATCTTGTCTCGGTCAATAGATATTTATATGGAAAAAAATGAAATGACCCCCTATTTTGCACTATTCTCTAAAATTAAGGTAGCTAATAGAACTAAAATTGAAAGGTAAACCAATTAAGCTTCTAAGTAAAACATAAGGAAATTTCTTCATTATCTTGAGAAAGGAAAATGTTTTTTAACAGAGCATAAAATATTTCAGACATAAGAGAAAACGTTGAGAAATTAAGATTCATTAAAATTAAGAACTTGGATTCATTAAAACACACCTTGAAGAGAGCAACAGCCAAGCCACAGCTTGGGAAAAATATATTCACAAACATAAGCCCACTAAAACTGCATTTGAGAAATATAAATAACTTGTAAAACAATAGGACAAAAAGCAGACATTCTAATAACAATTTTAAAAAGATAGAAGATTTGAACACATACTTTTTGAAAGAGGAAATCCAAGTGACCAAAAAGCAAATGAAAACTACTACATGCATTGTTGTTAGGTGCTGTTTAGTCAAGTCTGAACAACAGAACAAACACTTCCCAACACTGTGCCATGCACACAATCTTTTTATGTTCATGCCCATTATTGTAATCACGGTGTTTCTTCTCATTTTAAGTTGTGCCACATCAGCAAATGGAGGTCCCAGTGGCTTTACTTCATTCTTGTCATTAAGGTCAACTCTACTTTGAGGAGGTAACTCTTCCCTACTCATCTCTTGAATACCTTCCAGCCTGTGGGGCTCATTTTCTGGTACTGTATTTGAAAGTGCTTCTCTCCCATTCATAAGGTTTTCAATGGCTAATTGTTTCAAGAGTAGGCTGCCATGTTCTTCTCCCTAGCCTGTTTTAGTCTGGAAGCTTAGCTGAAACCTGTCCATCATGGGTGACCCTTCTGGTATCTGAAATACCAGTGGCATAGCTTTCGGCATCTCAGCAACATGCAAACCCCTACAGCATGACAAGCTAACAGACACAAGGGAGACCACATACATTAGTCATCAGGAAATGCACTTGAGGAAAATGCACATAAAATATATCATCATATGCGTACAAGAATGGATAAAATTGAAAAGATTGACAATATCAAATGATGACAAAGATGCAGGACAACTAGAACTCTGTTCACTGATAATTGGTGTGTCGTTGCTATTGTTAGGTGCCATCAAGTTGTGTCCGACTCATAGTGACCCTCATAGGGTTTTTAATGGCTGACTGTTTTGGAATTGCCTCGGGTGGATTGCCACATCCTTCTCCCACTCAATCAGGTTAGTCACTTCTTAAGCCCTCTTGTTGTTTGATTTACTGACACAAGGAAGTCAAAACGGTGGCACCTAACAACAACAACAAGCTGATTGATCCTGAGTGTTAAATAATTGAGTTCCTACTTTGCAAGGAGGCAAGAAGGCATGTTGTTTGTATTTTGTATTGTTGCATAATAAACAGCCACAAACTTAGTAGATTAAAACTATACCATTTATTTTAGCTCATGGTTTCACATTTCAGAAGTCTGACCCTTTGTGGTCAGCTTCTGAAAATAAATGAGATTGTGACCAATGAAGCAGAGAGCAATCTTAGAAAACAGAGCAGTTGTGTAACTGGGGTGTGTTTCCTGTGCACAGGTTCAAACTTTGCCTCAGCATTTATAGTCATGAGCCACATGAGGACATTTTGGTCAAGAACAGACTTCATATATAATTGTGATCCCATAAAATTATATAACCTAGTGAAACCATAGGCATCTTAGTTTGTGAAAGTACACTCTAAGATGTTTACATTATGTTGTAAATGAGACAGATCAGAGACCCAATTCTCCACAAGGGCATTTGGCTAGCAGTTAAGCATTGTTAAATACTGTTAATAATGTTAATTTCATAGGGGTAATGTAATGTTGACTGTCAATTGCATTCAGAATCATCTAGAACATAGTAAAGCACACCTCTGGGTACATGTGACGGTGTTTCCAGAGAGCATTAACTAAGAGGATAACACTACCCTGAATGTGGGGAATGCCATCCAGTAGGCTGGGGACCTAGATAGAATAAAAGGAGAAAGCCATCTAGCATAGACATTACTCTTTCTGCTTCCTAGCTGCCATGATTTTAGCTACTGTGCTCTCCATACTCTCCCAGATATGATCAACTAAAACCTCTGAAACTATGAGCCAAAATAAATCTTTCCTCTCATTTTTCTCAGGTATTTGGTTATAGAGATGAAAAACTGACTAAACACTGGATACTTCCTATAATCACCTTTTAATGTTTTAAAAATATGAATGAGCAACACTGTCAGGAGTTGGCATTTGGCTCCTTGAATGAGAGCTGACAAACCCTTTTCTTATGCTAGCTGCTTTGAACAGGGAGCTGTCAACTGAGCAGCCCCTCTTTTGGCTACTGGCTACTGGCTGGGCTGTCATCATGGCATCTCAGCTGCTTTGAAACTCCATGGATGCCTTGAAGAAACTACACTCAGTAGCAAGGAACACTGCAATGGTGTTGCTGTGGAAACCACAAACTTTTGCTTCGGGAGGCCTTGCTTCAGTTAAGACCACTTAATAAACTCTAAATGAGACTCCTTACCCTGATCCTACTCCAGAGGGGCCCCGCCGCTGGCTCCTCTGGACCTAGTAATAACAGTCCTCAGATCTGGAGGAGGAAAAACACCTCCCCTAGTGACTCAGCGAAAAACTTGCTATGGACAGAAAATAAGCTGTGCTCATGTGAGGCCTGTGATTGGTCCTTATGAAAGAACTGTGACTGGTAGAATTAAAAGCTGGGCTCTGATTGGTGAAATTACATTCTAAGTATTGACATGCCACACCCCTTTTCTAGCTATATTAGGCTTTTTGACACTCCTTTTGTGTTTGAGAAACTTGTGTCATGTCCACTGACCACCCCCTCCCAAGGATTATAAAAACAGAAACAAAAATAAAACAAGGAGGGATGTGACAGCCACCATATGTGGCCTCAATATTTAGTTTCTGGATCTTTCCAAAAGAGTGCTAATCCATGCCACCCTGAGCATTTTTTAAAATCAGAAAAATACTAATTTCTACTAAACAAAATCTGTGGAACCCAGTTCAAATACAGATGCTTCTTGCCTTGCAAAGGAGTTACATGTGGATAAACCTGGTGTAAGTTAGAAATGTCTTTAAGCTGAAAAAGGATTTAATACATTTAAACCACCAAATATAGCTTAGCCTTGCCGGTCTTAACACATGCTCAGAACACATTAGCCTACAGTTGGGCAAAATCATGAAATATAAACCTATTTTATAATAAAGTGTTGAACATCTCATTTTCAGCTTCATGAGAGAATATTGTACTACATATCACTGGTCCCAGAGAAAACTTAGAATTCAAAATCCTAAGTATTATTATTACTGAATACCTATCACTTTCACTCCAGAATAAAATTTTAAAAAAGTAACTTAAACCATTGTAAGTTGGGAACTGTTTGTTTAAGACACATAGGCTTAGCTTCTCTGTTTGAAGGGGTGGAAGATATTAGTGGGTGGCTTAGCACCCTGTTCCCTCAGCTTCCTTCTTTTCCTCATGCTTGAGTTTCTCTTATAACATTCAGACTTCATAGAACATGGGTTGAAAATATTGAGCTTAGAAGTTCTCCAAGCTCTGCCAGTGTTAAGTTGTGATATTGTTTCCACATTGGCAAGTGCTGCTAGGGAATATGTTGGTCTCCCAAAAGCTGAATTAAGGTTAATAATATAGTCCAATAACTATTAAGATGGCAAAATGGAGTGAACAACTACAGGCCTTCAACAAAGTTACACCACTGTGAGCAAAGCAATTAGATCTCTGCCCTCTTTCCCCTGAGAGTGTCAATTTTACCCCTTATATAAGCCAAGCTTGGAAGGAAACCACCCCAGATGGTATTTCTAAGCCTCTGTTAGAGGTAGGGGTGCCCTATCACAGCCCTGTGTGGGCTAGTCTTCTTAGTTTGGGAAATATGCTTTTTAAAATACAAGACCTAAGGTTGTGCTCAAACTCTTCTGAAGGATTTTAAAAGACAGAAACTGAGTCAAATGGACATTTCTTCCTGGGCTGTGTAACATTTCATTCCTTGTCAAAACCAGAGATAGACACCAGTTCCCCAGTTCACTGAGGCCTTGCTTTCTCTTCTAAGGGACAAAGATATCACAACCTGAGAGAGTTACATAAAGACTTGGTCCAATTCTCTTTCCAGCATGTCCTTTGCAGAGTATGCCTGCAAGGTACACCTGTATCTCAAAGCTTCTATTTATCCAATGAGCCAATGATTCTTCTTTCTTGGACCCCAGAAGGGAATGGAGTGGGATTAATCCATTTTCCTCATGTATATACCATATCCTGGAGATCTTAATGCTTTCTCAAGATCTCCACATATTCCAGGGGGCTAACATTTTCATGATTACCTCTGACTCAGAATTTTTGCCTGTACTTAACTCCCCATGGGTTACATGGTTCTTTATTTCCATTGGCATTTGGTCAACACAGAACTCAATCTCCATCATAAGCCATTAAAGGTTGCACTGAAATGGCAATGTGAGGAGCTTTGCAGACCCTTACTGAAAGAAATGAGAATAATTTATACACACACATATTTATACAAATATACATACCCACATATATATTGCCACCATGTGTCTGTCATCTTGTCATGTTGTCAGAGCTTGTGTGTTGCTGTGATAATGAAAAGTATGCCACCAGTATTTCAGATACCAGCAGGGCCACCCATGGTGGACAGGTTTCAGCTAAGCTTCCAGACTAAGACAGACTATGGAGAAGGACCCAGCAGCCCTCTCCTGAAACAATTAGCCATTGACAACCCTATGAATGGCAGAGAAACACTATCAAATATAGTGCCAGAAAACGAGGATCCCCCAGGCTGGAAGGCATTCAAAACATCACTAGGGAAGAGTTACCTCCTCAAAGTAGAGTTGACCTTAATGAAGGGAATAGAGTAGAGCTCCTGGGATCTCCATTTGCTGATGTGGCATGACTCAAAATGAGAAGAAACAATGGTAGAAACAATGAGCTCAAACATTAAAAAAAAAAAAAGATTGTGTGTTTGGCTCAGTGTGAGAAAGTATTTTGTTCAGTTATACATAGGGACCCTATACACGGCACCTAATAGCAACTTATATATTGAGAAAGACAAAGACTAAGAGAAATAATGTGTGTTATCTATCTATCATCAACCATTCAAAGTATCTGGAAATCATCCTAAGGGCTTGTAGAAATAAAGAAATATTTATAGAACAACATCTGCTAAAACTCACTATGAAAAGTGACTCTGTGGCATTGAGTCATGGCTTGTTGTCTCTCTAGTCTCCCTCAAGTCCCTCATTCAGATGGACGCTCCATTCCAGTTGTTGTTGTTAGGTGCTATCAAGTTGTGTCCAACTCATCGGGACCCTATATACAACAGAGTGCAATCCTACCCCACACCTTACCATGCACATGATCTTTCTCATGCTTAAGCCCATTGTTGAAGCCACTGTACTGATCCATTTAGTAGAGAGTCTTCCTCTTTTTTGCTGACTTGCCACTCTCCCAAATGTGATGTCCTTCTCCACAGATTGGTCCCTCCTGACAACATGTGCAAAATATATAAGAGGCAATCTAGCATCCTTGCTTCTAAGGAGCATTCTGGTTGTACTTCTAGGACAGATCTGCTGGTTCCTTTGGCAGTCCATGGTGTATGCAGTATTCGTCTCCATCACTATAATTCAAAAGCATCAATTTTTCACTATCCTATTTACTCTCCAGCTTTCACAAGCATATGATACAATTGAAAATACCATAGTGTGAATCAGAGGCACCTTCATCTTCAATGTGACATCTTTATTTTCCAACGGCTTTTTCCAAAGCAATGCATCTTTTGGTTCTTGACTGCTGCTTCCACTGGTATTGATTGTTGAACCAAGTAAAACAAAATCTTGAACAGCCTCAATCTTTTCTCCATTTATCATAAAGTTGCTTACTGACCCAGTTGTAAGGATTTTTATTTTGTTGATGTTGAGGTGCAATTCATACTGAAGGCTGTGTTCTTTGATTTTCATCAGAAAATATTTCAAATCCTCTTCACTTTCAGCAAGCAAGGTCATGTCATCAACATAACGAAGGTTGTTAATAAATCTTCCTCAAATCTTGATGCCATATTCTTCTTCATAAAGTCTAGCTTCTCCGATTATTTACTCAGCATAAGGATTGTAGAGGTATACTGAAAGGATACACCCCTGACACACACCTTTCCTGATTAAACCAAGCAGTGTTCCCCTATTCTGTTTGAACCACTGCCTCCTGGCCCATGTGCAGATTCCTCAAGAGTACAATTAAATGCTCTGGTATTCCCATTCTTTGCAATGTTACCCATAATTTATTATGATCCACATAGTCAAATGCCTTTGAATAGTCAATAAAACATAAATATACATCTTTCTGGTATTCTCTGCTTTTGGCCAAAATCGATCTGATATCAGCAATGATGTCCCTGTTACTACTCTGTTCTAAATCCAGCTTAATTGTCCTGCAGTTCCTTGTCAATATACTGCTGCATTTGCTTTTGAATGACCTTTAGCAAAATTTTATTTGCATGTGATATTAATGATGTTGTTCAGTAATTTCCACATCAGTTAGATCTCCCTTCTTCGGAATTGTAGGCATGACTAAAAGGGTAGGACTCTCTCTCTTCTCTGCTACCAATCAAGAGTTATAGTATCTCACTAGGAAAGCCAGGCCATACAGTTTTCTCATACTTGCCTGAATTCCAAGCCACAGAGGTTAAATTCCTGGAGAAAATGTCCCAGAGTGAGGGTCCCCCTTCTTCCCTTTACCCATTTTTCACACATAGGACAAAGGTTTTCCCCCAGGTGTAGCATACTGATAATACTGAGACCCAGATCACTGCCACTCCAGCTTCCTCATATGGCAGAAGTTCCAAGCTGGAAGAATTAAGTCAAGCAGACCCAAAGCCGCTGCACCACCAGGTATCTTAAAGTAGTGGATCAGAGATTTCTGCCCAGGTAGAACAGGTTGTCTATAAAAACAGAAAACTCCAAAACTTTCTCCAAATAAACTGCTTGTTTTGAGACTTAATGTGGGGAAGTTTAAACTTAAGAGTACTCTTGAAAAGAGGAGTTCTTCTGAATTAAGAGCAAGAAGGTAGGCCGTGAGCCAGCTAGTTCACTAGATAATCAGGAAAAAAGACAGCTAAGACTTTCCTGGTGTCAGAAAACACTCAAAGATGGGCATCAAAAACTACCCTTCCCTGAATTTACTGAGGTCAGAGTCTGGAGCAATTTATACCTCAGAGCATTAAAAAATATTAGAGCAATTGGCTTGCAATTAGTGTAGCCTAAAATGAAATTTTCTATTTCTCCTTTTAATTCTATCAGTGTTTCCTTTATACATTTTGAAGCTCTGTTAATGGGTGTATACTTATGTAAATGTTTCTCAGAGAATTTACCACTATGTACCTAATACTTTTCTTTATTCCTGATAATATTCCATACTCTGAATTCTACTTTTTTGTTATCAGTATAGTTATTCCCACTGTTTTTAAGTGACTGAATGGTATATCATTTTTTCAGTTCTTTATTTTCAATCTATTTATGTCTATATTTAAATTGGATTTCTTAAAGACACAATAGACTTGGATCTGTTTCTTCTCCAGTCTGATATTGTATATTTTAATTGATGTGTTTAAACCATGCACATTTACTATGATGACAAGATGATTGAATTAATATCTACTTACCTGTTAGCAATTTTCTATGTAGTTCATCTTTTAATTTTGCTTCTTTATAGATTTTCATAATTGAGAATCTTTTATGCTCTGTTTTTATCTTCTCTCTTGTCCATTAATTTATACCTTTCTGCGATTGGTCTAGGATTTACAATATACAACTTTAATAAGAGTCTACATTTCAATAATGTGCCATTTTATCTATATTTTAAGAAATGTGGATATTCCATATTCCTTCCCTCCATTCTTTATCCTACTTATGTTGTAATATTACTTTCACAATGAAATTTTATTACTCATTTAATATATTTATCCACTCATTCATCCACCAAATATTTATTGAATATCTATAAGGTATGGGACTTTGAACCAAGAACTTGAGATATTACTCTATCAGTACGGTTGGATGGATTTATTGAGCAGATGCAAGAATGAAAAGCTATCATAAAAATCCAGGTGGAAGAAAGGAATGATAAATCAATGGGAACATGTACTAGTTAGGAGATGCTTGGTACATTATGTATATTTCTCTAAACCTTCCATTTATACCCAATTTTGTATGTCTTAGTCCATGCAAGTTGCTATGGCAAAATACCATGAACTGGGTAGCTTACAAACAACGGACATTTACTTCTCATAGTTCTGGAGGTTATAAAGTTCAAGATCAAGGCACTGGCAGATTCTGTATCTGATAAGGGCCCCTTTTCTGGTTCATAATAAGATCTTACTTGCTGGGTCATTATATGAAAGGTCACGTGCACATAAAAGGGAGCCTCACTTACAGGGTCTTGCTATGTATCTCAGACTGGCCTTGAATTCACTGTGTGGCCCAGAGTGGCCTCAAACTTGAAATCCTCCTGCCTCTACCTCCCAAGTGTTGGGATTATAGGTGTGCACCACCATGTCTAGCTTAATGGATTTTGAGGTAACACAAACACTTAAAACACAGCAATATGAGAAGGGGGAATAAGGCTAAAATGACCCAGATTAACAACTGAGGTAACTGGGTAGACTATGAGGATACCATTAGTCAGACTGGAAATACAGAATGAGAAGCATTTGATGTGAATTGATAATATAAGGACTTTCATCAACCCTATTTTGATCTCTGATGGGACCCCAGAAAGACTTGGGGCACTTTCACAAACAATTGAGAATATTTTTAGTAGATACAAAAAAATTAACTTTATGTTGAACTGAAATTCTGACTTTAAAGCTTCTACTCACTAGTCTTACTTGACTGGCAACTCATCATAAATGTAATGTGGCTAGTCTTTGAAGCTGAGTTTCCAAATAAATTATCTGTGAACTGTTTACACATCTAATCCTACTGACTTCCAGTATCATTCATCTTCATTTGTAAAGATCTGTAATTTGCCAATGATTCTTCATAGCAAAATTGTTTCATTCTCAATTTAGTTATTATTAACAGTCTTAAAGATTAAAAAGTGGACATTCATTATGTCTCAACAAAGCTTGCAGTTAAGGAGCTCTAGAAGCATCATTTTTTTAAAAAGCAAGTCTTTATCCCATTTTGTAACCATGGGTAAACTTCTCTTTTAATCGGACTTAAAATAAACAACCAAGCACACACACACACACACACACACACACACACACACACACACACCCCTTATATTCACTTTCACTGAATTGTAGGCTGTTTCCTAACATAGGATTCTTAACATACATTTCCTTAGTTTTTATTCACACCCAGAGGTCTGCGTCTTACTGACTCAAGAATATCATCACAAGTTTTCCTTATAAGACAGATGAGTGCAGAACCAAAGGCACCAATTATCCTTCTATCTTTAACATTACTTGTCCTCTCAGATTAGAACAAAACTAACTCTTCCAGCTCTACAGATTGTTCCAAATTTAAAGGCCTAGTTAAGTTTTGTTGTCTCAGTGCTAGGAGGCTATTGAAAACATGAATAGAATACCTATTAGAAAAATACCCTGTTCCTATTGCTGCTTCTTGGTGTTTGCTTTTTAAGACAAATATTATTTTCTAATATGAAAATTAATGTATAGGAGAAAATTTGCAAAGTGAAGGAAAGCATAGAGGAATATGTCAAGATTGTCCATAACCCTATCATCGTGAGAAATAATTACTACATTTTATTCTATTGTCTTCCTCATTTCTTCTACAGATAGATTTTTACAGTTAACACCAGATATCTTTTTGTTTCCTGTTTTTTAACTTTATATGGTACCATAAGTATCTTTGTGTGCACCTTAATTTTTTTTCAACATTATTTTTAACAACCACAAAAATCTATCATATGAATATGTCAAATTCTAGCTTAATGATTCCTAAATTTCTCATCATTTAGTTAGTTTCCAGCAGCTTGGCCATTACTAATTTTTTGCCTCAAAAATCTTGGTGCACGAGTCTTTGTCTATATTATGGTGAGAAGTATAGATTCTCAGGTATAGAATTTCTGATCTGAGAGAAAGAAATTTTTTAAATCATAAAAACATTTCTGCCCCCTTTTTGCTATTCATGTTTGGTAAGTTGGGATCATGCTGCACATATGTACTTTTTTTTATCCACTTCACATTACATCATTACCTTTGTTTTTATTTGTAAGTTTCCCAAATGCTGGACATTTCATTTTTATGGCATTTTAATGAAAATCTCTGTGCATGTTTGGTGAGATTTCTATTCTTTTCATAGGATAAAAATAATAGAGGTAGAATAATTTAGCAGAAGTTTCTGAAATTATACATATAATTATATTACATTCTTATTATTTATTTTTAGTTTCTATGATCACTAAAGATATTGGACATTTTCAAGGGGCTTTGATGCATCCTTCCTACTCTGGTTTTTCTTTTACTTTAATTAAGACATGATTCCTAGGCAACATAACACACAGAACATTTACATTCTTTTTTAACAGCTATGTTGTTATTCTTTGTATGGATATATAATTGATTTAGCCATGTTCCTAAAGGTTAACATATGTTTCTAGTTTTTGATACTTTGAGCAATGGTGAAAGGCTTCCTGTTTTGTGTCATGCTTACCAAAGAGTTTCCCTTTCAAGATTGTATAACTATTCTATACTTTCTTCTGGCATATAGACTTAATATAACACTTATGCTTTGGAATTTATATTTGTGCACACTTAAAATAGAGATCTAACTTTATTTTCCTCCAAATAGAAAATTATGTCCACATAATTTATTGAAGAATCTATTCTTTCCCTGCTATTTATGTCTCTATTTGCACATACAGTTGGATCTTTTAGTAGGCCCTTTCTTCTCATTCATTAATCTATTTGTCTATTCTTTAATCCCTTTAACCATAAGAAACTATATAGTCCATTTAAAATTTGACAGGGCAAGTTGATGCATGAGTCTAGTATTTCACAATATTTTGCCTGGATCTCTCAATGAATGCTAAAACTAGTAAGCAAAGCTTATGCAGAGATAGGATGTTTCTATAGTCGTATGCAAATATTTAGTAATTACAAAAGTAGAATAATAAATTGGCAGTGGAAATTCTGACAGATAGTGCTGTTCCAAATGATCAAGGTTACATCACCAGAAACACGTGTTAACATCACATTCTTCCCTGTGATGCACTGAGTACAAAGTGTCTCTGAAACATCCTTCCCAAAAATGCATGACCTCAATCTGATCTTGAGGAAACACCAGACAAACCCAAATTGAAGAACATTCTAGAAAAACCAGGACTCCACAGAAGTGTCAAGGGTATGAAAGATAGGGAAAGATGAGGAACTGTTACAGATTGGAGGAGACTGGGGAGACATGACCACTAAAAGGTATGTGGAATCCTGACATGGCACATTAGTGGAAAACTGGTGAAATCAGAGAATCCAACCCATGCCTCTCTCCTATTCTCTAGTTGTTATCAGCAACCCTGTATTTCTTGGCTTGTGGACACATCCCTCCAGTCTCTGCCTGCATTCCCCCGGTGCGTCAGTGTGTCTTTTTCTGTCTCTTACAATGGTATCTTTCATTGGACTTTGGGCCCACCTTAATCTAGTATGGTCTCATCTCCATTCTGACCTTAAGTATAGCTGCAAGGACTCTATTTCCAAATAGGATCACAGGCTAGGGTTCAGAGTGAACATGAGTGGTGGTGGCAGGGAGGGCACCATTCAGTTCACAACACAGGGGTATTATCTTCTAAACCACACTAATCCCACTGACAAGGAAATTGTCTAGCACTGAGTATGTATTTAGCAAGTATTTGCTAAGGTTGAGCAAATTTCACTTCTTTCATTTAAAAATTAATTGGAAGCATGCCCATAATCCCAGCGACTTGGGAGGTGGAGGCAGGAGGATTGCAAGTTCGAGCCCAAGGGCAACCTGTGTAATTTACCAAGACCCTGTCTCAAAATACAAAATAAAAAATGGGCTAGGGGTACAGCCCAGTGGTAGAGCACTTGCAAACTATGTGTGAAGCCCTGGGTCAACCTCCAAATAAATACTGGGGGAAAAAATCAATTCGAGTTGAGGACTAACTGCTTCCTTTGCATGGCATTCTGTCTGTGTCCTCCTTGGAGGGTGTGCACTCACGTCATCTGCAGGGACGTGTATGCTCATAGATTCAGGATCTCTATTCATGAGATTTGAAGTACTGCTTATTTTTTCTCATAAAATGGGAAAAAGGACGAGGGGCAGTGGAGAAGGGAGGAGTGCATTGGACAACTCAGGAACGGCAGTACAAAACACAGCTGACTAGCCTGATTCAGAGCCTGGCTCTGCCACTAACTCATTGTGGGTCCCTCTAAGTTTCTCCAGTTGTAAAATGGGGATAATAGTGGTGCCTGCCACTTTTTTGTGAGGATGAAAGAAATGGATATTCATAAAGTAAGTAATCTAATGGTTAAGAGCCAACTACTATAAAAATCTTAGCTATTACCCCAATGATTTGGTGCACAGGGTCAAATGTTCTTAATACTGCAACCTCCAGGAACACAATAGGTTTTTCTTTTTTATTAGACTTTGAAACAACTTGACACACTTAAACCAACATTTACATTTTATATGAGAACCACCCACAGCAGCCTGTTTCCTTGCAATCACCTCCACATGAGAAAGCCATTTACTTTTTAAGCTATATATTTAATCATATTATAATCATATTTTAATTACTTTAGGGCAAAGATTTTATTTAATGAAATCAGAGTGAATCTCTTAGATAAGGTATTTGTATCTCCAGTGTGAAATTTCTTTCTGTTAGGTTTCCAGCTCCTCACTCTTTTCCCTCTTACTCTCACTTTGCCTATTTTTAGCCTTAAAAACAATTTAATGGAGGCTGAAAGGAAGAAAAGAATATTTGAGTAGCATTAATTATCTTAAACAATTTTCTGACATTTTTTTCATTTGATTCTATAAAATGTGTATTATTACAAAGTTATCCAAGTATTACATGAAGCTATTATTTTATATGCCTGTAGCTGTAGCCCTGTGGCATCCGATCCCGTCAGATCTCGGAAGCTAAGCAGGGTCGGGCCTGGTTAGCACCGGGATGGGAGACTGCCTGGGAACACCAGAAGCTGTAGGCTTGGGAAAAGGACCTGGCAACCCCCTCCCAAAAATCAATCTGCCATTGAAAACCCTATGAACAGCAGAGAATCACTGGCAATAGTGTTTCCCCTGTTGGACAGAGGGTCGCTATGAGTTGGATAGCGACTCGACGGCACCTAACAACAATTATTTTATATAGCCTGACTGCAAAATCTGTTATATTCATTATACAGTACAATGTCCAGTAGTTATGATATAATGTTAAATTGCAATTACACACACACACACACACACACACACACACACACACGGCGGCAGCAGCATGCATGCATGCATTTTTGCTCTAGCACTGTGGCCCATTTGAGTACAATATCTATTATTAAGCAGACTTTTACAAGTTGCCTTATGTTTGAATAAAGATTAAAAAAACACAGGAAAAGTTAGAATACTAGATAGCCTTGGCAATATTCATTTTATAAAGAAGATAATACTTATTTGGGATTAGCATTTTTTTCCTCAAGTCAAGACTAAGCTATGCTCCATGTTCCAAAAACCTTATCATATAAGCAGATTAATTTTAACAGGGCACATTAGCACATATTGTTATTATTATGCAAATGTGTTTTGACTAACCATTTTAAAAGGAAACAATCTAATATTCTTTTCCCTAGCCTCTTTTTAATTTTCTTCATGCTATAAACAAATGAGCTAATATTGAGTATATGAAGGAATCAGGAAGAACAGAAAACCTAAAAGCATGCCTTTATAACTTCCAATTTGAAGAACTGAATTATATGGTCAGAAACAGGCTGACAATATAACTAAATTGAATAAAGAATAAACTGCACATGATGAAATAGCTGTCTTTCAATATGGAAAAGTTGCTTATATTTATTTCCTAAGGTATTTCAAAAAGGAGAAAATAAGGATACTAGAAGAACCTTACCAGGATTTGGAATCCTTATGTATTTGGATATGTATATTCATATTTAATGAAGGCACAAATATACTGAAAATATCTCTATCCAAAAATAAAATCTGCCGTGTTGGGAATCATCAAGTCCTGCCATTGAAGGTGGCTGGGTCAGCTAGTTGGAATGACCTGAAGGTAAGTGTATCAGTCAGCTAGTACATCACTGTGACAGAGAAACCAACTGAGTCAAACCTATGGGAGCAGATGATTTATTAAGGGACTCACAGTTACAGGATGTCATTCCATTATGGGAACAGGGCAGGTGTTGCAGCAGCAGTGCCTGTGACAGAGAACCTCACATCTTGGTGATGAGGAAGCAGAGATTGACTGTAGGTCTGGGTGAAAACCTCTAAAGGCCCATCCCTAATGCCCACTTCTGCAAAGCCAAGTCCCACCTCCCAAAGTTACATTAACCCCACAAACAGCACCACCAGTTGGTGACCAAACATTCAAGCACAAACCGTTGGGGGACATTTAGATCTAAACCATGACAGGATGCAAATGCCCTATAAAGGTCATGCAAGGCATCTTTGAAGTTGCTTCCAATCCACAGATTCTATAACTATGCCTCTGTAGGCATGCAGTCATCTGGGTCATTTTGTATTTTATCCCTCCACTTTCAACAACAGCCAACTGGCCCTAGTAACTTGGTCCTCTCCCCTGTCTACCTTCTACATCAGAGACCTACAAGCCACAGGACAAATCTGGACAGTGACCTTTTTTGGTATAGCCTGCTAATCATTGTTTTTACATTTTCAAATGATCAGAAAAATTCAAAAGGAGACTTCATGACATGTAAATATTATATGAAATTCAATACTCAATGTCCATAAATTTTTGTTGGAACATAGTCACCCTCACTTGCTTATGTTTTGTCTATAGCTACTTTAGTGTTACAACCAAAGTGTTGAATATTGTGACAGGAGCTGTATATATGCAAAGCTATATTTACTGATGTGTGTTTTAAAATCTAAGCCTCTGAGGGCTAGACTTGTGGTCTTTGTTGTTTATCATTCTGGCTGTAGTATTCAACACATAGTGGCTTCAATGTTGTGGTTACTGAATGAATAAATAAATGAAAGATGATCATGTTCATAATTTATAAAAAATTAAATATAACTATGCTGTAATTATGTTTCATCTTCAGGAGGGCACTAAAAATTTATATCTTTCTTTCCATATAAAAGAGGTACATTATATGCAAACAAGAGACTCAACCAAGGCTAATATGGAGGCATAGTATACATGTATAGAATAATGTCTGGCTGATATTTTGATGAACTTGGGCCATAACTTACCAGTCATTAACAATTTTGGAAATCACCCTTGGACACACTATAAATTATTGCCTTTAAAACTTATGACTCATTGAGACCTTGCTGAATTCCCAAATACCTTAGAAAATGTTGTCTTTTCTTGCTTTAATCGGTTGGCAAATTTAATTCTCCCTGGAGGAATAATTGTAGGGAACTATTCTCTCCTTTCAACATAGAAAGAAAGCCAGCTCAGCAATCCAATGACAGTTGCTGCAGGTTAGATGAACATCAGCACCTTGCTCCTCCCTCCACACAAAGAGAGTATAATCTACTGAGTCACATTTAACAAAAATTTTCCAAATGCCTCATTGACAAATTTTTTGGAAACTCATTTTAGATTGTTAAAATTTGTAAGGATGAAGATGCTTATGCTTACTCTCATCCCTTCTCCCATTTTTTTAAACTATTAGCCACACGATGCTAATTATCCAGTAGGCATATTTTTTTTCCTGCAGGAAGTTCTCCAAGTTGCCTCCCCAGTTTCAAGCTGTCAAGAGAGAAGTTGAAGACTTGCATTTCCTCCTACAGCTTGGTGCTCTAATTAAAGCAATAAATACAATTCCCTTCCAGGGAGAAGTTGGCAGGGAGGAAAAATCTCTTCCAATCCATTAGTCTCCTAATACAGTCTGTAGGATTTAAACTCCAATTCACTTGGGACAGTGAGAGAACCTGTACCCACAGGACAGAGGAAAAGAGGCAGCTGATGGGCAGAGGAGGGAGGGAGGACAGACCCAAGCACAAGGTCAGCACAGCCAGGAGATGAGATATCTTCTGAAAGGCAGGAAGAGACATCTCACAAGTCTCCTCATTTCTTGTTATTTTGAACCAGCCAGATGAGGGTCAGAATTAAAAAAACTTTAATGATCATTTAGGTCACAATTAGCTTGTGAAATGAGCCGTATGAATTTTTATTCATACATTTGATTGATAACTGTTTCTTTTGTTTTGTAGAAGAAAGAAAAATGGTTAAAGTTCTTGTAAAGTTATTACATGATCATTCTAAATAATTTGACTCATAGAGAACAGTGTTAAGGCTTGGACCCCATAGGTCATGTCATTTGATCCCCAGTTGGTGGTACTGTCCTAGAAAGTTGTGGAACTTTGGGATATGGGCCATTGGAGGAAGTAGCTCCCTGGGAGAGGGCATTTGGAGATTCCCCTCCCCTCTCCACTGGACTGGAGGCTTAGCTCACTCATTGTTCCTGGTCTGCCTTGCCCCCAGGTCATCTAACTCTGTCACCATACCTGCCCTGCTGCCATTATGAACTGATTCTGTGATTCATTATGGACTGATACTGTGAGCTCCCAGTAAACCTCTTCTCCTATAAATTTTGGTTAGTTTTTCTGTTACAGTGATGACAGCTGACTAATACAAACAATATGAAGAAGAAAATTCCTATGTCACCTTAAATCTTCCACCAAGAAATAGCTATTGTTATTGTTGTGTTGTTGTTAGGTGCCATCGAGTCGGTATCCGACTCATAGCGACCCTCATGGGGTTTTCAATGGCTGACTGTTTCGGGATTGTCTTGGGAGTGGATTGCCAGGATATAATTTGAATTTTTTATATATACAAGAAACAATAAGTGGATTTGAAATCTTCTAAAAATGTGGTATGGGAGAAGGACCTGGCAACCCCCTCCCAAAAATCAATCTGCCATTGAAAACCCTATGAACAGCAGAGAAGCACTGACAATAGCGTTTCGCCTCTTGTATAGAGGGTCGCTATGAGTCAGATACCAACTTGACAGCACCTAACAACAACAACAACAACAACAACAACAACAACAAAAATGTGATAATGGCATAATAATTTTTGTATGAAATTTGATTTTAATAGAAATGGGAAAAGTGTGATGACCCTGTATCTTACTTTTCAAAAATATCCCCCTAAAGCTGATATCATTATTTTTTTGATCTTTTAAAACTATATCTCCACTGATTCTAGTAAGAAACAATCTCATACCTTCTACTACCTTCCATACTGCATTTAAACTTTTTAAAGCAATTTCATTACCTTTATTATCTTTCTCATATGTTGTCATATGAGTGATTTGTTCTGCAAATATTATTTTCATAACTGGATAATATTAGCTTTAAATTTAAAAAGAGTTATAACACATCACTAATACCTTTTATCTGTGAGCCCTTCAGTTCTCAAATTTTTGACTTCATAATTGTTAGCCAAATTTGTCATCAAATGTTTGTGCATATTTGTGATAAGGAGGGCTATTGGGTACTGAAATGTTTCATGCTTGAGTATATCTAATTGTTGTCTTATACTTAAAAAACATCTTGACTCTGTTGGTTATTCTTGGTGATACCCTCAGAACTGTGTGGAAAGCTTTTGCAATTGAATACTATAAAACAGAAATGTCAGCCTCATTTCTCCTTCCAGGCTCCTGTAGGCATTTATGATGCTTGAATCTAATTGAACTCCTTCTTTTCTAAATAAACAAATAAAAGCCAAATTATTTTCAATATAGATTTTCATCAGTGGTATATAAAATAATGAATCTTTGTCGTTCTGATAAGTAAATGAAATTTTGTGACATGATGAGCTTAATGTCTGTGTCTCTGATCCCTAGGATGGATTGAATATCTTTTACTAGATTAATTGATAATTGATTGGGGTTTTTTGGTACAAATTTTAGTAAGGCTCACCTGATCATTCATTCATAGATCATATACATAAATTAATTTAGTAATAATATAAATGGATCAATTTAGTGAAGTTCTGTATACCATGTTAACTTATATACTTCATTCTGGTCTTTGAGGATGACTAGGGCTAGGGTTTGGCTCAGTTGGTAGCGTGCTGCTTTGCATGCTCTGAGGCCCTGTGTTTAATCTCCAGCACTGCAAAAATGGGAGAAGGACCTGACAATCCACTTCTGAGACAATCAGCCACCAAAAACCCTATAAGTATCAGTGAAGCACTGATATAGTACCAGGCATGCAACCGTGTCAACGAGTGTTTCCTTCTGTTGTCCATAGGGTCACTATGAGTCAGACCCAACTCAATGGCACCTAACAACAACAACGATGTGTTTTGCTAATAGCAAAATATATAGAATAATGGAATTTGAAAATTCCAAAGAACTACAGGATATATGAATATAGTGACTCTCAACACTGTTTCCACTTCCAAATTCTTTTAAAATAAAAATTTTCTTAAAATATAATGACTAGCAGATAAAGTGAATATTCTCTAAATAAAATGAAATAGGATGGAAGGAGGATAGTGTCACAGGTTAAAATTACCAAACATTTAAGGAATAAATACCAATATCAATTCTATACAATCTCTTCCAGAAAACAGAAGAGAAAGGAACATCTCCAAGCTCATTAAATGAGACCAGCAGTATCATGGTCTCTCAGTTAGACAATGATGTTACAAGAAAAGAAAACTACAGGTCCCTGATGAACATGGATAGTATTTTCTTTTTACAAAATATTAGCAGATCAAATCAAATCAGAATATTAATAAATCAAGTAAACTCTCAAGGTAGAGAAAAATCTCATATATTGTTGTTGCTTTAAACAGCCAATATCTTTTAGGTAAATAACAAAAATAAATAGTGGTCTACATTTACTCACTTATTTACTGCTTCTGGTATTTTTCAATTCCTTTTTTAGATCCAAGTTTTCAATTCGTTTCATTTTATTTCTACCTGAATAATTATGACATGCCATATAATACCTGCCTACTGACATTAAGTTCTGAAGCTTTTATTTCCAAAAATGCCTTTATTTTACCTTTATTTCTGAAATATATTTCCACTTGACATTGAATTTAAAGTTAATTTTATTTTTAACTTTTTCATATAGCAATTTGAAGATATCATTCCTTTTTGCTGTGGTTTGCAGTGTTTCTAAAAAGAGCTGGATATTATTCTCATTGTTCACCCATATGTAATACATTCTTACCTCCATTCTCCTCTCTTTGAGTCTTTTAGAATTTTCTCTTTATTCTTCTCTTGGGATTTGTGTCTGTTTGTTAGCAGCTTAAATATGTTGTGCGTATGTGGGGTTTTCAGTATACTTAAACGACTTGGATTTGCTAGCTTTTAATATTTATAGTTTGCTATTTTCATCAAATTTAGAATTTTTTCCTATGTTATTTTTGGAGTTATTCTGTTGCATTCTTTTTCTGGGACTCTGATTACATGTACATTCTACTGCTTGATGTTTTCCCATAGGAGAACAATGTTCTGCTCAGTTTTTGTTTCAGCTTTCCCTCAGTGCTTCATATTAGGTGTTTTAAAAATTGAACTGACATTGAGTTTGCTGATCCATTCTAGAGTGTGAGTTCTGCTGTTTAGTCCTTTTGATGTATGTATCTTTCCTTCCTTCTTTCCTTCCATCCTCATACCATCCCTCCGTCCCTCCCTCCCTCTCTCTCTCTCTCTCCCTCCTTTCCTTTTAATATTTATGGTTTGCCATGGATACAGTGAATGCTCAATAAATACTTTTTGAATAGTTTGGGGGAATAAAAAAGGTTGGGGACTAATTTTCAATTCAAAGAGATTCTTCTTTGCCTCTGCCAACATTTTGTAAGGATTCTATATCTGGGCCAGGAGTTCTGGGACAACATGGAGTCTGAGAAGGGATAGTTATGTGAGAAGATGAAATGAGAGAGTTACTTTTCCTGGTGGAATATATAAACCAACGTGTACAAACTTCCATCATAACTGAGAAGGGTGTTATTAAGGCAAGTTTTACTTTCTAAGCACTGTGGTGGGACCCAGAAGAAAAATATCTGCCAGACTAAGTCAATGCCAAGGAATGGGGTTGGAAGCATTGCGGAGATGATGTGTCTCTTCATGGGCAGATAGCCGTGATGAGAACTTTTGTGGCATGGGGACCAACAGCTAAGACAGGTTTCTAACCACTACCTTCCATGTCTTGGCAATGCCTTCACTCTTGTTTAAGTAGAAAATCTTCATGTGAGATCATTTAACATGGAAGACCTTCCCAGACTACTCTTCAAATAGGAATTTGGTTCTGAGATTCTATTTTGTTTTTCATCTGACCACATATCCAGAGATTCCTTCATCCAGTCTTGTCAGCAACATGGACTGATTTCCCTCATCTATGCAGAAAGAGCACACTTGGGAATTGCATGCCTTTCCCTTTGCTGCTTCCTTTCACGATGCAGGGAAGAGAATAGAAGGATAAGTAGTATTTGTTTTTAGATTAATAGTTCTTGGATTCTAGCTAGACTTAGAGTAAAAAATGTTTACTACTAGGGAAGAAGCTGATATAAATTTAAATAGGACACTGAGCAGAAATACAGCACTTCAATCATTTCCAGGCATGAATACCATATTATTAAGATAAAACTACCTGTTGCAATAGATGAAATCTCAGCTTTCAGTGGATTACCAAAACTAGTTTATTTTTCTCTTCAATATTGCAAAAACAGGTGTTCCAAAGAATCGGGCAGCTCTTCTCCACCAATAACGTAGAAATTCAGGCTTCTTTTTTCTTGTGACTTTGCTATCTTCAACCTATGGTTCACCAAGGACCTTTGGGGTCCCTTCTAGCCAGTCAGAAGAGAAATAAGGCATGTAGATTCACTTGTGAAGAATTTGGATGGATGTGACTCTCTGCTTATATTCCACTGGTTTGATCTTGGTCATGACCACACCCTTTATTGTATTTTATTAGTTAATTGGGCTGGGGCTTAGCTCACTTGGTACAGTGCTTGCTCTGTGAGCTCTGAGGACCTGGGTTTGAACTCTGACATCACAAAAATAGGAGAAGGACCTGGCAGCCCAATCCTAAAACAATTAGCCATTGAAAACCCTATGGATAGCAGGAAAATACTGCCAGATACAGTGCCTATTTTGTTCTGCTATACATAGAGGGGTTATAAGTTGGACTAGACTTGACAGACCTAACAACAACAACATTAGTTACATGCCATTGAGTTGGGTCCGACTCATAGCAACCCCATGTACAATACAGCAAAATACTACCTGACATCATGTCATGTACACAATCTTTTCTATGCTTAAGCCCGTTGTTGCATTCACTGTGTCAATCCATCTGGTTGAGCATCTTCCTTGTTTTTTCACTGATGAGCCAGTCTCCTAAACACAATGTCTTTCTCCACAGGTTGGTCCCCTCTGATATGTCCAAAATACGTCAGACGCAGTCTAGCCATCCTTGCTTACAAGGAGCAGTCTGATTGTACTTCTTCTAGGACAGATCTTTTGGGTTATTTTTTAGTCCTTGGTATATTCACTATTCATCTCCAGCACCTTAATTTGAAAGTATCAATTCTTCTTCTGTCTCCCTTATTCACTGTGCAGATTTCACAAGCATAGGATGCAACTGAAAATACCATGGCAAGAGTCAGGTGCATCTTCATCTTCAATGTGACATCTTTACTATTCAATACTTTAAGGAGGTCTTTTGCAACAGCTTTTCCAAATGCAATGCATTTTTTGACTTCTTAAATGCTGCTTCCATGGATATTGATTATTGAACCAAGTAAAACAAAATCTTGAACAGCCTTAGTCTTCTCCATTTATCATGAAGTCGCTTACTAATTCAGTTACAAGGGCTTTTGATTCCCTGATGTTGAGGTACAATCTATACTGAAGGCTGTGTTCTTTGATCTTCATCTGTAAGTGTTTCAAATCCTCTTCACTTTCAGCAAGCAAAGTTGTATCATCTGCATAACAAAAGTTGTTAATGAGTCTTCCTCCAATCTTGATGCTGCCTTCTTCATAAAGTCCAGCTTCTCAGATTATTTGCTCCACATAGAGATTGAAGGGTTATGATGAAAGGATACAGCCCTGACACACACCTTTCCTGACTTTAAGCCAAGCAATGTTTCCTTGTTCTGTTCCAATGACTTCCTTTCACTCCATGTACAGGTTCCTCATGCGTACAATTAAGTGTTTTGACACTCCCATTCTTTGCAATACTGTCCATAATTTGCTGTGTTCCACACAGTCATGTTCCTTCACATAGTCGATAAAACATAGATAGGCATCTTTCTGATATTCTCTGCTTTGGGCCAAAATCCATCTGACATCAGCAATTATGTCCTTGGTTTCATGCCCTTTCTAAATACTACTTGGTTTTCTGACAGTTCCCTGTCAATATATGCTGCAGTGGCTTTTGAAAGGTCTTTAGCAAAATTTGACTTATGTGTGATATTAATGATTGTTGTTGTTGTTGTTGTTGTTAGGTGCTGTCGAGTCGGTATCTGACTCATAGCGACCCTCTGTCCAACAGGGGAAACACTATTGTCAGTGCTTCTCTGCTGTTCATAGGGTTTTCAATGGCAGATTGATTTTTGGGAGGGGGTTGCCAGGTCCTTCTCCCAAGCCTACAGTTTCTGGTGTTCCCAGGCGGTCTCCCATCCAGGTACTAACCAGGCCCGACCCTGCTTAGCTTCAGAGATCTGACGGGATCGGGTGCCACAGGGCTACAGCTGCAGGCGATATTAATGATATTGTTTAATAATTTCTGCATTCAATTGAACCCCCTTTCTTGGAAATAGGCACAAGTATGGTTCTCTTCCAATAAATTAGGTAGCTGTATTCCAGATCTCTTGGTATAGGCAAGTGAGTACCTCCTTTGCTGCATCTGTTTATTGAAACACTGCAATTGATATTCCATGAACTCCTGGAGCCTTGTGTTTCAGCAACACCTTTCAGGCAGCTTTGTTCTTTGTTCAATACTATTGGTTTCTAATTATATGCTCCTTCTTGAAATGGTTGATCATCCATCAATTCTTTTGGTGTAATGATTCTGTGTATTCTTTCTGTCCTCTTTTGATATTTCCTGCATCATTTAATATTTTCACTATTGCCACTCAAGATTTGAATTCTTTTCTTCAGTTCCTTGAGATAGACAGAGTGTGTTCTTCCCTTTTGATTTTCCATTTCCAGCTCTTTGCATATGTCACTATAATATTTGATATTGTCTTAAGTTGCCCTTTGTAATCTTCTGTTTAGTTCTTTATTGTGTCTTCTTTTTTACTTACCTGATCAACATTAAATGGCAAGTTTCAGGGTATCTTTTGACATGTAAGTTGGTCTTTTTTTTCTATCTTTTAAATAACTTCCTGCTTCTCTCATGAGTGATATCTTTGATGTCATGCCAAAACTCATCCGGTCTTCAATCATTAGTGTCTAACTTGTCAAATCTACTCTTGAGGTGGTCTCTGAACTCAAGTAGAATATACTCAGGGTTGTACGTTTGCTCTTATATACTTGTTCTAATTTTCTTCAGTTTCAGTTTGAACCTGCATATGAGCAGTCAATGATTTGGTCCACAATCAGCACCTGGTCTTGCTTGGCCTTCTGATATTGAAGTTTTCCACCATCTCTTTCCACAAATGTAGTCAGTTTGGTTTCTGCATGTTCCATCTGGTGAATTCCATGTGTATAGTTGTTGTTTATGTTGATGAAAAGATGTATTTGCAATAAAAAAGTTGTTGATCTGAAAAATTCCATCATGTGATCTCCAGCATTGTTTCTATCACCAAGCCATATTTCCAACTACTGAACCTTCTTCTTTATTTCCGACTTTTACATTCTAGTTATCAGTAACTCTCAGTGCATCCTGATTGCATGTTTAATCAATTTAAGACTGCAGCAACTGGTAAAAATCTTCCATTTCTTCATGTGTGGCCTTAGTGGTTGGTGTGTAAATTTGAATGTCATATTTTTTGGCTTTTCTTGTAGGTGTATGGATATTATTCTATCACTGACAGCCTTGTACTTGAGAACAGATCTTCAGATGACTTTTTGATGATAAATGCAACACTGTTTCCTTTTAAATTGTCATTCTCAGCTTAGTACTCTCTATGATTATCTGATTCAAAATGACTGATATCAGTCCATGCCTGCAGCTGTACCACTGTGGTGTTCGATCCTGTCATTTTTCAGAGCTAAGCAGGGTAGGGGCTGGTTAGTACTTGGATAGGAGACTGCCTGCCTGGGAACACCAGGTGCTGTAGACTTGGGAGAAGGACCCAGCAACCCACTCCCAAAAGACAATCAGCCATTGAAAACCCTATAGCAAAGAAGCACTAACAATAGTGTTTGGCCTGTTGTACATAGGGTCGTTATGAGTCGGACACTGACTCGAGGGCACCTAACAACAACAACAATGCCAGTCCGTGGGGCTGAGGTTTATGTCAGTTGGTAGACTGCTGCTATACACTCCTTGAGGCCCTGGGTTCCAGCTCTAGTACCCAAAAATGGGAGAAGGACATGGCAGCCCACTCCCAAAAGCAATCCCAAAACAATCAGCCACTGAAAACCCTATGAATAGCAGAGAAGCACTGACATAGTGCCATGAATGGCACAGTGTCAGAGAGTGTTTGTTTTGTTGTACATAGGGTCACTATGAGTCAGACCTGACTCAATAGCATCTAACAATAACAATAATACCAGCCTATTTTAGCTCACCGATGCCTAGAATATCAATTTTTATGTGTTCCATTTCGCTTTTACCAATTTCTAATTTTCTTTACTTTTTTTTTTCTTTTTCCTTTCTTTTTTTTTTTTTTTTTTTTTTTTTTTTTTTTTTTTTTTTTTTTTTTTT